>JAOWBW010000018.1:816202-1386202 GCA_026119855.1 Campanula takesimana
AATGGTCCGCATACATCGGAATGTATCAACCCCAATAAGTCGCTTGCCCTTTCACCCAACTTGATAAAAGGTGTCTTAGTCATTTTTCCATGAAGACACGACTCGCAAGTATCATATGACTCGAGGTCACATGAACCTAAAATTCCGTCCCCATGGAGTTTTGAGATACGCTGCTCATTAATATGACCGAGACGACAATGCCACAGATAAGTAGATTTACATCATTAGTTTAGATTTCTTATTTACATGATAGACATTGTCATTATTTTCATTCTTGACATCCAAGATATAAAGGCCATTAAATGAATTAGCAATACCATAAGCACATCATTTAAATAAATAGAAATTTCTTATTCTCAATAAGAAACTAAAACCTCATTATCCAAACAAGAAATTGAAATAATATTTCTGCTTAATCCGGAACATAATAACAATTGTTCAAAACAGAATTAATCCGGAAGGTAAAGTGACTTCATAAGTCCCTACGGCTAATGCAGCAACTCTTGCTCCATTCCCCACGCGTAGATCTACTTCACCTTCTTTAAGCGTCTCCTATTCTTTAGTCCTGCACATTTAGACAAATGTGAGAACCACATCCGGTATCCAATACCCAAGAATCAGTGGTAGAAAGGAGACTATCTATCATATAGACCTGAAGTCGACGCAGCCGTGCTGCCCTTCTTCTTCTTTTGCTCTTCCAAGAAAGCCTTGCAATTACGTTTCCAATGACCAATTTCTTGACATGGAAATAGATTGCATCCTTTTGTGAATCAGGTTTTGCCTCAGAACCTTGGCAAACTTTGCCTTGCTTATTTTGGGTTTGACAACTTTTTTTACCCTTTCCTTTGGCACTAGCCTTCTTCCCATCATGAACCAAGAGCACGGGAGAACCTTTCTCCACAATTTTCATCTCTGCAGTTTTGAGCATCCCATGCAACTCAGAGAGATTCTTATCCATTCCATGCATGTTATAATTCATCACAAACTGATTATAACTTTTAGGCAATGAATTGAGAATGAGATCCGTGGCTAGCTCCAATGGGATTGGATAGCCAAGTTTCTCAAGGTGCTCTACATAACCTTTCATTTTAAGAAAGTGAGGACTCACTTGTTGCCCTTTCATTCATTTTACTAGTAGTGAATGCAACAATGGTCTTGTACCTCTCTTGTCTAGCTTGCTCTTGAAACATGGGTCTCAACTCCACGCCTATCTCATAGGCTTCCAAATGTTCCAAACTTTGTTGGAGTTTTGAACACATAGCAGCAAGCATGAAGAAAAACAACTTACATCTATAGAATCATTACGATGTTTTTTGTAATTGTCTCTTTCTACCCTAGGGGCAGTAGGCGGTGGTTCAGCTGGGAGAGGCCCATACAACTTATCTTCTTGCCTAAGAACGATTCTTATGCTACGGATCCAATCCATGAAGTTAGTACCATTCTCTTCGAATTATCCTTCTCAAGGATCGATCGCAACGACATTGATTGAGTGTTATTAGTCATTATCTACAAATATGCAAAATTTCCAAAACTTAATAAGTACCGGTTTTCATGAAAGAGATAAATAATGTATTTTTCAAACAAAATACTCCCACTAAATTATATAACCTTCATATACATCCAATGTATAATATAATTTAATTGGGCTAAGATCCAACTTTAATTTTCTTTGAGTCCACGGAGGCGGACCGCTCAAGAACTAAATAATTAGGTAGACAATCATGTCAATCCATTCCATATGATTCTTAGATCCTTATGAGATTCTTTGAGAAATCCAATTTCAAAAGATGTTTAATCTCATCTTTCCTAGGCCCAAAACTGTTTTGACACCCTAATTAAGTCCAACCATTTTAAACGCATAGGAACCATTCAATTTAACCACCTTGCGGAGGCAAGCCCACATTAAATTAATGAACCTCATCTTGATCATACATGAATAAAATCATGCACTTCGCGGAGGCGAACCCTCATCAGAATCACCCATATATGACAAGTGTTTAATCATGGTATGGCAAAGAAGGACTTAAAACTTTCTTTGAAGGTTCATCACATATAGCATATAAACACATATGAGCAATAATATAAACATGTTATACATCAAGTTTAGCCACTAAATTAATCTCCATTAATTTAAGCATGATATTTATGTGTCATTAGTTTCTCTATAATTATGAGGATGAGACTATTTCAACTTCGGTTATTATCTCCAAATCAAGACAACAAGACGTGCGGTCGAACTAAGCCATCAGGAAACCACAATCCCGCACTATTCAAGAAACCAAGAAAGTAGTCCATGTGGCCGAAACTAAGCAATAGATGGTCTCGATGAACGTAGGCCAATTGCATTCACAATTCCACATGGATCTCCAATCATTGAATCAAGAACTTTGTTTCTCATTTTAGCAATTATGAACTCTTCATAATTCTAACTTCGTTTTATCTTTGAAACTTTGATTACGATCAATTTTGGGAAACACAATCTCGATGAAACGCAGATTAGCCATCCAAAACTTGAACCAATCTAGGAATCCAAGACTAAAACAAATAGGAAATCAAACCCCAAAATCCACACACAAACCAACTACCCAAAACCCATTCCAGATCAGCAAGTCTGGATTGTTCTGTTACTGGTTTTGTTGAATTTATCGAAAATTCCATATTCAGATTTTAACAAAAATCAGAACATATTTTGACCACCGAGCGCCCGCCTGGTCTTCAGCGAGAGGGCGCCTGAATGGTCAGAATGGTACGGAATTTTAAAGTTCAAAATTTTGTCACAAAATTATTTTTCCCCGATTATTAAAACTGATCCAATCAAAATCAATAATCGAAATAATTCAGAATCCACCATAATTTTTATTGCGATTGAATCGTGCGATTAAAGTTGCAAAACAATAAACCACATAAAATCACAAAACACATAAGCATCATATATTCCAATATTCATATCATGCTAGGCACATAAACAATATTATATACACATAACATGATCAAGGTATTGAAATAATCAACATGAACGGGGCTCTGATACCACTGTTGGGTTTCCAAGTAACATGCGCAGCGGAATATAGCAATTAAAATTTTAAGAAACCCAAAGCCATGGATCCATTCATATGATTAAATCAAATACAACATAGTGAATAAAGGAATAAACTAAACCTTGATGACTATCAAAGTTTTCTTCGGTCTTGGTGGAGAAACTTGAAGCTTTATCACGAACAAAATCACGAACTTTTGTAGATGAAAATTCACCCTCTAGCGGTGTCCACACTTCGAACGAATATCAAGAGACTCCTTGATCTTGGTTGCTAGACCAATAATTATGAAACACACTTTCACAATTCAATAAAGAACTATATGGAATTTATTTGTGAATTATTTTGTTCCTCAATCAAGGATATCTTAGAACAAAATAAAATCTCTCTCAAACTCTTTGAGACTCACAAAAGCACTACTCAGGATGGTCTGGCCGAATTGAGGTTTTTATACACAATTAAGACCTATTCCAAATAGGTAACTTGTGCCAAAAACCTTTCCTAATCAAATTAGGAAAATTCCTGCCGCCATACCGGGCGCCCGCCTGGTCCTACCCAGGCGCCCGCTCATTTGACCAGAAGGTCAAGTTCCTTTTTCCGGCTTGTTCAAGCGCCCGCCTGGTTCAACCTAAGCGCCCGCTTGGTTGACCAGGAGGCCCAGAACTTTTTCAGAAATTCCTTTGAGGTCCTTCGACCCTAAATTCCAATATAGTCCTCTTATTTAAGATTCGTTCTATTGTGTGTGACCCTCTAGGATTATACTAAGTTGGCAATGTGCTCAAACATGATCCCATAAGATATGATTAGGTTCTAGCAAACCGTCATACCTACCCAAATAGTATAACTAGATACAAGTTCGCATTCCTTTAGAATATGTCACAATCCCTTTGTCCACGATGTCATTGAACACAAGTCATGGTCAAACAGTCAACTTGTTTTGTTCAATAATTTCTTGATTCCGAATATGTTGATAATTCAAATGCTATTGATCTAATCAATCCATTTGAGTTCCGCCGAACATTTCATCACATCATTCCTTCGAGGGGCCCAAGCTTGACATCTCTCCGTGGAGGGACAAATCCATTTAGCTTATTATTCTTCCCAACGGGAATCCGATTATGCCAATCATACCTTTTATAACTACCGTGTTAAGGTAGCGTTTGAATATGTCAAACACATGTTCATCAAGTGGAAGACTATAATAACTTCATGTCTAAGGATTCAAATGACATAACTAATATGAGATATATGTACGACATAGACCATGACATAAATCTCATACAGCGGTCATGTCCAGTACCTTGTTCCAAACAAGTACCCATAAATCTAACATGATCATCCCATGATCATTTAGCCTTCATACTAGTGCTTAACATACTAGGGACGGGGATTATTATAAGTAAACATGAACAACAATAATAATCAAACATCTCTTTATTGATATGAAATAAATGATAACAATTACAACGTTTATAAACGTGCCTAGGGCACCACTACCAACAATCTCCCACTTGCCCTAGGCCCAATCTCCCATGTATCTAATACCCATGGACCTAACATGACCATCATGTTTAGCTTGTGGAAGTCCCTTTGTTAGCGGGTCCGCAACATTGTCATCAGTAGGTACTCTGCATATATTTACGTCTCCCCTATCAATGATCTCTCGAATGATATGAAAACGCCTAAGTATGTGTTTGGATTTCTGATGTGCTCTTGGTTCCTTTGCTTGAGCAATAGCACCATTATTATCGCAATAAAGGTCTATTGGATTAACAATACTAGGAACCACTTCAAGTTCAGTTATGAACTTCTTAATCCAAACATCTTCCTTTGCAGCATCCGATGCAGCAATATACTCGCTTCTGTTGTAGAATCAGCGGTTGTACTTTGCTTGGAACTCTTCCACTTACAGCTCCACCATTCAACATAAACACAAAACCCGATTGCGATCGGCTATCATCTTTGTCGGTTTGGAAGCTTGCATCCGTGTAAGCATTTACAACGAGATCATCTTCCATTCCTCCATAGACCAAAAACGAGTCTTTAGTCTTCTCATACTTAAGAATCGCTTTTACAGCTATCCAGTGATTTTGCCAGGGTCGGATTGGTATCTACTTGTCATGCTCAAAGCATAAGATACATCCGACCTAGTACAAATCATGGCATATATGATGGACCCAATTGCCGAAGCATATGGAACCTCATTCATTTTCTCACGCTCATCGTTTGTCATAGGACATTGAGTCTTGCTTAGAGAAACTCCATGTAACACGGGCAAGGTGCCTCTCTTAGAATTTTCCATACGGAATCTTCTAATCTGTCAATGTAATGTACTTTTGGCTTAAACCAAGTAGCCTCCTTGATCTCTCTATAGTCTATAGATCTTAATGCCAAGTAGCCTATATGCCGCGTTATCCCATATCTTTCATTGCGAAGCACTTTCCTAACCAAGTCTCACAGACTGAAGTGTAAGAATGTCGTTTCCAATGAGTAATATGTCATCCACGTATAAAATAAGGAATAGCACTATGCTCCCACTAATCTTCTTGTATACACAAGGCTCATCTTCGTTCTTGATGAAACCAAACTCTTTGACCGATTCATCAAAACGGAGATTCCAACTCCTTGAAGCTTGCTTCAATCCATAGATGGATCTTTGTAATTTGCATACCTTAGAATCTTGTTCAAAACCTTCTGGTTGTGTCATATACACATCCTCTTGGAGTTTTCCATTCAGGAAAGCGGTTTTGACGTCCATCTGCCATATTTCATAGTCATGATATGCGGCAATGGCAAGCAAATTCTTATAGACTTGATCATCGCTACGGGTGAAAAGGTCTCATCATAGTCAATACCATGACTTGCCTATAACCCTTCGCTACAAGCCTAGCTTTGTAGTATGCACCTTCCCATCCATGTCAGTCTTCTTCTTGAAGACCCATTTGCATCCTATGGTTTTTACACCTTCGGGCGCATCAATCAAATTCCAAACTTGATTGTCTTGCATGGATTGCAATTCGGATTCCATGGCTCCAAGACACTTGTCCGAATCAGGAGAAGACATCGCCTCTTGGTAGGTTGACGGTTCATCATTCTCAATGATTTCTACCTCATTACTATCCGTTACGAGAAATCCATATCTCTCGGGCTCGGATCGTAACTTACTAGATCTGCGAGTTGCTTGTGTATTTTGAACAGGTTCCACAACTCCTTGTGGTTCTTGTTCTTGTTCCACTATTGGTTCAAAGTTATTTTCTGGGTCTCGAATTTCTTCAAGATTTATTTTACTCCCACTGATTTCTTTGGAGAGAAACTCTTTCTCTAGAAAGACACCAGTTCGGGCAACAAACACTTTGTTGTCCTCACAGTTGTAAAAGTAATATCCTCTAGTTTCCTTAGGATATCCCACGAAAATACATTTATCAGATTTGTGTGCAAGTTTGTCTGAGACAAGTCTTTTGACAAAAGCTTCGCAACCCCAAATCTTCATGAAAGATAAACTAGTTTTCTTTCCGCCCACATCTCATATGGAGTCTTTGAACCGATTTAGTTGGAACGCGATTTAGTGTGAAAGCAGCGGTTTCTAGGGCGTAACCCCAAAGGATATTGGAAGATCAACTTGACTCATCATTGATCGAACCATGTCTAGCAAAGTCCGATTTCTCCTCTCGGACACACCATTCCATTGTGGCGTTCCGGGCGGAGTCAATTGTGAAACTATTCCACAATGTTTAGATGATCATCAAATTCTTGACTTAAGTATTCACCACCTCGATCTGATCGAAGTGCCTTTATACTGTTTCCAAGTTGTTTTTTCTACTTCATTTTGAAATATTCTAATATCTCAAATGCTTCACTTTTATGTTTCATTAGGTAAACATACCCAAATCTACTATAATCATCAGTGAAGGTTATGAAGTATTGAAATCCTCCCCTAGCATTGCTACTTAATGGTCCGCATACATCGGAATGTATCAACCCCAATAAGTCGCTTGCCCTTTCACCCAACTTGGTAAAAGGTGTCTTAGTCATTTTTTCCAAGAAGACACGACTCGCAAGTATCATATGACTCGAGGTCACATGAACCTAAAATTCCGTCCCCATGGAGTTTTTGAGATACGCTGCTCATTAATATGACCGAGACGACAATGCCACAGATAAGTATGATTTACATCATTAGGTTTAGATTTCTTATTTACATGATAGACATTGTCATTATTTTCATTCTTGACATCCAAGATATAAAGGCCATTAAATGAATTAGCAATACCATAAGCACATCATTTAAATAAATAGAAAATTTCTTATTCTCAATAAGAAACTTAAAACCTTCATTATCCAAACAAGAATTGAAATAATATTTCTGCTTAAATCCGGAACATAATAACAATTGTTCAAAACAAGAATTAATCCGGAAGGTAAAGTGACTTCATAAGTCCCTACGGCTAATGCAGCAACTCTTGCTCCATTCCCCACACGTAGATCTACTTCACCTTCTTTAAGCAGTCTCCTATTCTTTAGTCCCTGCACATTTAGACAAATGTGAGAACCACATCCGGTATCCAATACCCAAGAATCAGTGGTAGAAAGGAGACTATCTATCATATAGATACCTGAAGTCGACGCAGCCTTGCTGCCCTTCTTCTTCTTTTGCTCTTCCAAGAAAGCCTTGCAATTACGTTTCCAATGACCAATTTCTTGACAATGGAAACAGATTGCATCCTTTTGTGAATCAGGTTTTGCCTCAGAAGCCTTGGCAAACTTTGCCTTGCTTATTTTGGGTTTGACAACTTTCTTACCCTTTCCTTTGGCACTAGCCTTCTTCCCATCATGAACCAAGAGCACGGGAGAACCTTTCTCCACAATTTTCATCTCTGCAGTTTTGAGCATCCCATGCAACTCAGAGCGATTCTTATCCATTCCATGCATGTTATAATTCATCACAAACTGATTATAACTTTTAGGCAATGAATTGAGAATGAGATCCGTGGCTAGCTCCAATGGGATTGGATAGCCAAGTTTCTCAAGGTGCTCTACATAACCTTTCATTTTAAGAAAGTGAGGACTCACTTGTTGCCCTTCATTCATTTTACTAGTAGTGAATGCAACAATGGTCTTGTACCTCTCTTGTCTAGCTTGCTCTTGAAACATGGTTCTCAACTCCACGCCTATCTCATAGGCTTCCAAATGTTCCAAACTTTGTTGGAGTTTTGAACACATAGCAGCAAGCATGAGACAACTTACATCTATAGAATCATTACGATGTTTTTTGTAATTGTCTCTTTCTACCCTAGGGGCAGTAGGCGGTGGTTCAGCTGGGAGAGGCCCATACAACTTATCTTCTTGCCTAAGAACGATTCTTATGCTACGGATCCAATCCATGAAGTTAGTACCATTCTCTTCGAGCTTATCCTTCTCAAGGATCGATCGCAACGACATTGATTGAGTGTTATTAGTCATTATCTACAAATATGCAAAATTTTCAAAACTTAATAAGTACCGGTTTTTTCATGAAAGAGATAAATAATGTATTTTTCAAACAAAATACTCCCACTAAATTATATAACCTTCATATACATCCAATGTATAATATAATTTAATTGGGCTAAGATCCAACTTTAATTTATCTTTTGAGTCCACGGAGGCGGACCGCTCAAGAACTAAATTAATTAGGTAGACAATCATGTCAATCATATCCCATATGATTCTTAGATCCTTTTATGAGATTCTTTGAGAAATCCAATTTCAAAAAGCATGTTTAATCTCATCTTTTGCCTAGGCCCAAAACTGTTTTGACACCTAATTAAGTCCAACCATTTTAAACGCATAGGAACCATTCAATTTAACCACCTTGCGGAGGCAAGCCCACATTAAATTAATGAACCTCATCTTGATCATACATGAATAAAATCAATGCACTTCGCGGAGGCGAACCCTCATCAGAATCACCCATATATGAACAAGTGTTTTAATCATGGTATGGCAAAGAAGGACTTAAAACTTTCTTTGAAGGTTCATCACATATAGCATATAACACATTTATGAGCACATAATATAAACATGTTATACATCAAGTTTAGCCACTAAATTAATCTCCATTAATTTAAGCATGATATTTATGTGTCATTAGTTTCTCTATAATTATGAGGATGAGACTATTTCAACTTCGGTTATTATCTCCAAATCAAGACAACAAGACGTGCGGTCGAACTAAGCCATCAGGAAACCACAATCCCGCACTAATTCAAGAAACCAAGAAAGTAGTCCATGTGGCCGAAACTAAGCAATAGATGGTCTCGATGAACGTAGGCCAATTGCATTCACAATTCCACATGGATCTCCAATCATTGAATCAAGAACTTTGTTTCTCAATTTTAGCAATTATGAACTCTTCATAATTCTAACTTCGTTTTATCTTTGAAACTTTGATTACGATCAATTTTGGGAAACACAATCTCGATGAACGCAGATTAGCCATCCAAAACTTGAACCAATCTAGGAATCACAAGACTAAAACAAATAGGAAAATCAAACCCCAAAATCCACACACAAACCAACTACCCAAAACCCATTCCAGATCAGCAAGTCTGGATTGGTTCTGTTACTGGTTTTGTTGAATTTATCGAAAATTCCATATTCAGATTTTAACAAAAATCAGAACATATTTTGACCACCGAGCGCCCGCCTGGTCTTCAGCGAGAGGGCGCCTGAATGGTCAGAATGGTACGGAATTTTTAAAGTTCAAAAATTTTGTCACAAAATTATTTTTCCCCGATTATTAAAACTTTGATCCAATCAAAAATCAATAATCGAAATAATTCAGAATCCACCATAATTTTTATTGCGATTGAATCGTGCGATTAAAGTTGCAAAACAATAAACCACATAAAATCACAAAACACATAAGCATCATATATTCCAATATTCATATCATGCTAGGCACATAAACAATTTATATACACATAACATGATCAAGTATTGAAATAATCAACATGAACGGGGCTCTGATACCACTGTTGGGTTTCCAAGTAACATGCGCAGCGGAATATAGCAATTAAAATTTTAAGAAACCCAAAGCCATGGATCCATTCATATGATTAAATCAAATACAACATAGTGAATAAAGGAATAAACTAAACCTTGATGACTATCAAAGTTTTCTTCGGTCTTGGTGGAGAAACTTGAAGCTTTATCACGAACAAAATCACGAACTTTGTAGATGATAAAATTCACCCTCTAGCGGTGTCCACACTTCGAACGAATATCAAGAGACTCCTTGATCTTGGTTGCTAGACCAATAATTATGAAACACACTTTCACAATTCAATAAAGAACTATATGGAATTTATTTGTGAATTATTTTGTTCCTCAATCAAGGATATCTTAGAACAAAATAAAATCTCTCTCAAACTCTTTGAGACTCACAAAAGCACTACTCAGGATGGTCTGACCGAATTGAGGTTTTTATACACAATTAAGACCTATTCCAAATAGGTAACTTGTGCCAAAAACCTTTCCTAATCAAATTAGGAAAATTCCTGCCGCCATACCGGCGCGCCGCGCCTGGTCCTACCCAGGCGCCCGCTCATTTGACCAGAAGGTCAAGTTCCTTTTTCCGGCTTGTTCAAGCGCCCGCCTGGTTCAACCTAAGCGCCCGCTTGGTTGACCAGGAGGCCCAGAACTTTTTCAGAAATTCCTTTGAGTCCTTCGACCCTAAATTCCAATATAGTCCTCTTATTTAAGATTCGTTCTATTGTGTGTGACCCTCTAGGATTATACTAAGTTGGCAATGTGCTCAAACATGATCCCATAAGATATGATTAGGTTCTAGCAAACCGTCATACCTACCCAAATAGTATAACTAGATACAAGTTCGCATTCCTTTAGAATATGTCACAATCCCTTTGTCCACGATGTCATTGAACACAAGTCATGGTCAAACAGTCAACTTGTTTTGTTCAATAATTTCTTGATTCCGAATATGTTGATAATTCAAATGCTATTGATCTAATCAATCCATTTGAGTTCGGCCGAACATTTCATCAACATCATTCCTTCGAGGGGCCCAAGCTTGACATCTCTCCGTGGAGGGACAAATCCATTTAGCTATTATTCTTCCCAACGGGAATCCGATTATGCCAATCATACCCTTTATAACTACCGTGTTAAGGTAGCGTTTGAATATGTCAAACACAATGTTCATCAAGTGGAAGACTATAATAACTTCATGTCTAAGGATTCAAATGACATAACTAATATGAGATATATGTACGACATAGACCATGACATAAATCTCATACAGCGGTCATGTCCAGTACCTTGTTCCAAACAAGTACCCATAAATCTAACATGATCATCCCTGATCATTTAGCCTTCATACTAGTGCTTAACAAGTACTAGGGACGGGGATTATTATAAGTAAACATGAACAACAATAATAATCAAAACATCTCTTTATTGATATGAAATAAATGATAACAATTACAACGTTTATAAAACGTGCCTAGGGCACCACTACCAACAATCTCCCACTTGCCCTAGGCCCAATCTCCCATGTATCTAATACCCATGGACCTAACATGACCATCATGTTTAGCTTGTGGAAGTCCTTTGTTAGCGGGTCCGCAACATTGTCATCAGTAGGTACTCTGCATATATTTACGTCTCCCCTATCAATGATCTCTCGAATGATATGAAAACGCCTAAGTATGTGTTTGGATTTCTGATGTGCTCTTGGTGTTCCTTTGCTTGAGCAATAGCACCATTATTATCGCAATAAAGGTCTATTGGATTAACAATACTAGGAACCACTTCAAGTTCAGTTATGAACTTCTTAATCCAAACATCTTCCTTTGCAGCATCCGATGCAGCAATATACTCAGCTTCTGTTGTAGAATCAGCGGTTGTACTTTGCTTGGAACTCTTCCAGCTTACAGCTCCACCATTCAACATAAACACAAAACCCGATTGCGATCGGCTATCATCTTTGTCGGTTTGGAAGCTTGCATCCGTGTAAGCATTTACAACGAGATCATCTTCCATTCCTCCATAGACCAAAAACGAGTCTTTAGTTCTTCTCAAGTACTTAAGAATCGCTTTTACAGCTATCCAGTGATTTTTGCCAGGGTCGGATTGGTATCTACTTGTCATGCTCAAAGCATAAGATACATCCGACCTAGTACAAATCATGGCATATATGATGGACCCAATTGCCGAAGCATATGGAACCTCATTCATTTTCTCACGTCACGTCTCACCGTCATTGTCAAGGACATTGAGTCTTGCTTAGAGAAACTCCATGTAACACGGGCAAGTGCCCTCTTAGAATTTCCATACGGAATCTCTAATGACCTTGTCAATGTATGTACTTTGCTTAAACCAAGTAGCCTCCTTGATCTATCTCTATAGATCTTAATGCCAAGTATATATGCCGCTTCACCATATCTTTCATTGCGAAGCACTTTCCTAACCAAGTCTTCACAGACTGAAGTGTAAGAATGTCGTTTCCAATGAGTAATATGTCATCCACGTAAAAATAAGGAATAGCACTATGCTCCCACTAATCTCTTGTATACACAAGGCTCATCTTCGTATTGATGAAACCAAACATCTTTGACCGATTCATCAAACGGAGATTCCAACTCCTTGAAGCTTGCTTCAATCCATAGATGGATCTTTGTAATTTGCATACCTTAGAATCTTGTTCAAAACCTTCTGGTTGTGTCATATACACATCCTCTTGGATTTTTCCATTCAGGAAAGCGGTTTTTGACGTCCATCTGCCATATTTCATAGTCATGATATGCGGCAATGGCAAGCAAAATTTCTTATAGACTTGATCATCGCTACGGGTGAAAAAGGTCTCATCATAGTCAATACCATGAACTTGCCTATAACCCTTCGCTACAAGCCTAGCTTTGTAAGTATGCACCTTCCCATCCATGTCAGTCTTCTTCTTGAAGACCATTTGCATCCTATGGTTTTTACACCTTCGGCGCATCAATCAAATTCCAACTTGATTGTCTTGCATGGATTGCAATTCGGATTCCATGGCTCCAAGACACTTGTCCGAATCAGGAGAAGACATCGCCTCTTGGTAGGTTGACGGTTCATCATTCTCAATGATTTCTACCTCATTACTATCCGTTACGAGAAAATCCATATCTCTCGGCTCGGATCGTAACTTACTAGATCTGCGAGTTGCTTGTGTATTTGAACAGGTTCCACAACTCCTTGTGGTTCTTGTTCTTGTTCCACTATTGGTTCAAGTTATTTTCGTGGTCTCGAATTTCTTCAAGATTTATTTTACTCCCACTGATTTCTTTGAGGAGAGAAACTCTTTCTCTAGAAAGACACCAGTTCGGGGCAACAAACACTTTGTTGTCCTCACAGTTGTAAAAGTAATATCCTCTAGTTTCCTTAGGATATCCCACGAAAATACATTTATCAGATTTGTGTGCAAGTTTGTCTGAGACAAGTCTTTTGACAAAAGCTTCGCAACCCCAAATCTTCATGAAAGATAAACTAGTTTTCTTTCCGCCACATCTCATATGGAGTCTTTTGAACCGATTTAGTTGGAACGCGATTTAGTGTGAAAGCAGCGGTTTCTAGGGCGTAACCCCAAAAGGATATTGGAAGATCAACTTGACTCATCATTGATCGAACCATGTCTAGCAAAGTCCGATTTCTCCTCTCGGACACACCATTCCATTGTGGCGTTCCGGGCGGAGTCAATTGTGAAACTATTCCACAATTGTTTAGATGATCATCAAATTCTTGACTTAAGTATTCACCACCTCGATCTGATCGAAGTGCCTTTATACTTTTGCCAAGTTGTTTTTCTACTTCATTTTGAAATATTCTAAATATCTCAAATGCTTCACTTTTATGTTTCATTAGGTAAACATACCCAAATCTACTATAATCATCAGTGAAGGTTATGAAGTATTGAAATCCTCCCCTAGCATTGCTACTTAATGGTCCGCATACATCGGAATGTATCAACCCCAATAAGTCGCTTGCCCTTTCACCCAACTTGGTAAAAGGTGTCTTAGTCATTCTTGAAGACCCATTTGCATCCTATGGTTTTTACACCTTCGGGCGCATAAATCAAATTCCAAACTTGATTGTCTTGCATGGATTGCAATTCGGATTCCATGGCTCCAAGACACTTGTCCGAATCAGGAGAAGACATCACCTCTTGGTAGGTTGACGGTTCATCATTCTCAATGATTTCTACCTCATTACTATCCGTTACGAGAAATACATATCTCTCGGGCTCGGATCGTAACTTACTAGATCTGCGAGTTGCTTGTGTATTTTGAACAGGTTCCACAACTCCTTGTGGTTCTTGTTCTTGTCCACTATTCGTTCTATTGTGTGTGACCCTCTAGGATTATACTAAGTTGGCAATGGGATCAAACATGATCCCATAAGATATGATTAGGTTCTAGCAAACCGTCATACCTACCCAAATAGTATAACTAGATACAAGTTCGCATTCCTTTATTTATTTGCTTATTTTAAAATTCGGGTCGAATTTTCTTTAAGGGTGAGTGAATGTCACGACCCGAAAACTAGGCTCTATTTTATTAGTAATAAATAATTATTATTTATTTATTTGCTTATTTATTTATTTATTTATTTAAATTATTATTTAATTAATAATTTATGTGTGCATTTTATGTTTTATAATAAAGTATGACTAGCATTTTATTTGGGTCATTTGTGCTAGTGTAGAAGTGTTGGGTCTTGGTTGTTAGTGGGGAGTATAAGATTATTGTGTTAGTGTGTAGGGGATGGGGTCTATTTGTAAATTCTCTAATCATCCTACTTACTCCCTTTTTTCCCCTCCTTCTCCCTCACTTCTCATCTCTCTCTCCCAGCACACACTCTCTCTCTCTACATTTGGGTAAGTTTTTCTTCTCCACATTCTCTCTTCAATCTAACCATCTTCCTCTTGTTATTTCTCATTTCTTAAAACATGAAACTTGTTTAGATCGTCGTTAGGATCGTAGAGGGCTAAAAATATTCGAGTTCCGGCAACTTTGAGAAAATTCAAGTAAGTTACTTTTTCCCCCATTTGTGTTAAAAATGCTCATCTTTAACACTATTGATGTTCTTGTTGATATCTATGTCATTTTGGTTGAGTTTAGAAATTATTTAGAATTTATTTGGATTTTGGTTAAAAGTTGTGATAACATGAATGTTTAGATTAAATCTTGATTTGTGTGGTTAAATGCTGTTATCTAGGTCTCCTAGAGGTTTATATGTTGTTTTAGTACATTGTTAAGAGTATTGGAAGTGTTGATTTTGGGTTTATGAGCTAGCAAGATTTTGGGTTTGATTTTGGTAAGAATGTGTTAAAACCCAGCTGATTTTTGCCCAGCCCGATGATCGGGCGCCCGCCCGCCACCTGCCAAGCGCCCGCCCACTTCCCCCTTTTCTGACCCTTAGCTTCTGTTATAATGGGCGCCCGCCCGCCCCTATTCAGGCGCCCGCCCGCCCTGTTTTTCTGAAAATCATATTTGTGTTTGTTTAAGATTAGGTTGTATTTTTAGTTTGGGTTTTAGAGGCACATGAATTGAGTTTTCTTGTCTTTAAATGTTAGGATAGAAGTATATATAGGTACTCCTAAGATTTAGAACGAAAGGAGTGAAATTCGGAGCTAAAACAGGGATTTTTCATAATGTCCGGCCGAACACTTTATAAAAAATTGTCCGTTTTACGTTCAATCTTCCGGAGGCCATAACTTCTTCGTCCGGACTCCGTTTTGGACGTGTAAACTATCGTTGGAAAGCTCTTTTCGAGTACTACGCAATGGTTCTATTGGACATATGGTTCCAGATAAGAATGGTTGTCTTATTGTTGAGGTTCAAGATCAAGGTGTAGTCTCGGTCTAGGTTCCGTAGTACTATTCTAGTTGACTTAGTTGGGCACCGTGGAACACTTTAGTAATTAAAATTGGTTCCTTTGTGAACAATGGTGCTATGTAATTTGATCCGGTATTGTTTGGGAATGTTTGGGCATCTTATGATGTGTTCGTGATTATTCCAATCGAATTGATTTTCGAGTAAGACTTGGTCTAGGTTTTAGGCGATGTCCTATAGTACCTAGAGGGTTGTTATTGAGCACCAAAGTGTAGGGTTTAGTCCGGTCGTGATCATGTCCTAATAAGTGTAACCTTTTGGATCCGTTTGGGGTGTTTAAAATTGGTTCGTTATGAACGGAGGTAAAGCGTGAATTGGCAATTGAGTACCACGGTTTGATTAACCTTAAGGTGTATTCATTCTGATTTCCTACTTTGGAATTTCAGGTGTGATGAGATGGTTGAGTTCATAGTCCTAGTACATCTTTATGAGTAAACGTTTAGGATAATTTTGGGTTATAGTCGTTGTACTATTTGTGAGCGACCGTTTGGGTTGTGTTCCTTATGAGTAACTTGTGGGTATCATCTTTGGAATGTATCTGGTATGGTTCCTCTTTATGGAATTATCGTATTCTAATAATCATTGTTGTTGAGCTCCTTATGAGCAATTCCGTTTATCGTTGTTGTGCTCTTTATGAGAAATTCCGTTTATCGTTGTTGTGCTCTTCATGAGAAACTCTTGTTATCGTTGTTGTTAAACTCTTCATGAGTAACCGTTGCATCCTTATGGTGATTATTTGGTATGGTTCCCTACTTTGGAACCCTAAGTTGTTTAATTAAGCTAGTATTTATTACTTAGCATTTATTTGGAAGCCCAGCTGGCATATTTGTTGCATCGGGCGATGGGAAAGATTATAATGGCAAAGCCAAGTCCATTATAATGTTGACCATTGTTTTGCCCCCTTCTACACCCTTTTCCAGATTGGCCTTGGAAAAGACAAGTTAGCTTCCTTTGTGAATGTATCTAGCTACCGAGCATGACTTTGTGGCATGGCTCTTGTCCTTTGTGACACTCTTATGGTTATTGTTCCGGTACCGGGGGTTTTCTCTTCAGCTTTTATGCTACTATGAAGATGGCTTGATGGGTTGATTGATTGATTGGTCGGTTCTGACCGGGGTTCTATTCGGTGGTTATACTGCTATTGTTGCTTGGTTGATCGTTGAAGCTGCGCAGCGATTGTTCTATCAGTTTGGTGAAACCTTGGCTAAGTATCCTTTGTTACGTGTTTATTTCAGTCTTATGTGCTGCATGATGAGTTAGTCGTTATTTCCAACTGGTATGGGACAGTTGGCGATAGGGAGCTTTCTCATTTGTTGTTATGTGATTTACTTGTTCAGTTATATCGTTGATTTGCATGATATTATGCCATGTAGATGCATTTAGTAACTTACTGAGATTTTATCTCACCCCGTTTCTTGTTTCAAATTGTTTTTCCTTAACCCCCCCAGGAAAGCAAGTGGTAGCGTTGTGAGGTCCGTTGTAGCGGAATCTTCTGAGCAGGTTGATCGTATTTGGGATAGTTGCTCTTCGGAGCCTTTATGTATTTTATTGTGGGTTCGTAGTCGTTCAGTGTGTTGTATATACGGTTGTACTTTGGGTATTTTTGTTAATAGTTGTTCTTGCTTCCGCATTTGTTTCTAGTCTCCGAGTTATAATCTCGTTGAGGTGTTGTTTGATGGTATTGGTTTATAGTTGAATTCACGCGCCCGGTTTGGTATATTACATTTTGGAGATGTATATCATAAAAAATTTATATTTATGGATTTGTAAGATTTCCGGGGCGTGACACATAGCTTCAACTTTTCAAGGTTTACCACCTTGGTCAACATGTCAGCCGGGTTCTCCGATCCCAAAATCTTCTCCAGCCTTAAGATCTTCCTCTCCAAGAGATGCCTGATGTAATGAAACCTCAGCTCGATGTGCTTCGTTCTAGAATGAAACGTCGGATTCCTTGCTAGATGAATTGCACTCTGACTGTCACTGTAGAGAGCATTACCACTTCGCGTCTTCCCAAGTTCACCCAAGAAGTTCTGCAACCATACCATCTCTTTACTTGCCTCTGTTACTGCCACATTTTTTGCTTTTGCAGTCGACTGAGCCACGATCTTTTGCAATTTATAAGCCCAGGAGATAGCCGTACCACCCAATGTGAAAACATAACCGTAGTACTTCTCCTCTTATCAAGATCACTTGATGCCAAATCCGCATCGACATAACCCGCTAACACGACATCATTGCTTGAGAAACATAGAGCCTTACCAGCAGTACCCCTTAAGTAACGAAGGATCCATTTAACCGCTTCCCAATGTTGCTTCCCTGGATTGCCCATGTACCGGTTGACTACTCCCACCGCATGTGCAATGTCCGGCCTTGTACACACCATGGCATACATTAGACTCCCCACTGCCGAAGCATATGGAGTCCTTTCCATCTTGTCACGCTCCTCCTTGCCCTTAGCTGAGTCCTTCTCGGATAGCTTAAAATGCATACCCAATGGTCTACCCGTTGGCTTTGCCTCTTCCATGAAAAACCTGCCAAGACCTTCTCGGCGTACTCTGCTTGTGAAAGAACCAACTTACCCGACTCCCTATCCCTGTCAATCCGCATGCCCAAGATTTTTCTGGCCTCCCCCAAATCCTCCATCTCGAACCGCTCTGACAAATGTGCCTTCAATCTGTTTACCTCTCTACTACTAGAGCCCGCTATTAGCATGTCATCCGCATATAATAGCAAGATTATGTACCCGTTGTCAGTGTTCTTAAAGTAGAAACAATGATCCGCCTCACATCGGATAAAATCAATGTCTTGCATGAATCCATCGAACTTCCTGTACCACTGCCTAGGAGCTTGTTTAAGGCCATACAAGCTCTTAGTCAACCTGCAAACCAGTTCGTCGTTACCCTTTGACAAGTATCCCTCTGGTTGTACCATGTAAATTTCCTCCTCCAAATCACCATGAAGAAAGGCCGTCTTTACATCCATTTGTTCCAGCAACAAGTTATCTGCCACTACTATCCCCAGAACCATTCTGATAGTGGTCACCTTCACAACAGGAGTGAAGACCTTGGTGTAGTTAATACCATACTTTTGCTGAAACCCCTTTACAACCAACCTTGCCTTGTAACGCTTACTGCCGTTTGCTTCCTCCTTGATCCTGTAAACCCACTTGTTATGCAACGCCTTCTTCCCCTTAGGTAGTTTAATCAACTCCCAAGTTTTATTGGCCTTCAATGAGTCCATCTCATCATCCATCGCAGCTTTCCACTTATCACAAAGTGCACTACGAACAGCCTCCGCATAATACTCCGGTTCACCACTATCTGTTAACAACTAATAGTAATTCGAAGGAGAATACTTATCAGGAGATCCACGCAATATGCTGGATCTGCGCAGCGGAATATCCGGTTCTGGAGTATGTGGTTCATCTTCAGTGACCCCCTGATCTTGGTCATCATGAACCGTCTTGCTCCCACCCGAGTCTGAAATATCAACCTCAACAAACTCTGTTTCCGAACTAATCCCATCAGATGCCCCCTTTCTGTCCTTGTACAAAACATGTTCATTGAATATGACATCCCGACTACGAATAACCTTATGATTTTGGTCATCCCAAAACTTATACCCGAAGTCATCCCCGCCATAACCAATAAACGTACATTTTACAGATTTAGCATCTAATTTAGTTCTATCAGCAGATTCTATATGAACATATGAAAAACAGCCAAATATGCGAAGAAAGGACAGATTTACCTGCTTGCCACCCCATGCTTCCTCTGGAATTTCATTCCCCAATGGTACCGATGGTCCCCTATTGATCAAGAAAGCCACCGTGTCAACTGCATATGCCCAGAACGTCTTCGGAAGTCCACACTTCAATCTCATACTTCTAGCCCGCTCGTTCAATGTCATGTTCATCCTTTCTGCAATCCCGTTGTGTTGAGGTGTGCCCTTTAGTGTCTTCACCATACGAATACCATTCACTGCACAATATTCCTTGAACTCCCCGAGCTCATACTCCCCACCATTGTCAGACCTCAAGCTTTTAAGCTTAAGACCCGTCTGATTCTCCACCAAAGCCTTCCATTTCTTAAACACTTCGAATGCCTCATCTTTGTGTTTCAAGAAATAAACTCAGACTTTCCTTGCCGAATCATCAATAAATGACATGTTGTATGACGCACCACCCAGAGAAGTTACCGGGGCCGGCCCCCACAAATCTGTGTGAACCAGTTCCAACTTTGCTTCCCTCAAAGTCCTACATGTCCTCGAGAAGTTGTTTCTCGCCTGTTTTCCAAACACACAATCTTCGCAGATCCCCACGTTGACTGTCTTCAAACCCGGTAGTAATCCCTTTGAGCAAAGTACTTTCATCCCCTTCTCACTCATGTGACCCAATCGACAGTGCCACAAATCCGTATCACCCTTGGCTGACGCCACCGCGATACTATTCTTGGTGTTATTCACCAAATACAATGTCCCCTCTTTATTACCCCGAGCGATCTCTGAATCCTCCTTGGTAATAACCCAGTTCCTGCAGCCAAAAGTTACCTTGTAACCTTCTTCATCCAACTGCCCAACTGATAACAGGTTCTTTTTCAAACCCGGAATGTGTCTGACGTGTAGATATAGGACCTTCCCGTCCGATGCTCCTATTCTGGCATCCCCCTTCCCCTTGATTTCCAAAGGCTCGCCATCCGCCAGATAGGCCTTATCGAAATCACAAGAAGTATAATTTTTCATCTCATTTGCATGCCCGCATGAGTGGAATGATGCCCCCGAATCCAACACCCATGATTCTAGCGCACTACTAACACTTAGAACCAGTACATCTTCACCTTCGATTATCACATTCGCCGCTCTGTTCCCTCGCATGGGACAGTCCTTCTTGTAGTGACCTAACTCCTTACAATGATAGCACCGAACCGATCCCTTGGCAACCCTTGGTACGTTCTTGTTCTCCCTAGGCCTGTACTCACCACCTCCTACGTTTTCCTTTGATTCAGTTCTCCCCTTGTTGCTAGTACCCGGCTTTCCCCTGCTAGTTGTAGCTAAAGCCGATCCCGAAGTAGATAGTGTCCCCAACTTCTTCATACGATTTTCCTCGCCTAAAAGAAAGTCCTTAACATCATCATACTTCAATTTATTCTTACCTGCTGAAGCATTTAACGCTGTCACCTTCCCGCTCCAACTTCCTGGTAAGGATGCTAGCAATTGACAAGCATGAACCTCATCCCCAAACGTAATATCCAACGCCGCCAATGAGTCTATAACATCCATAAACTAATCGATGTGCTTGGATAAGGATCCTCCCTCTTGCATCTTGAGATTACCAATCTTGCGTATCAAATCAACCTTATTTGCAGCAGATGGAGTTTCAAATCTCTCAGTAAGATAATCCAATAGCTACTTGGTGGTTTTCGCCTTCTTGGTAGTCTTCGCGATCCACTTTGACAAAGTAGATCTAACCACCCCTAGGGTTTTCCGATCCATAAGATCCCAATCTTCCTGCTTTAAGCTTTCCGGCTTGACTCCTTTTAGAGGCATGTAGAGATCCTTATTATACAAGAGATCCTCTATTTGTATCCTCCAAAACCCGTAGTCAGACCCATCGAATTTCTCCACCGCTTGTTTATCCTTGCCCATTCTTGATTGCTTGAACAAACCCTAATCGCCCTATAACCCGAAACGATAAACCAGGCTCTGATACCAGTTGTTGTGGAATTGACCCTCCAACACCCAAGCAATATCCCAAGAAAATAATAGCACCACAAACAAGCACAAGAAATAAAGTAGAGAAAAGACACAAGAAATTGTTTACCCAGTTCATCAATATGTTTGACTACGTCTGGGGGCACTATCAAGCCAGGATCTTGCACTATAATATGTTAAATTTGAGTTACTATGAGTATGGGGGCGGAACATTGTTTATATACCTAACCTAGAATAAGATAAAACCTAGTCTAATTAGAATTCCCGAAATTCAGCCAATTCCCGTCCAGCAACGGATCGGCCGCTCCAGCTCCCATGCTCGGCTGCTCTGCTCGGCCGAGTCACCAGATTCGCTCGGCCGATCACACTTCATTAGAATGTGTGTTTTTGCCCGGTTAACGCACTGCCGCTCCTCAGCCTTGACTCGCCCGAGTCGCTCGGCCGAGTCCTTTACCTTGCTCGGCCGAGCATCACCTGCTCTGCGACTTTGCTGATTTCTTCTATTTAGATCGCTAGTTCCCGATTTATCTCTATTCCAACATATACTAGGTGGAAAGGTAGGAGAGTGAGGGGGTGGAGAATTTTTGGAAACAAAAAATTTGGAGGGTGTGTTTAGAAGTATGGGGGTGTGTGTATAACAATGCTCCTCCAGTGCTTTGAATTACTTGTTTGCCCTCATGTTCCCATCATTACATTGAAATCGAGGACCCGTCCCTCCCAGCTTCAACACACAAATTGGGTTTAGCAAGATTTTAGGGTTTTGCAGATCAGTCCGACAGAGAGAAAGAGAGAAAAAGGGAGAACGCCATTAACAACAAGTATGAGCAGGAGCTTAGGAATACCGGTGAAGCTTCTACACGAGGCCGCCGGACACATAGTTACGGTGGAACTGAAGAGCGGCGAGCTCTATAGAGGAAGCATGATTGAGTGTGAAGACAACTGGAACTGTCAACTCGAAAGCATCACCTTCACTGCTAGGGTTTGTCCTTGACAATAACCTTTTTCAAATTCGTGCATTTTTCTATTCTTTTCGTTTTTGATTTTATTAAAACTGCTTTTGTTAAACCATCGATTGGGTTGATACCGAGAAAAATTCCGGCGATTATTTGCCTTAACGTTGGTAGAGATTGACACCGGAAATTCCGGTTGGGTTGGAGGATGGTTCCTTCACTAGATTTTAGGGTTAGTTATAAATTTTAAGAATGTTGCTTTGCCTGTATTTTCTTGAAATTACATTAAGATTCTCGCCACATTTTGAAATTGGACTTTGGGGTAGAGGAAATGGGAAAAGAGGGAATTTTCTTTATGGAATTTGAGCAACGTCAAGATACTACGTCAGTCTTTTTACATGTTTAATTGCCCAATTTACTGTTAGGCTTCTATCTAGATTTGAAACATCTCCCGAGGGTAACTCCCTTTAACTTAAGATGTGTTATTTAAACTACCTAAAGATAAGAGTTCCCTGGCTAAGATCGTTTAGGGTTGAGCGAGACATTAGCTTTTAGAATCGAAGAAGTGAGATCTATCTCAATCGAAGAAGCTTGACTTTAGCAAAGGACGGGACCAGCTCTATCTTGTGTTGATAAAACTTGAAAGTTTGATTAGTGCTACTATGGACAATTTTTCATAGGTTTTAGGTTTTTTCTGGTTTCTTGCTGTAGATTGCAAATACGTAAATCAAATTGATGTTGTAACTTACGGTTGCATAGTTGTGTTATTTCCTTATGTAGTTTTTGACCATCATCTGCAGCTCTTACTGCTGAAGTACTTTCTATTCACTGTTCCAAATCTCTGCATTTCTCTTTCTTAAATAGTTTCTGTCTACTTTGCTTAAAACATCCATTCGTTGATAATATGAATCGATCTTGAGTAGGCCGTCTGAGTTTGTGGCAGGCCCAATTTGGGTTTGCTGTCCCTGTTATATTAATCTTGAAAATTCTCAATAAATTTGGGGGTTTGCTGTGGCTCCTCCATCGGGCAGACATTCGAGCTTAAGATATCTATAATGTCAAAAAGTAAAGGAATATCAGTATTTGAATGAATATTGTATTTGCGTGATTAAAATACATTTTGTGTTATTGCCTGATTGATTTGATCAAGATTGTGCACACACACTCATATCATAGAAGCATAAATTTGAGAGGATTTCGGTAATGCGATTGCGGAGAGTTGTTTGGTGGCGCCAAACAACTGTAGAAATCTCCTTGTCACTTACTCTTGTTGTTGTGAATAACCGTAGGCTGCAATCTCAATGGCAAATCTTAGAACTGAGTGTCCTCGTTGCCTTAGTTTAATGAGTTTGTTTCCAAGAAAGCGTATATCAATTCTATACCTTGCACATAAACTAGGTTAGAGGATTATAATCCACCCCCCTACCCCCACCAAACACGCACACAAAAAAAAAAAAAAAAACCTTAAGCTGTCAACACTAAATTTTCAGCAAGTTCTATGTAATATATTCAACTTATGATTTGTAGAGAGAGATGATGGAAAGGAGATAGCCTCTCAAACCGTGAATGAAATGAGACAGTTTTGCTGGTTATTAACTTCAAAATTCTTCTTTAAATGAAATTGTTGTCCATAGTTGTTTCTGCCCTGATAGAATGGAGCTACCTTTTGGAATACTTTTCATTGCTCCAATATAGGAAACCTGAGGGAAATCTTTCGAACCAGTAAAAGAATTTAGTTTTCCAACATGACATGAATATTCTTGATTGGGTGGTTTGTTGTATAAATCTCTTTGAATGCTGATTAGATTTGGTGGAGCATCCTTGATTGGATAGTCAGAAAGTCGAATCCTTTTTCCGGACTCTCAGATTGTAAGATAAAGTACATAGTTGTCAAAGGCGAGAAGTGAGAAGCGGGCGACAAAAAAAGGAACAATGTCGAAAATAGAAAAAATATTATTAAAATCAGGAATATGTACATATATATACATGTAAATGGGGGTGTTGATTTTTTTTTTCCAATAGTTGAAGGGATACAATGGAGTGTTGAAAAGGTAGTTGAAAAAATGGAGTGTTGAAAAACTTCAACGGTTGAATGGGTGAGAAGCGGGTCCGCTGGAGAGACACGTGGCAGCAGATCATTGGGTCGAAATGGCGCAACACACGCCGACAGGGCGCGGCACACGTCAGACCAGCAATTTTTTTTATTGTGACACTTGGCAGGCTGTGATTGGTTCATAATAATAAAAGTGGTGGGGTATAGGATGATGAGTTGGGACTTGGGAGGGTGTTGAATTTTATTAAACAAAACCATTGCATGGTGTAAAAGTTGAATGGTAGTTGAATTATTAGGTGGAAGAGAGAGAAGATGATGTGGAGTGTTGGGAACTGAAATAGATGGTGTTGAAAAAAAAAGAGGGTGTTGAAAAAAACCAATGTTTTTTTCCAACACCCTCTTTTTCAATTCCTAACACTCCACATCATCTTCTCTCTCTTCCACCTAATAATTCAACTACTATTCAACTTTTACACCCTACAATGGTTTTGTTTAATAAAATTCAACACCCTTCCAACTCTTCATCCTATACCCCACCACTTTTATTTTATTTTATATTCATTATTTTTATGATTAGTAAAATAATAATTATCATTTATAATTAAAAAATTACTTCACACTTAATTAATTTTCTGTAATTGCAATCAAATAAATACGAGAAATGACGATAATTATTATTAAAACAAAAGTTACAATAAGCTTATCGCGACACAAGTAATGAAAGACAAATAAGCATACGACACAATAGACTCGACTCACAATAGCGGCGAGCGAAATGGAAGCAGCCTAAACCGTGAAAACGCGGTTGAGGGAGAGCAATACAAGCGTCGTGCTGCTAGGCGAAGCGGTGGAGTGCTGCACCCTAGATGGCGAGAGTCCAGTAGCCGAAAGCATCACTAGCTTACGCTCTGACCTGAGTACCATGGGGCACGTGGAATCCCGTGTGAATAAAACTATTAAATCACACATTAGAAGACTTAAAAATAATCTTTAATCGCGAAACATTCCGAACTTTGCCCATATGTGCTTGACTAGATCCGCCTGCAATTCGTGATGAACTTTTGGATCATGCAATTCTGATCTAGCACGCACATGATTTGCAAATGCAGGTAGTACCTCAGTTGAGAATGGTTGCGTTGTACTAGACCCACTTGTTGCTCTTGTGTTTTCCATTAATTCACGATTATATTTGAAAATTATTAGATTGTTGTAGTTAAAAGGACAATTACCTAAATTTTGAGTGTTGAAATGGTTATTATTGAGATCCATTTCACTAAAAGATATTGAAAAATAAAAAATAAGAGTTAATGAAGGATAATTGAGAAATTTATATTGAAAAAAGAGGGTGTTTTTTTGTGTCCAAATCAAATGAAACAAAACTCTATTTATAGAGATTTTGTATTATAAATTTTGGTGTAAAAAAAATTAAAAAAAATAGTTTATTATAAAATAATTGTCCTCAAGTAATTGGGATGAGAAATAAAGTCTGAAATCTTATGAACCAATCACAGCCTGCCAAGTGTCACACACAAAAAAAACTGCTGGTTTGACGCCTGACGCGCTCTTTCGGCGCGTGTGGCGCACGCGCCATTTCAGCGCAATGAACTGCTGCCACGTGTCTCTCCAACGGACCCACTTCTCACCCATTCAACCGTTGAAGTTTTTCAACAACCCTTTCAACACTCCATTGTAGTCCTTCAACTATTGATTATTTTTTCAACACCCCCATTGTAAATGGTCTAACACATAAAAAGAGCTTGAACCATGCTATTAACTACAATAAAACAGTAAATAAATATCACAATTCCACGTTTAATAATATCATTAACATAATTAAAACTCCAAAGTACGAATTTTATGACAAAAAGGCGGATGAGTACTAGTGGTACTATGTTCAAATTAACAAAAGAAGTACTAGACTGCTAGTTTGAGAGTGAAATAAACATGAAGTCTTTAACATAATCAGACATAAAGAGAATCAAGCACTATCACCATCTTCCAAGTTATGGATACTACGTAAAAGCAGGCGAAATTAGGCTACAAACAATTAGCCTACTACTGTAAAAAAAGGACGTACTTTGAGGACAAAACAACAAAACAGCAATAGGTTTTTCACTATCACTCTTTTCCTTAAAAGAGTCGTTTTTTTTTAAAAAAAGCGTCGCTTTTCCTAAAAAAGCGATCATCGCTTGCCTGGTTGGGGAAGAAGTGACAAACTCGAAAATTGACCTAAAAAGCGAGGCAGGCAACGCTTTTGATAACTATGATTAAGTATGTGAATAAGTGTTCAATATTTGGGGAGTCACAGCATGGTAATGCACAGCAATTCAGAGGTCATGCCCCATGGGTAATGGACCAAACACTTCTTTAGTCTTGTCTCCAGTAATTAGGAACACTTTGTATGTGTGCTTTCGCTTGTTCAACTAATGTTGGTCCTCTGCTGCAGGATGGGAAAGTTGCACAACTCGAGCATGTTTTTATTCGAGGCAGTAAAGTGAGGTATTTAATCTCCCTGAAGCCTTTTCTTTTCCCTTTCCATTTCAACTATAAATCAACATGTCTGGAATACCATCAGGTTTATGGTTATCCCAGACATGCTCAAGAATGCTCCCATGTTCAAGCGTCTGGAAGCTAGAATCAAGGTATCATTTCTGTTCCACCCACCATTTCTCGTCTCATTTTACCTTCTTTTATTTCCTCCTGATTTGTTCTGATTTTTCTTTCTGAAGGGTAAAGGCTCATCCCTTGGAGTTGGACGGGGTCGTGCTGTTGGTATGCGAGCTCGAGTAAGTTCTCCCCCTTCCCTTGTTTGTTTACTTACTCCCTTTAACAGCATTCTTCTGGGAGGTCCACGTAACTTTAGGAAGCAAATTGAGACAAGACTTTTAAAAACAATAAATCCAAATGGACTTGGTAGTATTCATTATTACTATTTGCGAGTTAATTTCACTCCCCACCCCTGAGATTCAAACAAGTCTCACTTGCCCCCTTTTGTCTACTTTCTTAAATGAAATGACATATTTACCCCGAAATCTTTGTCCAGATGTTAATTAGTCAAGTCAAAGATTTAGGATAAAGTAGTCTTTTCATCTAAAAATTGTTGACAAAATCGGGTGAGATGAAAGCAAACCTCAAGAGGGGATGGCTGTGAAATTTATCTTACTATTTGCTAGAGCGTTTGTGTCCCTAAAAGGTTTAAACCATCTGTTGAAAGTGAGTATAATTTGATCAAAAACTTGTCCACCCTATCGCCTCCATTGGAAGAGCAACTGACTACTTGTTTTGATCTATTGTGCAGGGTCAGGCTACTGGCGGCCGTGGAGCTCCTCCTGGCAGGGGAGCCCCACCACCTGTTCGGAGATGATCTGTCTTAAACAATTATATCACCCTTGCCTCTGAATCAACATCTTCTGTAGAACTTTTTGAGAGAGTAGTTAGTATGTCCAGATTTCTAATCTTGTAAGCGAATATGCGGGTGTAAAACAGTCAATATAGCTTTCATCATATGGAGCCCTAGATATCTGGAAATGTAAGCAGACTTTTTTCAAATGAGTTAAAGATTATCGGGTTTGTATTTGTACCAATGATTTACAAGCAATGGCACGCTCGTTACGGTTATCAGTCAGCACATATAACTTGAGAAAGAAGCCTCTTCTGCATACACATGTGTCTGCTCACAATTGATCTAACAGCTTACATGTTTTGATGGCCTACGCAATGAATATAGACCGTTGGATTCAGATGATTTACATTCAATGGCACTTTTGTTATACAATGGAGTTATGGCGATCAGTCAGCACCCCTTTGAGGAAGAAGCCTTTTCTGTAGATATGTGTCACAATTAAACGCGCTCGAGGAAGAAGCCTTTTGCCAATATATTTCTCACAATTGATCGAATAACTTACATGTTTGAATGACATCATCATGATGTCACCCTTAATGAATGTAAGCCGTTGGATTTCACATGGGGTGATATATGAAGTGGTACAAAAACATTTGGTCTCTCTTGAGGATCTGATGAGGGATCTTTGTTGATGATTTTGACACGTTTCTGTGCTATGTGGTAAGAGAGAAGTACAATATTGTGTACTTGATCAAAATCAAACTGAGACAGGTTTGATCCATCTTCAGTCTTTTTATTTTTACAGAACTGAAACTTTACACAAGGAGACATAACTGCATTAAACAAAAATGTGGGGGAAACAAACTTATAACGCATGCAGATTAGCGGAAGTAACCATAGAGTTCCAAGAAGCAGATGCTAAGGGTCCAGGGGTTAGTGTCCTCCGCAGTGGGTCCCATTAACATAACTCTGAAGTATCTAAAAGGAAGAAGAGCGTTGGGACCAAGAACAGGCCATGATGCAAACTGTCCAGGCTTGCTCATCGTCTGATCATTCTCGTGCACCCTTAAGTTAGTCCAGTTCCTCCCATCCGATGAGCCCTAATATTTGATTAAATTAGATACATTCAGTATTTAATTATCAAAAGTGTCAAAAAACTCGTGTCAAGAGAACAAGTTACTGAAAGTTTACCTGGAGGTTCCAACATCTCGGGAAAGCTCTCGATCCATCTTGTCTTAATGTGTAATAGTTACACATTAACTGCAATTATCATATTTAGATTAGCTCGGGGCAAATAGGGATAATGACATGTATTTTTTATTTAGAAAAATCTCCTTTCCTTTATGCTACACGAGGGGTGGCGTTAATGTCAATATATACTCCCTTTGGCCTACATACTTGAACCCGAAACCAGTGGTGAAGCAAGTTTTTTTGCGACGGGGGATCAAGATTGCTCGGAAATTAAAATTACACTCGTCATAGAGAAATTTGGCATGAAGAGGGGTGTGTGTGTGTGTGTGTGTGTGATCAAAATGTTATCATAGAACAAATTCCACCATAAATCGAGGGGGTCAAAATTGACGAGTATGTTATGTGTACTGCACTTTTTTACAATTTCAAGGTACTAAAATGATGATTCCCGAAAGTCAAGGGGATCAAGTGACCCCAATGCTCTAGGGTGGTTTCGCCACTGCCACAGGCAGTGTGTGATTTTCAGAACAATCCAAATTGTATATGATTCTGGCCGCCTAAGATTGTGGTCTGTTCCTACTTTCTCAAAGAATACCAAAATGGTATACTTGTATGAAGCATATAAACAATAGACCTTATTCCCGCCCATCTACTGGAGGTAATAAAACTTGGAAGGCCATCCATACACAGGCAGAGTAATTCAACTTTGAATTTCCCCGACCAATCAATTTTAGTTCAGATTTAACTAGCTATCTAGATTTGAATATGTCCATATTCAAGTTTACCAAGAGCAAAACAAAGTTAAGATGCAAACCTGGTGATCTTGGCCAATGTCAATCATCCACCACGCACTGCTCTTCCCCTCCTCGTTTCGACGCCCTGCGAATGACATTCCCTGACCACAATAACATTGTCAAGAGCGGTTCAAAAGCATCCTTAATACAAGAACTTAAAAAATACTTAAATCCACAGTTTATACCTGGTATGTTCTCGAGACCAAAACCTTTGGATCAGTATTTCTTGAAATAGGAGTGCTGGCAGTTATGGTAATTTTCTGAAATAATGGACCAGTCGAGTGGAACGGATCAATTGACTTGGGGAGCATGGGGAGAGAAGAGAGAAAGGGAGAGAGTAATTGGTCAAAGAATTTACCTTGGCTAGAACAGGGTTTACCCACTGGTGTTGCCCATAAGATGTGCCTGCAAAGTACAGAACTCCATTGCTGTCTCCATCGCATATGTACTGAAGCTCTTTGAAACTAGACCGCCTATGTTGAAACCTTGAGGTAAAACAAGAAAAATACTTCGTAATCAACTTTTGTCTTGAGCATAAACAATGCAAAATGATTCCCTTACCAACAACTCACTTGCAACGTCATACAAATATTATGATTCAAAAACCATAAGAACCAATAAATAACCCTAATTGATGTAAAAAGGAACAACGTGAAAATATGGAAAAAAAAGGAAGGCTTAATGCACGTCAGAACTCAGTAGTTGCAACAGGACCTCATATTAAAACACAAACCAGAGCATAAACAAGTGCTGAATAAATATACTCCTGTTCAAAAAAATTGTCCCGCTTTTCTTTTATGTTTCTCCCAAAAATTAGCCCATTTATGAACAAAGCACTAATTATAGTGCCATTTCAAGAAGTACAAGCGAATAAAGCATCATCCCTAAAGAGTTTGACTTGTCAAATGGGACGTTTTTTTGGGCGACGGAGGAGTTTTCGACTATAACTCCCAAAAAGATGTAGCTGAACCACATTTAAGGTATATCTTTAGCCCATAAGGTGGCGTGTTAAGTTATGGGAATTATTAAACAGTGAGAACTTCAGATATTTCTTATTCTCTTCATTTAAATTGACTCTTTAAGCCACGCCTCCTCAATCATCTATAAGGTTGTAAACTTTATCGCAAGATTTGCAAGAACCATGGAAATGTGAATATTGAAGACCGAAGTCAGTTATTGAGTAAAAATACCCACTTGCTAGATATATTTGTCAATCCACGGATAAATACTTTAATTTCAGTTTCCTTTAGCCTTTCTACACTTAAATAAAGACCCAAAAAGGAAAAAACAAAATAGATTACATCCTATCAATATTACACTTCTTCTGCTAGTTTAAAAACATGATTATCCCAACTTGAACAGAATTGATGGGCATGATTCAAAACAAACAGATCCACATAAAAAATATGTAACTTTTGGTACTTACTTATTATTGTTGTCTGGTCTAGCCAAACCAAGCTCTAAGAAACTGATGGCCTCTTTCACCTGATAGATTATGATAAAAATAATCAAAATCAATGGAAGAAGCCAAAACAAGATTGTCAATATACAAGATAAGGAAAAACATGCACAAAGCACCAAGTGCCTCACCAGAAAATTGAATGTCGAAATCTTCCTACACAGGGTGCTATTCTCCAGCTGTAACAAAAATGACGGAAAAGAATTAAGCAACAATCCATATTTTCACAAAACCAGCAGAAAAGCCACAAGATTTACAGCCAATGGGTATACAGGATTCTGTCAAACCTTCTTAAGCAGGGATTCTGGAAGTAAGGAGAAGCGCACAAGAGGAAGAAAGGAATTTAAGGACTCGAGCTTCTCTCCAAATATTTGTTCCACTGTTGACTTTGAAATCATCTTATCAACTACCTCCCAACTATACAATTCCCTTGCTTGCAAGCACCATAATAACACCGCATTGAGAACCCTTTCTTCAGATGTTACTGTCAAATCAGGATGCTGCAAGAACCACACTTGCTTATAAGACATGCTAATTATATGAACGTGAAAGCAGATCGGGTTTCAAAAATAAATAAAAACAAAGAAAATTACAAGAATATGTACTCAAATTTTAAATTTTCATCCGATGGCACGCATTCTATGCATCATTTTTATGCCATGAACAAGCTTCTTTACCAGTGGCGAAGCCACATAGAGCTAATAGGGACTTGACCCCCTTGATTTTGGAGTTGTGTCATTTTACCACACCTTTATATTTAAGAAAATTATATTTATATGGCTATTTTTTTTATTTTGCAATTTTGACCCCTTTAATTTAGAAAAATAACCACTTATATTATATTTTTAAACCCCTTCCAATCAAATTCTGGCTTCACCACTGTTCGTTACCATTAAACGCTTAAAAAGAGAAAGTATGTTTTAACTGTTAATCAAACACAGAACATCGAAACAAAGAACCCACCTGGAGAATGTTGCTAAAAGTTGACTCATCAAGTGAGACAAAGTCAATACTTGCGGTCGTACAGTAATCAAAATGTGTTGCAAACTTCCTTTCGCATGTTTCTTCGATTAGTTTACAGGATGGGATGGAGGAAATCACTTGTAAAATTGGGCACACTGTGTCCTGCAACAAAGTTCATCAGTCAGTTAACTGAGCAACAATCCAAATAGTTTGCCAAAGTGTCTGCTCCTCGTCCATTTAAACTTGTTCCTAATAGAAAAAACTCTTGGTTGTAAGACTTCATCCAATAGGCAAATATCCGTCCCTGCATATAATTTGCAGATGAAAACAAAATGTCAATACATCATATTTCATTATCATAAACCAGTCTCTTTCTTTTCACTATTCCGAATCCGCAACTTCCCCGCCCTTTTATTTCTAGTCAAAGAACTTGCACTTCAAAGTTAAAAACATTGACAACCACATAAAACGGTAAATAGAGACTGAAAGTACTTAATGAAGTGAAGTAACAAGATGAGAAGAACTAAAACTACCTCTGAGAGACACTCTAGAAGCGTTTTGCAACATTCTTGATGTAGTAGTGTAACCCCAAACTGATCTGACAGTAAAAGCAGTTGAAGCAACAAGATACCGATATCCATTATATCTACCGTACTAAGTTCCCCAGTATACATGAATTCGAGCATAATCTTGAATGCCTCAGGTGAGATATCTTTCAAGCACACCTCTGAGGAAATGCTTTCACTCATTCCATTTGTGAACATCTGTCAGTTCAATAAATTTATTTCAATAATCATGTCACAAAACATTGAAATAATCTATGCCTGGTAAAATGCAATGCAATAGACCAAGAAGGATAAATATCATTAAAAAACAAAATCCTTTAAACCAAGACAAGTTACAAAGTTCATTGAAAGAAATGGAAACAAAATGAAAAAGAAAGTACAAAATTAACTCACCTTTGCAAATGGGGCACTCCATAAACCTAGCATAACTTTATGGGTCCGAGAAATAAGACCATATCCGTCAATGACGATGTCAACGTCGCTATATTCACCAGTCCTCAGAAATTGTTTAAGCCTCTGCGTGTTCATTGGAAGTCCAGCAGGAAAGGCTGTACCAGAATGAGGTTTCGTGGTTGGATACAAAATCTCCACATTCTTACCCGAGTCAAACAACTTTTTATTGAATTTGAAACGCTCAATTAACTCTTCGCACTGCTTCATTAAAGGAATCAGCTCAAATTGTAAGCTCAGAGCCTTGAGCGAGCTGAGTTGCGACTCTGGAACCTACATGAGGTATAAAACAAGGTAAGATCAAGAATTAAACATATTTAAGGCTCCACAATTTCATAAGCACATTTATTACATTAGTTCAAATGCATGGAAGTCTATGCAAAATATAAATTACCTGGGTACGGCCGGTATAAATATATTGAAGAAATGCATGCAGAACTGGATAAGTAACATCCTTGAGCTCTATAACATCAACTTCGGACAAACTTGAACCGAAATTTCCGGATGCTGCCAAGATAACCTTGTGAGCAGGAACAGCTCTTTCCTCCTTGCCAACAATGAAGAACACATCAGATAATTCCCAACTTTCAAGAAAATCTTCCAGCCCCCTACTCTCATAATCAAAACTCTCATTTTCCAAGTCTTCATCCCCATCCTCTTCCCCCTCATATTCATCGCAGTCCATGTGCTTCCACAATGATATATGATTTTGTGTGAGTGGCAATACATTAACATTTCTATACCCAACATGCTTATCCCAGCTACTAAGCCCCACATACTGAACACTACAATTGGGATTTACATCAAGCCATTGAAACACGAGGTTTTGAAAAGGGTACTTTCCTTTTCCAATGCAAATCAACCCATCACAGATACTGATCCAGTAACTCTGAAATGCTGAAGAACAACACAATCCCACCCCTGCTTCATCAACTACGGTCTTCCCATCCACTTCAATTTTCAATCTTCGATTCCTATGACTACCGATAATAACCGTATAGTGTGGGCTATTATCCCTTTTGTAATGATAGTGCTGACTACCTAATTGCTCCCTGAACACCACCGTGACATCGTTGTGCGCAAAAGCCTCAAAAGCCACGCACCCCCTTCCGGCTTCCCGGAACCTCAAATCATCACGCCAGGCACACTCAAAAGGTGCAACCGTTAGAAATTGTTTTTGCTTCTTCTCCATTACTACACCTGCTAAAAGACTAGCCTTCTTGAGTCACTTGATAGCTATACTGAGAAACTAACCAATATATAAACAAGGGTGGCTTTAAAGGAAGTCAAAGTAAACAACTTACACCACAAATTGAATAAAATTATTGAAAACGACAAACCCAAGTTGGAGTAATCACAAATTGGTGAAAAAATATCAAATTGCCCACTTGGGTTTTCCCTTATCCTTTTCAAGAAAATTTGGGTTGCAAATATTTTTGATAATTAGAAAGGCCACCATCAGAAATTGCTAGAACTAAAAGTTAGAACCCCACAAAACAACTGTAAATGAAGATTCTGTGAATCCCTACAACTTGCAGCCCATCAATCCTACACCACTAATTTATTGAACTACTCCATCAACAAAACAAATATCCAACAAAGAAACCTCAAATTAATACTCCCTCCGGCCCAAAATGATCTTCTCATTTGCTATTTTTCAGTCCCTAAAAGTTCTTCACATTTCTACATTTTAAGCTTAAACAAAGCATGGCTAGTGAAGCAAGTGTTCATATCCTTAAAAAGTTTGAATAGTCAAACGCGAAAATCAATTTGGGACGGATGGACGGAGGGAGTATCAAATATCAAGAAAAATGACAATATAGATCATAGGTAATGGTGGAGAAGTGATAATAAGCCAAGATACAAGATCTTCGAACAAAACCCACCTCAAAAATTTCATCATACCACAAAAAAAACCATAATTACGATCATTTTACCTGGCTAGGCATTCAACAAAGGTCCCCGTTTTTTTTAATGGAATCAGAATCCGAATCCGAATCCGATCAAAGAACGAACAGATATTTTTGTAACAAGGGAGAGAGGGGAGAAGAGGGGGAGGGGAGGGAAAGAGAAATATGGAGGGTAAAATGGACAAAGTAAAAAGATTTGGGGAGCAGGGGCCAGGGAGAGATGGCAAGGCAAGAGAGCACATACTTAAGAGGGTAGTTTCGGAAAACACTCCATCAACCGACAAGGAGAAGCAAAATCAACTTCAAAATAATCAGCTGAGGAGCTTTCAAAATGTTATTTTAAATAAAATGACATTTGAAAAAAAAAAATACTAGTACCTCTGTCCCTAAATGAGTGTCCAAATTTCATTTTAAGGGACATCTGAAAATGTCAACTTTTTGCGCACTTTGGTGGCAAAGATTCATATATAATCTTGTAATCACCTTTCCAAACATTTAGCTTTGCACGTATAAAAAAAAAAATTTAGGGAGAAAGTTATGTTAAAAAAAGACACTCATTTTGGGACAAAAAATTTTTTAAAAATGGACACTCATTTAGGGACAGAGGGAGTAATAAAAAAATAAATTAGGGACACATTTTATGATAAAAAAACGACATTCACTTTGAAAAAAAAAAAGGTAATTCAGTTTGGGACAACAATAGTATTCAAATAGAAGAGAAAATTTTGGGGGAATTTCTTCATAAGTTATAAAAAGTCTTGTTTTTATATGAGTTAAGGTTTATGGTTTAAGGTTTAGGGGTTAGGATTTAGGGTTTAGGGTTTAAAATTTAAGGGTTAAAAAGTGAACTTTTTATAACTTATGGAGGAACTAGTTTCCCCCAAAACCAACTCCAAATAGAAATGGAAGACCCCTAGTCGTCGGATCGTGGGAGCGAGAAGTTGCAACTAATAAAATGGACGGGAATTCAGGCCGCTCTACCTTATGGCTGCATCTTCGGCTGTCTAATTAAATGGACTTTAACTAGACTGCTCTACCTTAAAACTGCATTGATGAGTTGGTTGCTCCATACTATTGATGTAGAACTCTCTTTTGTGGTAATAAAAGTGTCGCCGTTGATTTGTTAATATTTTTAAAAAACATGTTTTACTTATTTGTACATTATATGTACAGTAATAAAATATCACTAAGAGTCTAAAACTCTTTCTTTATTTAGAAATATTAAAATAAAAAAGGTATGATATATATTATGAGACAGATTAGCAATTCAAAACCAAAAGATACTTGAAATTGTAAATACAACATCCCAAACTATCAAAGTGCTGGATCTTGATTAAATTTGTTGGGAGTTCTTGAAATTTTTAAAAAGGTGGCAAATTTTGCATCTGTTGGGGACCCGGAACCGCTCCACTCCACCCAATGGCTCAGATCGAGGTCACATAGGCGAGCTCATCATCTGTGCGGCTAAGATGATTTCAATTTTTTGTGGGTCTCACCGATGTCGGACACATCTGAACCGTTGGGTGGAGCTAAAATGAGGTGGCTCCAATCTTCACCATTGGGTGGAGCTAACTGCTCGGTGCAGCAGTTCGAAATCCATCTGTTGGTTGGGAGGACTTTTAGAGGAGAGCTGCAGGGCATGACATTCAACCAAATTGGTAGGGACTTTCTATTATTAGGATTGGATAACACATGTTGTTTTTGTCTTTGTTTTCCTTCTTTTGACTCACTTCTGAGTCACTCTTCTTATCCTTTTAGGTTAATACAGACAAATAGTTTTCATACACTTTCCAAAAGACAATGGTCTTGAATCAAATCTCTTCATCTTTATTTCAAAGAAACATTTGTCAGTCTTATTGAAATGGTGCTAACCCGGATCCGAGATGCCAAATCTTGGCATCATAAGGACATGATCGTCTTTTGACATCCTCCCACCGATAACGGTCGTTGATGATATAGGTTTTACATGCACCGTTAAATTCCAGACTGCACAAAATCTAGTCATGGTATGACCCCACTATAAACAATCAAATCTGCAGATGAAAATTTGCAGATTTTTGACAGGGAACATATGAAAATTTATTCTTCCATCAAACCGATAAGTGAATTTTCATCTGAAGATATTTGATTGTTTATGCTGATTGATCTGCATAGTATAACATACTTTATCGATCCATGAAACAAGATCCAATTATCTGCAGATCAGTCAGCATAGAAAGCCATAAAAAAAAAAAAACTCTTTCAGCTGCAGATTATTGACAGAAAATTTATAAAAAGATAGTACTACGATCAAACCAAAGAAGTGAATTAGAAACTGTATTCACATACATTATCCATGAAACAAATCCCAACAAGGGAAAAGCAATAACAGAAGATTCACAACAACTCAGCTTACACAAACATCCTACTATGTTCAGAAGAACATATTACGCAGTCTAAATAACGAAAATTAATAAAAACTCTTAACAGAGATTATGTTCAGTAACTACCATCTCAGTCACTCCCCAGGGGCAACTTTTGTTGCTCAATTGCACCCCCAACACCCAAAAACACCCGATAATTCAGCTCAGTTAGTAGCAGTACTTAGATTATGAAATTAATTCGTTGATTTCATCATCTCCGCTCCTTTAAGCCATTACGTGCTAAAATCTTGACTCTAGAATGAAATGAGCAGGTTCCATTTTTGCAGTGTATCCATACTTTGATGTGCTGTACTTTCTATGCACGCCAGTGAGTTTCCCAGTAGCAGCCTTCTGATGTAAAATTACCATCATCTTTGAGCATTCACTACATATTTTCAAGAAAAATCAAGATTCAATTTTTATGCATGTTTTCAATCATCAAGATTCAGTTTTCATATTGGCGATGAAAGAAAGTATACTTACAGTAGCTGATATTCGTAAAAATTGGAATGCTTTTCACTGGTCTTGCTCCACTGCTTTGACCCACCTAGAGTTGACTGGGATGTGAATACAGCAGCTGCAGATAGTAAAGAAGGTGGGAACTTGAGCATTTCGTACTCCACCAAACAAAGCTCGATTAGGTAGAAGGCCAGTAGCTCCATCTGTTTCGTAAAAATGGCGAAGATAAATTTATTTGTAGATTAGATTATACTTATTTGAAGTTAAAAATTACAAGAAAACAAACCTTTTTGTCAAACTGATCAGCAGCTTTCAGAAACCTCTTCATGAACACATATGGTGTTGGGACTGATAGGCAAAATTGGAGGGTGTTCATCATTAACTTCTCCTGCAGCCAACAGGGTTCATCATAAGCCACAATTTCAAATAACTATATCCCCTCCGTCCCAAAATGAATGTCGAAGTTTTTGGAGAATTTACTAAACCATTCATCACCAAACAAGTAGTTCTAAATTCACACACACTCGTGATGCAATGTAGTGAGATCGTAGGGAGTATATAACCATACAAGTGCTTAAAGCCAACGCGTCTAATAAAGCTTACCATATCGAGCACTTCTTTTCTCGTGTAAGCTTTGTCAGAAATCTGTATGAAATCATCCACTACAGGAACAGAAACTTCTTCATACTTGCAAGCTAGGAGCATTGCTGTAACCCCAACAAGCTGGAGTTTCTTTCTCACAACTGTTTGAACAGACAAGAATCTGTCAATGAGATTGACAGTCAGGTACAAGGTCTCTTCCATCAGCTCAAACTTGTAATGCACCTGCAAAATTTGTACAATCAAATTAACAATGGTGCATATGTCGTTTTATTCGGTAAGCTTCAAATAAAGTAGAATATTTTTCACAGACCTCAATCAGCCAGTCGATGAGAATGCCTCTCATCCTTTCATTTACGTCAAATTGTTGAGACATATAGTTTGGTGAAACACAACTGGAACTCTGCATCAAAAAAATAATAGCAAGTAGTGAAATGGGTTTGTCGTCAGCGATTTCCTTGAAGAGGAACAAACTCAAGCCTCTTTGCAATGCAACAATGATAAATAACTACATTATCTCAAATAGAATTTTAGCCATTACAAATACTCCCTCCGTAATGTCATACTTTCCCATTTTAGTTTGTTACAAAATAAATGTAGCATTTCTAAAAATATGATATAAAGTTTGGTGATCTTCCTAAACTACCCATTTTAGTAGACACATACTCCCTCCGTCCCATTGAGAGTGAGACTAGAGGAGTGGGCACGATATTTAAGATAAAGTGATATATATGTGGTAGAAAATGAAGAGAGAGAATGAGTGGGATAAATAGTGGTGTTGGTTGAATAAAATGAGTGGTGGAAAATGAAGAGAGAGAATGAGTGGGGAATGATGAATATAAGTATATTAAAACATTTCCATTTTGGGTAGTCTCACTTTAAGTGGGACGGCCCAAAAAGGAAAGAAGTCTCACTTCTAGTGGGACGGAGGGAGTACAATACAATGGCAAGGTAACTGCAAGGAGACGCATATGAAGAATTGGGTAATCAAGGAACCATTACAAAAAACTTAAAACTGTTTGTGACATTTATTTTGGAACGGAGGGGGTATATAAATCAAGTGAGACGACCATTACGATAAGGCCCTAATGCTATATATGGAACCATAATCCAGAATAACTATTCACGAGAGTTACTTAATTGAGTGAACATAACTAGTAGTCCTATATCCCATTACATAGATATGAGACAGTAAAAATCTCACCTCTTCTTCTCTGTAATGGGCATATATCTCATCAATGTAATCAACCACTGCGAGTGTGTTATTCTTGTCTTTGCTGTCTATGTCCATAACTGGCTCCTCATCAATGTCTTCCATTTCAATCTCTCGGTCCTATAAGAAAATGTTATGCATTAATAACCCTAAGGGACAAATTGTAGCTCAAATTGGGGACCATCACAAAAATGGAAAGAAAAGAAGTACCATTCTATCTATTTCTTCAAGCATAGCTTCTGTATGTTGCACAAACATTGGGGCATTGAAATCATCCGCATCAGTTATGCAGCAATCTTCTGGCTCACTGATATAAGAACCAGTTTGGACTGTTGGCCTTTTTTCCTAGAAATGCCAACATATTTTAGCGGAATTATAAAATGTTTTGTAGTTCACATATGGTAAAAACACGCTACCTCGAGTATAGGATGTTGCTGTTTGCTAGCCATTTGTGCAGCAAATTTCCTATCAAAAGGGAACAGAAAACTCCATAAAACATAATGATCAAGGCAATAGGATTCAAATGCAGAGAAAACACAAACAATTTCAAGAAAAGGGTTTTTTTTTTTACCGACCTAGTCATTGGTCGATGAACCGGAATAGGGGGGTTTATCTTACAAGGGACAGCATGTTTTCTGAACAATACAGAAAATAAAATAGCAAAAAGTCAAAATTTTGATAAATGAACAAATCCTATGGATGGAAATATCATGCAAAAGAGAGAGTCAAAGAAATTTACTCTTGCAAGGCACCTCCTCCTCTCTTGTTTCCTGCACATGGGTGCAGTGGAGCTCCAATTAAGTTCCTGTTAATCGTACTCAACGCCTTCCTGTTTTGCCCCATCACAGCCCCAAATTTTCCACCTCCAGCTCCAAATCCCCCTATTTAACAAACATCGGGAAGACCCAATTTCTCTCATTAGATTTTATAGCAAGCATCTTTATTATCAGGAGCAAATGATCAAACAGGTTATCTACATGATAAACACTACCCAGACATAAAACAGGTTAGAAATTCTCATGTTACCTTGAGGGTTAACCGGTCTGATGACATCGGGAAAGTTCTCTTTAGATCCAGCCATCTTCACTAAGACTGCAAACAACAGCTTAAAGATTACATCTACAAATTTGCAACCCTATCTCATCAAAATCACACATAAAAAAAGAATGTCATGATATTCGAAATTAAAGAAAGAGAAAGATCAAGAAAATTGAACCAACAACAGAAACCCTGATCATCAAATAAGCAAATACAGAAAAGATTTTCTTTTTATCATGGGACAAACGAAATCAGTGAACTTCATTTCTCATTTCTTCAAATCCATAACAAAGAACCAAGCAAAAAGATCAAGAAAATATCACCCACAACAAAAACGCCCACCACGAAACAAACACAAAAAATTGAAGCATACAAGCAAAAAGATCAAAATACCTGAGTAAATTTCAAATTCAATCGATGAAATTGAAAAACCCCCAAGAAAGAGAGAGACTTAAACAGAAAACTCCATCGAAAAACATAAATCAATGGAGTTGATTGATCTTGAAAGTTTCTCTCTTTCAAGAAACTTCTTTTCTCTCTCTAAAAATTGACCCGAGTAACGGGAAATTGCGTTAATTTTTCTTGAGAAACAAACAAAATTGGGAGAAGAGAGTGGACTGTTGCGAAGGAGAGTAGTAAACAGCGCATATATGTCCGCCCTTGTCCCCCTTACTTCCTCTCTGCATTTTTTAAAAACAACGGCTAGTAAATAACAGCCGTCGGATCGATTTTTTTGATGAAAAGTCACGCTGTTCTGTGTTGTTGGGCTTGGGCCTTAACGGTAATCTTCACCACGTGTTTTCAAATTCTCTCTCTCTTTTTTTTTTTTTTTTTTTGAAGAAAGTTCTCCTTATTTAACCACTAAAATAAAAGTAAATTTTTAAATTTACATTAAGATTCTGAAGACTATGTTTAGGGTATCAAGTCTTGTGTGATGTGTGTGAATCGGTCTTACATGTGTTGATACGAATTTTGATGGGAGAGGAAATGTGTTTGCCCCCGCCCATAAGGGCAAACAATTTACTCCCTTAACGAGACACGTCTCAAGTGTGAAACTGTCTTACACAAATTTTTGTCTTACTATAAAGTTAGTTTTAAAATGAAAGTGCACTATGTAAGTCATGCTTATCATGCTAATGGAACACTGAGTTACTTCATCTGTCCCTAAATGAGTGTCCATTTTTAGAAATTTTTGTCCCAAAATGAGTGTCCATTTTGATAATAACTTTGTTTCTAAATGTTTTTTTTCGATTTTTTTTTCACTGGTCTCTTGATACATGCAAAAACCTAGATGTTTGTAAAGAGGAATACAAGATTATATATGAATTTTGCTACCAAATTGTACTTAAAGTTATGTCCCTTAAAATAAAATTTATACACTCATTTAAAGACATATGTAGTAATATTTTTGTTTTTCAAATTGAAATTGTGTTACTTTTTTCTATCAAAAATTATTAAAATGCAATTGAATTTCGTTTCAAATTACACTTTCTTCATCTCAAAAATACAGTATATTCCTTCCGTCCCAGACCAGTGGGCACAAAATATTTAAAGAAAGTGTAAGTGTTGTGAGTATGAAAGTGAGTAGGAAAGAGAAAGTGTAAGTGTTGTGAGTATAAAATTAAAGTAAGAGAGTGAATGAGTAGGATATTCTTTACCATTTTCAGTAATGTGCCCGTACCAATGGAATGTCCGAAAAAGAAATTTGTGCTCATTAGTATTAGTATGAGACGGAGTAGTTTCATTTAAATTTCAATTTCAATTTTTATCTTTTTATTACCCTAAATCTTACATGTATCACGTAAAGGTATAATTTCATTTTCTCAGTTCACAACTTGAGTTTAACATATTGTATCAACTGGGAACTTAAAGTAACTTAAAAAAATCAATTATTATTATTATTATTATTATTATTACTATTATTATTATTATTATTATTATCTAGATGGACATTTGAGACCGAAAGAGTATCACCTAGGACCCCATAGTTTCAAATATATCACTTTAGGGTTTGGACTTCCATTTTTGCATCAATCTGACACACCTGGAAACTTTTGTTTTTAGGATTTCAAATGCAAAAATTGTGAGATAATCTCACATGATTGATACAAAAATGAATACATAGGCCTTTCTTATTGGAACAATTCTTTATATCCCTGAATGTCACGCTCATTTCAGAATAAGATTGAGGAAGAAGAAGATGAAGGCGGAAGCGTAATACCTGATGAATCCATAATGATGTTGTAGGGAGAACAAGAAGAAGAAAAAAAAAAAATTAAGGGGACGGAGTTCTTCTAAATGATGAGTGCCTTTTCTCTCTAATGTCTTTAGCAATATAAAGATTATTTGGGAGAGAAAAATAATGAATGGAGTGATTTTTAGGGTTGATAGAGAACCCTTTATATATGAAACCAATATGCACCTCATTTAGGGACTACACCCTTTCAACCTTTAGTGATGTTAAATTACCACTTTGCCCATCAAAAATAGGTAATATTACATCCAGGAATTCTACACAATATTTACTATTATTTACTACACTTTATATTAACATTATAATCATGATTTTATAAATGAAAGGTCCAAATAACTTGTTTTGCAAGCCATGTTCTAACAATCTCCCACTTGGGTTGCAAAATAAAGTTCTCCCTTTAAAACATAAATATAACACGAATGACAACCCTTATGTGCGCACTTTATTGTCATTCATAACAATCTCGTCCATTAGCCATATAAGTATAAGGACTAAAGGGCAGTCGTTGTAATTGATTCGCAACTATACCCACAATAATCACATATACAAATCCAACTAAATGACATAGATCAAAAGTGTAGATGTGTAGCATTGAATCATAATGAATATATACATATTCTTCTAACTAGTCCAACTTAACCAAATAAGATCAAAACTTTAAATAATAGAACTTATTAATGAATCACAACATAAACTCAAAATTGTTACACCCATATGAGCAACATGCTCGTGAAACACTAAAGATGATAACGCTTTAGAAAACGGATCCGATAATTATGGAGTTTGTTCCAATAAGTTGTGTTTTTATTTGTTCCTTTTTGTACTCTTTCTTTACAACAAGATATTTAATGTCTAAATACTTAGACTTTGACAAACTCTTGTTAGAGTACTAGACTACTACTTGATTGTCATAATATATCTTAACGGTCTTTCGACACTATTTGAAAAATTGTAGTCCTTTATGCAGCCATATAATTTTAACAAATATCGGAATACCAAATGATCTCAAGATTATCCGATTAAAAATAGGCATGTAGATCTTTGTGTTTTGTAAATACTATATCATTCTTTTGGCTACTACTTAATGTTCTTTCTGGATTACTTTGGTATTGACCAAGCATCCCAACATTGAATGCAAGACTTACACATTTATTAAGCTTTCTTAGTGCTGATGCAAAGAGGGATATTATCTATATACTTGGATTCATAATTAACTTTAGAACACTGTTTGAGACTAAGCATGTCTCCTTTAAAATTAGGGGTGTCAAGTGGTTTATAGTTTTGCATGCTATACCTTTTGTAATACCTTTTTCTATATAGGCCTTTTGTGATAATCCCAAAATACTCCGTGTAAACTCACAGTGAACTTGGATTCCTAATACAAAAAGATGTCTCACCAAGAATTTTCATTCCAAAGAAATTTCTTAGTTTCCTTATTAAGGTTTAAAACATTACTAGCAAGCAAATATTACCCACATATAAGACCAAAATTATAATTTTTACTCCCACTGAACTTATGGTATACACAATATTTATCAAGATTCATTTCAAACCAAATGAAAGAATAACTTGATTAAATTTTAAATACCATTAATGAGAAGTTTGCTTAAGTCATAAATGAATTTCTCCATATAGATAGTTTGCTTAATGTCTCCATTAAGAAAAGTTCTCTTTAATATCCATTTAATGAGGCTTAAGACACAAATTGCTACTAGTGCCATAATGGTTCTAAAAGAGTTTTTAGAAGATACCGGGAAATGTTTCTTTCTTAATAATTAATGCCTTTCTTATGAGTTGAAAAATTCTTTAGCAACTAGATGGGTCTTATATCTTTCAACATTACTTTTGCGAATCCTTTATGTCTTAGAGACCCATTTATAGGTTTCACATCTTTAGGTAATGTAAAAAGAACCCAAAAGTTGTTATCTTTCAAAGATTTCAACTCTTTATATATGGTATTAATCTACTTATGAGAATTAGGACTATTAATGGCTTTATGGTAGATGAATGACTCATCTCCCACTAAACCTATGTGTCCTTAATTTCTCGGTAAGATACATCTCATAATTATCCGGTATTGCAATCCTTCTTACTCTATTGTATCTCTTTAAGGGCACCGGTTCTTACTAATTCTGAGGTTGTTGAATTTCCTTCTTATGATCAACATTTTCATGTTGTTCAATATTTATAGGGAAACCATATTTATTTTGAATTGTATGTTCTTCTTGAATATCAAGTACAAAATTTGAAATCCAATTGGAACTTATGGAAGAGGTGAAGAAATGGATGCCTCTTCTTTTCCAAATTCAAAATATTACACCTAATCCCCCACTAAATTCAACATCCTCAAAGAACCTAGCCTTTCTCGTTTCAAAATGTTCAAATTTTCAGGTTGTAAAATTTATATATCCCCTAGATCTCTCGGCTTACCTCATGATTAACTACTAACAATCTTATGTCTAACTTGCTCTTAGTAGACTCATAAGGTCTACCCTTATGTTAGACAACCCCATAAATGAAGATGATTTAAGGACGTGTTTCTTATTCATCCCAAAATCATAAGGGTTTTTATTAGTAGCTTAGAGGGAGCTTTAATGAGAATAAGAGCTGCGGTTTTAATGTATCGCCCATAATGAGTGAGGTAAAAGAAGCACAAAACATGCTTATTACCATTTCCTTAAGGATTTTATCATATCTCTTGTGTACATCATTCATGCTAGGCGTACCCGGCTTAATGTAGATGGAGACAATCCCGCACTCTTCAAAATAGCGAGTAAAAAGGACCTAGACGTTGTTCCCTTTAACAATCATTCCAACCATGATATACTCTATCATGATTGGACCTAATGTTCTTAATAGTCTTTCAAAGTTGATTTCCAACTTTGACCTCATAAGACTTGAAAACGTCCATAACTTGAGTCTTTGCATGAAGTAATAAATGCATCCATATTGAGAGTAGTCATTTATAAACGTAATAACTATTGTTGACCTTTCCACGAAGGAATAATGAATGGCCCACAATGTTCATGTGTATTAGTTTTAAAGACACTTGATACTCTCGAGAATATTATTCTTTTAATGTTTGTAAATTTCCTTTAAGGCATTTAATGCAAAAATATTTTCCAAAATATCAAGTTTGTTTAAGATTTTCTTTAACATAAGCTTATCAATTTTCCTCTTGAAAATATGACCCAAATGCCTATGCCTTAATGAAAAATAAAATAAAATTTACTTGATAACTTTTGCTTTCTAGTTTTGGTTTCATTATTAAGGGACACATTTATTGTTTGAATAATGTCAAGTGAAGAAAGAATACTTGACAAAGTACTAGTACCAACAACATTTGGAATTAAAATAGAGATCACACTTATTATTAATGAACAAGAGTGACCTTCCTTGTCCAATATTGTGATAAATATCATAATTCCATTTAAATGATGGTACAATAAATATATTATTTAATACAAAATAATACTTAGTACTTAACAATAATTTAAATGATTCTTATGCCTATAACTCTAACCGGATTCCTAGTTTCCATATAGATGAATTTCTTCATCTTTACTAGGTCTTCGATAATTTAGACAATCCTACTTGAACATCCTTATGTGATTGGTTGCACCAAAATCCAATCACCATGTAAATGTAGGAACTGAAACCAAATTAGCCTTAATACAATACAAACAAGACCAAATGATATACCTCTCACGCCAAGCGTGAGACTTAGGATAATCGAACTTCATGTTAGTAAGGTCCTTGCAAAAGAAACATTTTTTTTTATGATAATGAGATGATCCCTTAAGCTTCTTTTTACTTGCAACCACAGTTTCTTTCCCTCTTCTCTTGTCCCATGAGAAAAGGTAGATGCTAAATGAGTACCTTTAGTTCTAAATTATTCTTAACTTATCTTCTTCTTGTGTCATAAGTGAAAGTAATTCATTAATATTTCACTTGTCCTTTTGACATTGATAGGTCACTTCAAAGCAACCAAACCAAGGAAGAAAGATTAAAACTAAATGCACAAGAATATCATCCGATATCCTTAGCTTAAGTGCCTTTTCGTTTTGTTAATAGATAAACTATTTCTAAAATGTACTCCCTTAAATTCCCGGTACCCTTTATACCTTATGGAAACAAGTTTCCTCAGGTGTATCAAGGAATGTTTGTAGCATCAATATCCTCGGAGACACCGTCCAAAAGGTCTCTGGGATAATATTCTTTATGATCATTAGGCTTACGCGGTTAGAGCGTGTCACTTCTCAGCACTCAAGCAATAAGAAGAGAAACGGATCCCTTAATGCGAGTTCTATATAGCCCAAGATTATAATTATTTGTTTTCCAAGTTTTATAATTAGTCCCACACTGCAACGGTACTCATAGCAGTAATTACAGATGAAGCAATAAACAAATTTGTTGGAATTTTGAGAACAAGAATTAATACAAAACATAAATAAGAAACTACACAATAAATAATAATTAATTATATCAATGAAATCCATCAACAAGACAATCAACATGACATCAAAACTAATCTTTGGATTGCGAGTTGGCTCATAAATGATTGCCTTAGGCAACAAGTAATTTGAACTTATATTTTAATAAATACTTAATCTTCCTTTGGGCCGACATAAGTACCTAAGAAAATAACCTAATGTTTATTTTACTTGTTACCACATGAATGCCCAAGTTTAGTCAAATGTCAAGATCTTCTTTGGAAAATTCAAGCCATTCACATATCAACTTAAACATCCAACACTTTACAATTTTAGGGTTTAAATAACGTAAATTACTTAGGCGACAATATTATTTAAACAATGAATAAAATTGTCAAAGCATATAATTAATCAAGGCTTTAGAGTTTGAAAAAATGTATGTTTTGTTCAAAAGAGGAACACAATTGTGCACCATCTTTGAAAAAGCAAAAGCCACCGTTTCATGCATGCTTTGCTGCACTTTTCCAAATTTTATCCCAAAAAATGATGAACAACAAGTAGATCCACATGATATGTTCTTTACAACATAAAACCATGTTATTTAGGGATAATCTTGCTTTAAAACAATGAATCAAGTACATAGATCCACATGGTATGCACTAGACATAAAACATGTTATGAAGGGATAGTCACACTTGAACCATTGTGTTCATTCAACAAAACTTTTCAAACAATTTTCTTAAATTCAGATGATTATTATCAGTACTCTATGAATGAATTAGAGTCCCTAATCAACATCAAAACTTGATGATTCAACAGGAAAAATGAATCGAATAAAGCATAAAAGTTTTCCCGAAAAGAACTCAAACTTAAACCAAAATATGAGCTGGCTCTGATACCAATTATTGGAACAATTCTTTATATCCCTGAATGCCACGCTCATTTCAGAATAAGATTGAGGAAGAAGAAGATGAAGGCGAAAGCGTAATACCTGATGAATCCATAATGATGTTGTAGGGAGAACAAGAAGAAGAAGAATTTTTTTTTTAAGGGGACGGAGTTCTTCTAAATGATGAGTGCCTTTTCTCTCTAATGTCTTTAGCAATATAAAGATTATTTGGGAGAGAAAAATAATGAATGGAGTGATTTCTAGGGTTGATAGAGAACCCTTTATATATGAAACCAATATGCACCTCATTTAGGGACTACACCCTTTCAACCTTTAGTGATGTTAAATTACCACTTTGCCCATCAAAAATAGGTAATATTACATCCAGGAATTCTACACAATATTTACTACACTTTATATTAACATTATAATCATGATTTTATAAATGGAAGGTCCAAATAACTTGTTTTGCAAGTCATGTTCTAACAATTCTTTGTTCATGAAGTGAATTCAACAAAACAAAAACATTTCTCCAAAGGCAGGATTGATAGTATAAGCCCTAAAGTGAGATACACCATCATCAATTATATAATACTCCCTCTGTCTCAGAATGATAGTCCCCTTATTTTCGTGGTTATTACGAAGGAACTTTGAACAATAATTAAGGCTACTTTAATTATTCGAATGAAATTTTTGAAATTATTCTTGTTACACCATTATAAATACTACTAATACCAAATTTTAGATTCATATTAACATAATTATAAGTAGCCTTTATAATTATTCAAAGTTCCCTCGTAGTAACAAAAAAAGGGACTATCTTTCTGGGACAGAGGAAGTATATTAAACCATAGGGTAGCAAAATGAGAAAATTAGAATTATAGACTCAAAAATGATGCAAATGTAAACGTTAAGGCAATCAAATGAGAAAATCAAAACTACAAACCCTAAGTGATATAACACGCAAGCCATGTGGTCGTAAAGTGTGATCAACCCAAGAGTTTATTAAAAATAATGTCTCTATAAAAAATTCAAAACTCTTTTTAATGAACCATTAATAATTAGAGGCGCTCTCCTGTGCGGCCGCCGCATGGCGTGGGACGGCGACAGGAGTCGAGCCACTTTTTTTCTTTTTTTTTTTGCGATTTTTTTTTTGCACCCCCAACTTTTTTTCCTCTTAACAAAAGTAACACTTCTTTTAACAAAATGTAACATTTTGTTATTCAAAATGTAACACTTTTTTTTAAAAAAAAATATACCACAATTTTGCTCCAATATATTAAAGATAACATAAATATTGACAACTAAATTAATGTCATACTTCTTATAAAGGAATGTAACACACTTTTTTTTCAAAATGTAACACTCTTTCTTAAATGTAACACTTTTTTCCCCCAAAATTAACATAGGATTGACAACTAAACTAATGTTACATTTTATAAAAAAATGAATGTAACATTTTTTTTCAATTGTAACAGTTTATATTTTTAAATGTTGTTATATCTAAAATGTAACAATTTTTTATTGAGAAAATAACATTTGAAATGCAAACCCATTTTTTTTTGTAAAACTGCTGTTACCTTAACAGTAGAAAAGTGTTATTTTTTGAAGATGAAAGTGTTACTTTTATCAGAACAGAATGTTACATCTTAGCTGATGAGCAGCTCAAAACTTTTTATGTGTAAAAAATGTATTTTTTTTTTAAAAAAATCAAACCATATCATGAGCTATTTAGTTTTATTCGTCTCGTCGAGACGAACACAATGGTTTTTTTTTTTTTTTTACTTATAAATCTCAAGATATAGCATTTTAAAGTTATGGGAGGTTTTTTTTTAAGGGGGACACGTGGCAGCGCGCGACTGGGTGAACCAACGAGTGGCTCACAGCGCGCCACGTGTCGTAATGGGACTGGAGGATAGGTGGGTCAGTCGGGTCACTGGGTCGGGTCGGTCGGGTTTGACCCGCGGGTTGGCCCGCCGCACTGCCATATGGAGCGGCCCTTGCCGCATATAAGAATTTGTCTAAACATACGCGTAACTATTTTTACATTTTTACTATGTTAATTATTTTTTCATGCAATGTTGGTCAAATTTTAATCGAATTAACCACAAAAATTATGTGGGGCCATTTTGTTTTATTTTTGAAGAAAGTTGAAATTATCCCTTGGGAAAAAAAAAAAAAAAAAAAAACTCAAAATACATTGAATATCTCCAAATGGCTATGGTTGTACTATCTCTCCCAATCATTTAACGCTTCCATCTAAACCTTAAGATCATAAACAATAGTACCGTAGATCCAAACACAATCTGAGCTTTCTTCTTTGAAAACTATAGCACTTTTTGCCATTGACACCGCATAAATTGTTGCATTGAAAGTTGATGCTCTCAACTTGTTTATTGCGCGCTATGCTTTTTTTCTTGAACAAATATCTGTTGTCAATTCAAAAACTCTTTGAATCAATATTAAAATCCACTTTACGCATTAAATTTTTAACAATGTGAGCAGAAATTTCACATTCAAAGAATAATGGTGATTGTGAATGAAAGGAGCATTTTTTTTTGGAGACAAAGAACACTGACATGACATGGCCGTGAAATTATTTGGCTAATTATTTTAAAGCATTTACATTTGATTTTTCTTTTCACAATCACTGACAAAGTCCATCATTTTCCTATCAAGATATTGAACCAATTTTCAATTAACAGTTATAAATATTATATTCTTGAAGTATAACTCGGAATTAAAAGAAGTTTTCCATGAGAAATAGTTAAACATCACATAGTTTTGTACTTCCAATATTAATTGAGTACAAATATTAGTTTAGTATGCCTAAGTTGCGATACATTGTTCCAATAAATCTAAAAATTAATTGTTGAAGTAGAAAGATAATATTTCTCTACATTACTCTTTGCTGGTGTGACTTCTGGTCCTAGAATTAGTACTGTCAAGGATTAGAGAAAGAGATAGTCGGAGCCAATCATATATGAAGAGATATAATTGATATGAAAGACTCAAATATTATTGATGCTAGAGGTACATATTTATAGGGTTACAAAGAGAGTTCTAGAATAATCTAACTTACTTTACAAGATACAAATCTCCTAATTGATATACACAATCTCTATATTTGGTAACTTGATATTTACAATATATTCTTGGAGTATACAATATTCCTAATATGCCCCCGCAAGATGGACGGCCGATAGTAGAGTCCAATCGTGAAAATAATTTCATGAAGATGAGCTTGATGAAGTAGCATTTGTGAAGATATCACCGTGTTGATATTTGTTTGTTGTAGATGAAGAGAACTCGATAATTTGCACTTGAACTTTTTACTTGAAGAAGAACTTGTACTTGAGAGAATAAGACAGTTTAATGAAGAGAAGAAAAAGGAAGAAAATCGAGGTTAAAAGGGTAAGAATAAGAATGTAATATGAGAAGAATTAGAAGACCCAACTTAGTTTTTAAGATTGGGAAAGAAAATTTAAGAATTTAATCAACATGACATTGAGATAGGTAAAAATTTAGAGATGAGAAGAATTGTGAGAGGTATTTGAGAAGAAAATTTATGAAAAAGAAGAATTTTATTTTACGTCTCAATGATGAAAGGAGTATAATTTTACGTCACAATGACGGAATGAGTGAGGGCAGAACAACACCTCGAGGATGGAGTGGGAAGACGGATAAGACAGGCACCTCTACAGAACAATTTTAAAAATTCAACAGAAGTTGGTTAAACTTTCTCGAGAGGAAAAAAATAGACAAGAGGGAGGAAATTGATGAAGGAAAGAAGAAAAATAAAAAAAGAAGATTTTATAAATGTAGGGTGGGTGGGAGCTTTTGGGTAGATAGGGGGTTTTAATTAGGGATGGCAATTTGGTCGAACCCGATCCGAACCGAAGGTGATCCGATCCAAAATTTTTGGGTTTGGTTTGCATTTTTTAAGATCCGATCGGGTTCGGATCGGTTTCGGTAACACCCTTGATCCGATCCGAGCCCCGACCCGACCCGACCCGATCTCATTAACACTGCATTTTTTATATAGCCCCCTCACGTTCTTGAAATATACATCATCATCCTAGGTATATATGGAAATATCTAAGGTCCAGGAACTAAATTTTCATTCAGTCCTCTCAAGTCTCAACGACGCCTCCTCTATGTGCCGTTCTCCTCGTCTCTCTCTTTTTCTATTCGATGTTCTTGGTCGGCGCCGGTGAACGCGTCCCTGTCTCGGCTATCTTTATCAACGCCGTCCAACAGGTACGTTGCTTCCATGCTACCTCTTCCTTCTCCATCGCCGTCGCTTGCACCATCATCGCCATTGCCTTCCTTGATTTCAGATTAGGGCTTCGATTTGAGATTAAGAATTCAATCTTGAAGCCCTAACTTTGAAATTTCTAACATGAAATATAAGAGGGAAAGGACAATTTTGTTTGGTCGATCTTTTCTATTTTTCTTTGGTTCTTCAATCGCCATCGCCAACTGGGAATGAAGATTTTTTTTTTGTGTGTTCTTCAATCGCAAGGGCTCGGAGCAGATCGGGGCTCGGATCGGGATTCGGACTGGGTGTGTTCGGATCGGATCGGGTTCGGCAAGGGCTTTCTGATTTTCGGATCGGATTCGGATAAGGTCTGATCCGATCCGAACCCAACCCGTTGCCATCCCTAGTTTTAATAATTGAGGTTAAAAAAGATTGAGTGGAATTAGGAATACGATCCAGAGGAGGAGAGGATTGGTTGTAGCAATAGGAGGGGTTTGAGAGATTAAAGAGGAAGAGTAGCAGAGGCAATTTAGGTCATAGTTGAGAAAATGACCTTTTTTTTTTTTTTTTTTTTAAATTGATCCAAGGGGTGGTGAATGTAACGCCCATCCTTAATCTCGTTAAATATTTGACTTATTTGTTAAATTCTTGACTTGATTGTTAAATTCTTGGCTAGCATAATTATATGCTATTTATTTGAGTTAATTATTTAACTACGTTAGAAAGTTAAGGTGGTTAAATGTCAAAGTTGAAAGTTTAGGGGCCTTTTTGTCAAAGTTAGAACTTGAGGGGCCAAATTGCAATTCTTGGAAAGTTCCAAGTATCTAATGTTTGTTTGCCTGAGAAAGGCAATTCATTTTCTCAAACTTTCTCGTTGTTTCTCTCTGTTTCACGAAGGGAGTTCAATTTTACCCTATTCTCGACTCCTCGCGATTAATTATCCCTCTGTTCGTGATTCCGGTCCCGGATAAATATTCGTGGCGTTGAATAGAGCGTTCCAGGCCGATCAGAAATTAATTTGGGTCAACTTGATTTTTGACTAGGTAAGCTGTTGACTTCCCCTTACTTGTAATAACATGCATATATGTTATTCTCGCTACTTGTTCTTGTTAAAATTGTGTTTTGAGCAATTTTCGTGATACTTGTAATTTTGGGACGAAGGGAGTATAAATATACTGTACGTGAATGTAAGAGAAAATTTGGAATAATTCTTTAAGCTTGTTAAGCTTGTTAAGGCACTTTGGGAATGTTAGTAAAAACAAAATATACTCCTATTCGTGAGAAGGTAAAATAGTAACTTGATTTAAATATTATTAGAAAAATTATACTATTATTTGTGGTACGGGAAAATGAATGGAAGTATCCCTAAATGTTTATACTAGTATATTAGAAAATTATACTTATACTTTTGGGACGGTGAATTATTTAAATGGAATAAAAGAGAATTATTCTATTACTTGTGGGACGGTGATAAATTAATAAAGTGTCCCTATAGAAGTGTTCTGAACATGTTAAAATGCACTCTTGAGTGTTAGAAAGTGTTAGTGGGTTTATACTCCTACACTTGGGACGGAGAATTTGTAAGTATAAAAGTCTCTGTTAAAATAAGAAAGTATAATTGAAATAAGTGATTTAAGCTTATTATATGTCCTGGGTAATGTTTAATTGTGAGTAAAAGTTACTCCTACGCTTGGGACGGAGAATTCTAAGCCTGGGAAAGAATTTGAATGTTGCTGAAAATTGCACCGAGCGCCCGCCTGGTTACCCACCAAGCGCCCGCCCTTTTCAACAGAAGTTTTGGGTTTCTAAAGTGCTAGAACAGGAGCCCGCCCGGTACCTTGTAAGCGCCCGCCCGGTCCCCTGTTTCAACCAAAGTGTTTTAAACCTAAATTAAATTGAAAGCTTATCCTTTGTTAAGGCATATAGCCTTAAGATAAGATGTCCTAGCAAGTGTTGTGACACCTTAGGGGCATCAGAAGTGAGTCTTGAACATGATCACTCATTAAATTAAAATGAGAACTTGAGTATAAAAGGAAGAACTCTTCTTTATGTCTTGAAAGTGCTATGAACAAGCACTTATGTGTTATACTTGTCTTGAAGCTAATGATTGTGCACCTTAGGGGCATTAAAACAATGACTTGAGATTGAATATCCTATGTAGGGGATTATGTACTTGTAAGTATGAGTGGTATAGCTCATTTACTTAATTTGAAATTGAAGTATTTTTGGTCTAGGTTTAGGGTACTACCCTAGATGGCCTAGATGAGTGTTGTAGAACACTCTAGTACTGAAAAATAGTCCCTTTGTGAACAAATGAAATGTGGACTTGAATCATAATTAAATGATAACTTGAGTATAAGAGTAGTAACTCTTTTATGTGTCTTGAAGTTAATGTTTGTGTACCTTAGGGGCACCAACTAATGTCTTGAGCTTGAATGTCCTAAGAAAAGGATTTGAAAATAATTCGTAAAAGATGTATAATTCATCTACCTAGCTTGAACTTGAAGTATAAGATAATTAACTCTTGTACATGTTTAACCATCCAAAGAAATGGATTGAGAACTTGGATATAAGATGATAAAATCTTGTATATGTCCTGAATGTCTTGAATGTCCTGAATGTCTTGAATGTCTTAAGTTAAGACAGTAACTTGAAGTATAAGATAATAAAATCTTGTACATGACTTGAACATCCAAATAATTGGATTAAGACTTGAATATAAGATTATAAAATCTTGTACGTGCCTTGACACCAATATATGTGTATGGTAATAAACTTGACTGATTCTTGATGTGTATATGCAAATCTTGCATATATTTACTTGATAGAATGTGGCTTCTTAATTACTTGATACATGGTATGAATAACCAAAAAGAGTTGGGATATGGAACTAGATAGAGAATGATTAACTCTACTACATACTTGAATTTGATACGTGTATATTGGAAGTGCTATGAATAAGCACTAAAGTGCTAGTGATTGGTTTTAATCGTGTCTATACTCAATGAAGTATATAAAGAATAAAGAAGATATCTTGTCTTGAAATGGGTTCCTAAAGAAAATAGGGACTAGTGTAATATGAAGATAATTCATATAATCATGAATACTAATGATACATATACGTGAGATATGACTGTGACTAGGTATGATGTGACCTATTCTTCTACGTGTTTAGAGTCTAAGGTATTGGGCTCTACTTGATAGTAAGGTATCGTGATAGACACTTTAATGTGTTAAACGTGATATGAATATGTACGTGCAAACTTGGCATGTGACAAAGTGATATACCCTACTACTTGATTGAAGTCTGTTATAAATGGACTCTTACTTGGATTGATCGTGTTACATGGACACCTTATGTGCCATTGTTATCTTGGTTTGTATTCGCAATAATTGCGTACGTGTACTTATATTCTCGTGAGCACATGATACATGATTACATGGTGCATATTCTCGTGAGCACATGATACATGATTACATGGTGCATAAAGACTGGTCTACTAATATGGGACTTAGTTCTATTCTCGTAGTTCAAGTAAACATCTACTTGTGCATTCTTGTGTGAGTCCAGCTGGTTCTACTTGTTTGTTCGAAAATATATAGGTTCACGCTTGTCGCGAGAGCTGGGGCTTAAGTGACAATTGGGTCCCTATGTATTTCCGCTTGACCCCTTACTACCGGCCATAGTTAGGGCATAGCTTCCTTGGTTGGAGCAATAAGCCTGACTTAAGTGAAAACTAAACTCTTGTCTTGAACACCTCGTGGATCTTGTTCTTGTGGTTGACACTGGTTACCAGGTCTTCTTATATACTGCATAGCAGTTTCTTGTTCTTGATCGTGGTTGTCCTCAGCTATACAAGCATCGACAACAATGGTATTCTTGGGAGGAATAAGGAAGGATTCAGGTAATGATACGTGATAGGCCTATGTGCATCTTGGTGAGCTGGTCTAGCCTCTCACACTACTTGACTACTTGTTACATGATCATATCTTGAGTTTGATTACTTGTTGAGTGGGCTTAGCCTCTCCTATACTTGTTACTTGATGATACTTGATATATGATTACTTGAGTATCTACTGGAAATTCGTGATAACATGTCATGTAGTTGCATGTTAATAGCTTACTGAGATTTATCTCACCCTTTATTTGTTCCCCCCCCCCCAGGAAAGCAGGGGATAGTACGCAGTGAGGCTTGACATAGCTGGGAACTTACTCAGCAGGATGTTCTTGTTTGAAGCTAGTGTCCTTTTAATACATTGGTAAGGACGAGGTTGTATGAGTTATTAAACTCTGGGCTTGTTTTGGGGTAGACTCGTGTAGTACTTGTTGTCTCTAGTCAGTTCTTGATGCCAGCTTATTTGCTAGGCATGTCTTCCGCTGTATGTAACCATTTTGGTTTTAATTTTCTTGGTCTAAAACTCGTTGTGAGCTATCTTAGCTCCTTACTCTTGAGTATATATATCATGTCAGTTTGTTTCTAACAGGTATTGTTCCTGTTTCCCGTTAGTTTCATGTTTCTTGTTAGTTACGCGCACCAGGTTCGAGGTTCTATTAGGGGATCCCGGGACTTGGGGCGTGTCAGTGAATGATTGGGATTAATATTTAAAGAAGAAGAAGAAAATCACATGATAGTGATAGGGAAGAATAAGAAAGACGTGGGTAGGGAAGAATTAGAGAGGATCAAGAAGAAGCAGAATAAAAGCATAAGACTTTAGTGGTTCGGCTATGGTAAGAAAAGTGTCGAAAATTCAAGAGAAAACAATAATAGAGAGAAGATAAAGATTAAAGAAGACGAAGGCGGAAGCAAGTTTAGGGTGGACGGTTCTTGGTGGAGAAGTCCCAATATGGATCATATGCTCTCATACCATGTCAAAGAATTAGAGAAAGAGATAGTCGGAGCCAATCATACATGGAGACAAATAATTGATATGAAAAGCTCAAATATTATTGATGCTAGAGTTACATATTTATAGGGTTATAAAGAGGGTTCTAGAATAATCTTACTTTACAAAATACAAATCTCCTAATTGATATACACAATCTCAATATTTGGTAACTTGATATTTACAATATATTATTGGAATATACAATATTCCTAATAAGTACCACATATTTTTTTTAAATGGAAGTGATTGCATATTCGGATAGAAAAACACAAATACTAAAAAATGAATTAAAGAGAAAAGAGATTAGCCACAACAAAATGGCAAAATTGACAATTATAAAAATAAATCTGCTAACGAACTCATTAACTAGCCAAATTTGTAGTGACGAAAATGACAAAGGATTGAAACAATTAAAACTAATCTGACTCGTTAATTGACTATAGTTACGTTTTGATGACAAAATTGGCAAAAAATCTAAAAAAAATTGCATGACAAACAGTGAGACACGATACCCTACCAAAAATATTTTATAACTACATCGTAAACTAACTTCTCTTGTATCAACCTTTTTTTCTTTTTCTTTTTGATGACGGCAGTTGTTGCATGAAGAATAGATGGCATGCGAATCCTTTGTTTTTGAAAGATCCATGTGGCCCTCATCCCTCATCTTCTTCAATCACTTGTTTTTTTTTCAATTTGATGTTTATAACATGGAACTGCACCAACAATTCAAAGAGAGGAAAAGCCTATCCAAGACTCCGAAGAAAACCGCAAAGAAGATTGCATAATAAATTTGTGTAGGTAATTATTCTAAGATTAAAAGATACAATGATCAAAAAATGACTTAATTAATATAATTAACTCGAGTGGTCCAACTTTATCATATTAGAATTTGAACGAATTAAAATCTTTTAATTTCCTCCAATAATCCAAATCAGAAATCTAAAATAATTAAGAACAGCAACTATGGTAAAAGGCATCTCTATTTGAATAGAGGACAAGTTTCAAAAACAATGCTCACTTTGTCTTTATAAATAAAGTAATTTTATCATGAGAAAAAGTAGGGGCATGCAAATTTTGTTAATAAAAATATAATCACATATTATACATTTCTTCAAAATATAAATAACATTTTTACATTAGTATTACATGAACAATCAAAAATGGAAAGATGTTATCACAGTATTGCTTAATTAGAATTTGATATGTACACCAATAATAAATAGACTGAGAATAATGACAATAATTAAGGAGAAACAACAAGAGAGGTAAATTCTATATACAAGGCATATTACATACAAGGCACCAATAATGGCAAAACTACCCTCGCGTGTCGTGTGCAAAAGGACGACTTGAACGCTTTGTGTCGTGTGAAAACACACGAGATATACCAAATGTATAAGATGTTAAGTCGTGTTCAATTATACGAGTTGTACAATACTCTGTCGTACATAGACACACGAAATAAATGTAAACAAGTCGTGTATATTTTATAAGACAGGCCGTGTCATACATGTCATATATAATAACACGATATAAGTCTATATTCTCGTGTGTATGCATACGACATATCAAAATAAAGGTGTTCTTCGATGATTTGCAACACGATGTTAATGATACGCATATGCTATGTTATATTATTGAATTGTGTTGTTAATTGAGCAAAATTTATACACTTATACATGACAAGGAACAAACGTCATATTGGATCATACAATATCATATAACCTATCACATTTAAGTGATACCACTTTATTTATAATCACCTAACAAATGATTGTGGTGTTATGTTTCTAATCAATAATATATTTAAAGAGGTAATTAAACATGTTATAATGCATCATACAATATCATATATAAGCTACCACATTCATTAGGTTAATGTGATACCACTTTATTTATCAACTAACAGCCGATGTTATGATGTGCATGTACTATGTTAAATTAATGAATTATGTGTTATATTTCTAATCAAGATTATATATAATGAGTTAATTAAACATGTTATATAACGAGTTAAGTTGTTTCGATGATTTGCCAAACGGGGTTAATGATAAGTTGTACATTAGAGGAATACCAACTACTCAAGATTATATATTTGAAATTATCATATTTGTTAATCAAGATTATATGTTTCTTGTTATAATAAGTTGGAAAACAAACAATGATTACATATAAGATTGAACCAACAAACGCCGTTAGGAGCGCCATGCTAGGCCGGCGAATGGTAGCATCATGTAGGTAATGGAGGCCGGTACCCTGAACACGAGCCCAACAAGCTCTATCATCCGCCGGTAAAGAAGCATGCGAGAACCTGTTGATTCCAAACAAAACATTATAATTAATACTCCCTCTGTTTCAGAAAAACAGTCCCATTTTGTTTTGTTTTTTTTTTTTTTTTTTTTAACAAAAAGTCAAAATGGGACTGTTTTTCTAGAACAGAGGAGGTTTAAAACAATAACAACAAATAATAAAGCTATTTAATAAACAAATCATATACTTACTTATCTAGAATCTGCTGCCTCGTTTGGCGCTTCAACACCGGCTCACAAGTCGTCCTTTTGCACACGACACGCGAGGGTAGTTTTGCCATTATTGGTGCCTTGTATGTAATATGCCTTGTATATAGAATTTACCAAAACCCGTACAACAAATCAACCTCCTCCGGGCCACCACCGGGGTTACTCTTAAGCTGCCACTGTTCATCCTTAGCCCCTTTCCCCTTTCTGGCCCGTGCCTCCCGCCTCTTGCGAGGCCTCACAGATAAAATCTCCTCCACCTCCACCTCCTCCTCCTCCTCCTCCTCCTCCTCCTCATCACTAGATAACTGTGCCTCATGCACAGATGCACCTCGGGAACGAGTACGAGAAGATGAATCCTCCTCCGACCCCGTACTAGAATCTGTACCCTCACTATTTGTCTCATCATCCACAATCTGCTCAATCACGACATTCTTGTCGTGCTTCTTTTTGCTCCGTGCATCTACTCTAGCTGCAGCTGCCTCCTCGGCCTTCCTCTTTCTATTAGAGGCGGTCGCAGGTTTACGTCCCTACAAAAAATTAAATAAGAGACAATTAATTTTCAAGAATCAGTTGACATTTCGTGTGGGAATACCCGAAATGTTGGTGATCATTTCGTGTATAAATACACGAGAAACCTCACCACATATCGTGTATTAGAGCACGAAATGCAAACTGATGAATCAATTTACATTTCGTGTCCTAATATACGAAATGTGGAACGTATCTCGTGTACTACAACACGAAATGGTCACCAACATTTCGTGTATTGGCACACGAAATGTAAACTGATATCAGTTTACATTTCGTGTGCCAATACACGAAATGTTGGTGACCATTTCGTGTTGTAATACACGAAACACACCCCGACATGGCCAGATTCTACCCCACAAATTCGTAACCAATTCCAACGAAAAACCCTAATTTGTTTTACCAAATCACAATTAGAACCATTTTGGATAGGTTTACACAACATTTAACAGTTATATAATCGGTTTTAGGCATAAAATTGTTGTTGGGTTTTCAAATTTAAATTTTAGGTTAAAAAGAGATTATATTACTTTTGGAGCGGCGGTAGAAGAGGCGGACTTTCCACAGGTGAGAGGGAGGTTTGTCTTCATTTTCGGTGGTGGTGTTGTGGTGGTCGCCGGGTTCGTCGAGTCGTCGAGAGAGAGAAGGGTTCGCCGTTGGTTTTTGAGAGAGAGAGAAGAGCGACTGATACGTTTGAATGGGAAGGAGGGATTTTTTTTTTAGTATATATATAAGGTCATTTTAGTCATTTGTCCATGCCTTGTAAAATGTGTGCCTTGTATATAGTATTACCCAACAAGAGATGCAAATGACCACAATAAAATTAACAATAACTGCACATATAGTTTAATCAATCCGTCTCAAAATAAATACTACTCCCTCCATCCCAAAATACTTGTAATATTCCAAGTATTAAAACAATTAAATGCTTTTACAATGGCAACTACCATCATAAATAAGAGTATATTTGATAAACAATGTCAAAGATGTGTCAAAGATGTTTAGATATAAGCAAAATTACAAATATTTTGGGCAAATTTCAACCCCTTAAACTACATGTATTTGGGGATGGAGGGAGTACTTTTGTCCCAGCTCAAAGTGCACTGTTTGACTTTTATGGTCAATTTGACTGAACTTTGACCTTAATTTTATGAAAATCTATATATCTCTATGCAATTTTGAAAGATGTTATTGATACTATTCCTAACAATAAAACAATAACAACTTTTAAAATTGTATAATAATAGCTAGATTTTCACAAAACAATGGTCAAAGTTCGAATGAATTGACCACATAAACAGTAAAAGTTGCACATTGAGCTGGGACGGAGGTAGTCTATATTTTGACTGGAAAATTGTCTTAAAATAAATGTTTTTTTTTTTTTTTTTTTTACTAAAGTTGCATAAAGCTCCTTGATGGTGATCATTATGTTTTAATTTTATTCTTATGATATTAATGTTGTATAGTAGTACTATTATATTTCCCAAAGCTAAACTAAAAAACAGCTTCCGCGAAAAACAAAGAGCCGCAAAATGAATTCTCTTCAACGATCATTCATAGTTTTTGACCCGAAATTTTTGGAACAATGGTCAAAGCTCAAAGACAAACCACCCTTAATCCGAAATGCAATAAAAAAATTATTTTTTAGTTTTAGAATTTCTCTCCTCCTCCTCCTCTCCTAATTAATCAATAATCCTGTCCAGCCGATCTCCTTTTTTCGATCATACCGATATTTTTTTTAATCCAAAATTTCACGTTGAAAGGAGAGAGACTTTAATTTTTCAAAATGGTGACGGTACGAGAACATGCCGGAGGGGAAGGGGAGATGATGGAAGACGTAAGCGTGCGGATATTCCCGAAAGCGAGAGATGATGGGGAAGAAATAGAAGAGATGATTGGCATAATCGAATCCATTAAGTCGGTTGGAGAGTATCGACGAACACAAAAGCAAGAGAGCCATAATTTGGTTAGAAGGTTGAAGCTTTTATCGCCGTTGTTGGAAGAGATTAGAGATCTCGGCAGACCCCTCCCGGAGTCATGTGCGGCTTGTATGCGTAAATTGAAGAAAGCTTTTGTTTCCGCTAAGAAATTGTTGAAAACTTGTAGTGTTGGGAGCAAAATTTATCTGGTTAGGATCTTTTCTTGTTGAACAAGCTACCTAGCTTTGTATATGGTTTTATTATCTCCTTCACATGATGGAACGTGCGCTAACTGTAGCTCCCTATGTGGGTCTTACATAGGGAGTGTCAGCGCACATTCCATTATGTGGGTGCTATAGTGCATCCAGGTAGCTTTATAGCGCCAATGATTTGTATTTATTTCGTTGAAAGCTTGGTCTAATTTTTCATTTTGGGTTATGTGATTTGTTTTATGAATGTAGGCGTTAGAGGGCGAAGCCGTCATGGTTAGATTTCATTCCGTTTATGAAAAGCTTAGCCAAGCATTAGATGGCATGCCTTATAGCGAGATCGGGATTTCGGAAGAAGTCAAAGAACAGGTAGGTTTTAATTTTCTACCCGATTCTTATTTTCTGTTTCATTTTTGTTAGATCGATATAGGTTTCTATATCGACAAGCTCTTTAAGATCTTTGCATAAAGTTTGATCATTGTTCATTAATCTCAAGATCTGAAATTAAATAGATACTGAATTCCTGAATTCTTTCGTATTTCAGGTGGAGCTAATGAAAATACAACTCAGAAGAGCAAAGAAACGAACCGATACACAAGACATGGAACTCGCAATGGATATGATGGTGGTATTATCTAACGAGAATGACCGAAATGCAGATGATGCTAGTATTGAAAGGCTTGCTAACAAACTGTCCTTACGTTCTCTTGAAGACTTAAAACACGAGACCATAGCTATAAGAAAGCTCGTTAAGGAAAGGCGAGGTCACAATGCAGAGGGAACTCAACAAATCATAGATCTCTTAAGCAAGCTCAAGAGATTTGCGGGGATTGACCAAGCCAATGTTCTTGATGATCCGGTAATGCCAGTTAAGACTCTCGCGAAATGTCAATCCATGGCAATCCCTTACGAATTCCTTTGTCCGATCACACTTGAAATAATGACGGATCCTGTTATTATCGCAAGTGGTCAAACGTACGAGCGGGGAAGCATACAACAATGGCTTGATTCTGATCATCGGACATGTCCTAAATCAGGCCAACTCTTATCTCACACGTCTTTAGCACCCAATTTCGCGTTGAAAGCTCTTATTACGCAATGGTGCGAAAAGAACAACTACCAACTTCCTAAAAAAGAAGTACCCGCGAGCCCTAAGAACCCTAGCAGTGAACGAGATGAGAAAATGTTCACATTGATTCAAAACCTATCTTCGAGTAAACTAGACGTGCAAAGAAAAGCAGTCACAAAGATTCGCATGCTCTCTAAAGAGAGTCCCGAGAGTAGAGTTTTGATAGCCAACAATGGAGGGATCCCACCCCTCGTTCAACTTTTATCTTATCCGGATTCAAAGATTCAAGAACACGCAGTAACGGCTCTTTTGAACCTGTCAATCGACGAGGCAAACAAGAAACTCATATCGAAAGAAAACCCGATCCCAGCCATAATCGAAGTCTTGGAGAACGGAACAATTGGGGCTAAAGAAAACTCTGCAGCCGCATTATTCAGCTTGTCAATGCTCGATGAGAACAAATCAAAGATAGGATCTTTAAATGGAATCCCGCCTTTAGTAAACTTACTAAAAGAAGGTACCATCCGTGGCAAAAAAGACGCGGTAACTGCATTATTCAACCTAATACTCAGTCATTCGAACAAAACTCGAGCTATTGAAGCTGGGATAGTTGCACCTCTTCTAAAAATACTCGTGGACAAAAAACTAGACATGGTCGATGAAACTCTATCTATACTGCTACTACTCGCATCACATCCGGATGGGAGGCAAGAAATCGGGCAACTTTCTTTTATAGAAACGCTTGTCGGGTTTATTAAAGACGGTACGCCTAAGAATAAGGAGTGTGCTGCAGCTGTTCTTCTTGAGTTGTGTACGAACAACAGGAATTTATTACTGGCTGCATTGCAATACGGAGTGTATGAGCATTTAGTTGAGGTTTCGAAAAGTGGGACGAATCGAGGGCAACGAAAAGTGAATACGATTTTGCAACTTGTGAGCAAGAGTGAACAGATTCCATCATTGTAAATAGGATTGGAATAAGTATGAGTATATAGATACATTTGTGTTTTAGGTTCGTGTTGTTGTTTCTGCAGTTTTACAACTTTCTCTAGTCAGATTATTTTTGCATTACTGAATTTAAGATTAGCAATATACTCCCTCCGTCCCACCTCTCCGTCCCAGCTCACTTGAGACTTATTTTCATTTTGGTCCGTCCCAACTCACTTGAGAACTCCTAAAGTAGTCAACTTTTAATAATTTTATATTAAATCTACATCAGCTCTCATTCTCTCTCTTCATTTTCTACTACACATGTTCTTTATTTTATTATTTTTCCTTAGTTATTGTGCCCATCCTTTAAGTTTTAACTGAGGTGGGACGGACGGAGGGAGTATTTACCTTTTTGTTCATCCAAAATACGTCTCTCTTACTATTTTTTGAAATGACATAAAAAACTCCGCTTCTAATACTTTCCATTTATTTATTTAACTTAACATATTTACCTTATGTGAACTTTTAATTGTTCTATCAATCAATGCAATACTTACGTTTGTGAATACATTCAGAAAAATATAATTTGCATGTCCTTACATTTCATACATTTCTTATGATAAAATTATTTACAGAAACAAACTAGTGTTGTTTATTCAATCTTATATGCGGTTTGAATAGAGTTTTCATTTTCAGTTTTCATTGTTGTTCAAAAATTGTACTTTCTCTATTAAAATATTGGAGGAAACTAAAAATACATAATTGTTTTGAAGATTTTTATAAAAAGAAAGGTGAATTACTAGAGGGATTCGAGTTAAATAGGTTAGAAATTTATGAAATGTTGATTGACTAATTTATAAGTATTAAGTGAATTTTATTATTTCGAAATTTCTTATTCTTAATGTGATGATTTCTAATTACCCACAACAATGGCAACATTAAAACGCAACAAGTTAATCATAAAGTTTATAATATTGAAAATATCAACACAAGCGTAGAAGTCCTTGTGATTCTAAATGTCGCAAAGCTCTTACTGATATGGAGCCAAAATCCCTCGGCAGAAAATACAAAAGAAGATACTATGAATAAAAGTAGCAAGAAACCGTAGGGCTAACTCTAGGAAGTGTTATATTGAAGTGATCCCCTTAAAATGTTTGGGAGATGGTTACTGTTAAGAGTCAACACCGACTCTAACCATCCGCCCAAATCAGGAAAATTCTAGGGTTCTTCTAGGTTGAGCGTAGAAGCTGGCTTGTACGGAAAAATCTAGAGCGGACGAGAATCTCTCCACCGACTTGTTCTTCACCGACATTAAGGCAGTTTAAATAGGCGATTAGGGCTCTTGGGTTGGAATAAGTTGAGAGAGCAAACAGGGAGCGTGTATATAGTGAGACAGTTGTAATAGGGTGTGATGAGGTGCATAGAGTGTCTTATATACTTGAGAGTGTTTTGTAAGGTGTGTATTAAGTGTTTGTACCTTGTCTATTATAAGTGGGTTAGAGTAATAATAATAGTGTGTTGTGGTTCGCCAATTGGGTACCGTAAAACCAACGGTTACAAATAGAGCTGAGGTGATACCCTATTATATTAGATAGAGAGTTTAGAGATATAGTAGGGGAAGAATGAAAAAAAACCTTAGATTCATCAAATTACTCTCCTGTCTCAAAATGATCTTTACATTTTTTAGCCGTTACTAATAAAGAAATAAAGAATGAGTAAGTTTTGGGGGAAACTAGTTTCTCCATAAGTTATAAAAAGTTCACTTTTTAATATTAGTATCTATCTATCTATTACTATATACTAAAAGAGAAACCAGCTGATGTCAGCATTGGACACTTGGCAGCATTAGATGAAAAGTTTTCCTGCTCAAACTGTAACACCCCGAATTTTCTTAATGTATCTTGAGCATTTAATGGCATTTAATATCAATAAATAGCAATAATAAATACTTCAATTTAGGGTTCACAACAGCCCCTTAATTAACCAAAAATTCACAATAATAGCGGAAGCGTAACTTTAACTTGTCTTGATAGGTAACAACCCTAACCATCAATGTACTTCAAACTTACATCAAAATAAATGTACTTAAGACTACTAAATTAAGAATCTTCAATCCACCGTCTTCCCACGGCTACTTTCCTTGTCTTGTCCTTCTACTTAAATCCTGAAAACAAAATTTATAGAGAAGGAATGAGCGAACGAATGCTCAGTAAGTTCATACGTGGCCTCTCCGGTTACTAAGGAGAGACGACCAGAACGAATACTTAGAATAACTTTTTCAAAGATAGGTTCAGTTACTTTTGGATTCAAGGCTGCAGAACAATACAGTCTTATTACTTTAAGATTTTACTTTCAAAGGATTATGGCACTACAAGCCAAAGGGATTTATTCAAGTTTCCGTCAATTCCTTGGTAACGTACATTATAACCTCAATGCCAAAGGTACAATTTGTACACCTAGCTTCTTCAGCCAATAGTGTGGGTCGAAACATATATGGTATCCACACACATATGCTCGGGGTCTAGAATCATCCTTGTAATCAGACAATTCCTGAGAGAAGGCATGTGATCACTCATGCAATCCCTAGTTTAAGGACAAGTCTTTTCTAACTGGACTGTCCGTCAATGTCTTTTCTAACTGGACATTGGCCACTCTAACAAGTAAGCTTTTCGACTTACAAGTTAGAATGAGAACATACCAAGGTACAGGTATGTGATGACAAGTTTCAAACTTCGATACTTAGTAGATCGATGGGGACATCACTAAGTATAGATCATTTCAAGGAACGTTCATTAACGCAGAGTTCATTCAAATACTATCATGCCATACTGATAGCTGTCTTTAGAAAGAAATACCGAATTCCAATAAACAGGAGTTCAAATACTGTAAGGAACGTAATCCCTTACCTGAATTGCTTTTCCTCGCAAGCACGGAGTAATTTACTTTAGTACTCTCTACATTGTTAACTATTTGTACTTAGTTAACTGAGAGATGCGTTTTAACTTCTTTACTTCGTTACTTCTTTCTTTATGTTTAAGTTTCTGACTTTGATTTACTAGTCAGTCCTTTAACTTTGATATAATTGCAATCAAGTCCTTTAACTTTGGGTTAATTACAATTTGGTCCCTCAACTTTGGGTTAATTGCAAATTGGTCCTTCAACTTTGGATTAATTGCAATTTAGTCCTTCAACTTTAGTTCAATTACAATTTAGTCCTTCCACTTTGGATTAATTGTAGATTAGTCCTTCAACTTTAACTCAATTGCAATTTAGTCCTTCCACTTTAATTACAGAAAGGTCCTTGGACTTTGGTTTTGTTCATAAGGTCCCCTAAGTTTCTCTTCTTAATCACTTAGGCCCCTCTAACTTCAAAGGTTTCCTTTTTTATTCCTTCTAACTTTAATTCTTTTCAGTTTAGTCCTTTTCGGTTAGGAAACTAACTGAAATTTCTAATCTTATTCTTTCTCATTAACTTTTTAACCTTCTAGGTCTTCCAAGGGTTTATTCTATTTCCTCAAGTTATTTTTCTAACTTGTTAACAATCCTTTTAACGATTTTTGTTTTCTTTCCATTAGAAACTTAACGAAAACACTAACTTTCCGTCCCAATTCTTAACATCTTTAATCAAGAATTAACACCCATAATTCCTCATCATGGCCGAAACATGCAAGATCTAAAATCCATTGATTTGATCAATTTTCTAGTTCTTTAAATTTTTCTAAATTCCCAAACATCAATATTATTCACAATACACTTAACAACGATCATTTAAATCAACAAAATAAATTTTTTTAATGATCTAGGCCATTCGGCCGAAACTGTTCAAAAGGGGAAATCCATATTTTTTTTCTTCTTTTGATAAACCCAATTCAACCTCAATGATTTATATGTTAAATTCCCAAGCATTGCATAATATAAATCAATTCAAAACTTGAATATAAAATCAATCTTAAAATCAACTAGTATCAAGATTACTATGTTTTTTTTTTTTTTTCCATACTATTTAGATCAACCCCAAAATCCTTTAAATTTTTATCATCATTCACTAGCATGCAAAACCCTAATGTTCATATTCTTAATTCATGCGTAGATTAAGTTTTAATAATCCAAAATCAATGAAATAAATTTTGGAGAGTAGGATTTAGTATTACCTTGAGAATGATCGGATTGGATCTCCAAAATAATGGCCGGAATTTTTCTTCTCCCCCCTCCTTATGCTCGGCCGGCGGCTGCTCTAGGGTTAGGGTTTTGTTTTTTTTTTTTTTTTTTTTTTGAGTTTATGATAATAATGATTTCCTAAGTTGACTAACTCATTAATTTATACTTTGGGTTGGTTCCTAATTGGGTTGGGTTTTACTAATACTATTTTCGGGCCAATTCTAATTCCTTGGGCCCACTTCTTTAAATTACTTTATAATTCTAATTATCATTTAATTAGTTTAACCAAAAACCGAAATTACATTAAATAATTAAATAAAATTCCGGTTATTACACAAACTGTTGGTACTTTGTTAACCGAAGCCATTTAGACACCCATATAGGGACAGGGATAGTACTACACTTATCTCTTTCAAATTTTTGTTTCATCGTATTGCATACAGCATGCTTTAATTATAGTCCTTATTAATCACACATATTTTTAATATAAAACAAATAAAATAACTTTAAATGAAATTTATATATTAATACTCATCAACCTTTTACATTATACTAATAAACAAAACCTAACCAATTGTTTAATCACAATTTTTTTCTAAAATAACAATCACATTCTTAAGTTTTTATATTTATCAATAATTAATTTATTATAATTTTTGAGGAATAACCATATAACTAGCAGAAACGACAATTACTCCCTCCGTTTCTTTTAAGTTGCAACATGGAGATGAAAGTGTAGGATTTAAGGATATAATATTTTATTAAGAATGAAAGGTGGTGAGAGGAGAGAGAATTAGTGGAGGAGGAAAGAGAATGAGTGAAGAATAATAAGTACTCCCTCCGTCCCGCCGGAAACTTCAAAAAAAAATTATGGCACAAGAATTAAGGGAAAAAGTGAAAAAAGGTGATGTGTTGTGAGTGTTGATAGTTGAGTGGGAGAGAGAAAGTGGGGTAGAGAATAGTTAGTGGGTTAGTGGATGTGAGTATGAGAAGTGGGACCCACTAATTAAAAAGTATTAAAAACTTTCCATTTATGGAATGTGCAATTTTTATGGGACGCCCATTTTGGTAAATTTTGCAATTTTCGGTGGGACAGAGGGAGTAGTTGGGAGGAAGAGAGAGAATAAGTGGAGGATTATAAAATAATAAAAAGTTTCTATTTTTGGCCTTGTTGCAATTTAAGTGAAATGCCAAAAAGGGCAAAATGTTGCAACTTAAATGAAACGGAAGGAGTATTAGTAATATTAGCTATAAAAATTATTATCATACAAACATGAATTTTTTGGATTAAAATTTTACTTTTCATTATATATTTAATCTTTATGAAAATATGTAACTTTGAACAATTTTTTCCTATATCCAACATTTTAATGAGTACTCCCTTTGTCTCAAAATAGTTGTTTTAAAATGAGAAGGAGTGAGTAGTTCACATCATTAATAAGGATATAGTTGGTATACAATATTAGAATTAGGTTCTCATCCCCTTAAAAGGCTTTATTAAGGGGTGAAGTTATCCAACATATATAGTTAATCAATTTTGTTCTCCAAGTTGACGTGGGACAAACGAGGCTTTAACACGCCCCATCACGTGTAGGCCCTTCGGCACTACACGACACTGGTAAACAACTCCATCATCAACTTGGGCCCAGCTCTGATACCATGTTAAGTAACCAACTCCTCTAAAACCTTAAGGTGTTAGAGAGGGCACCTACAATGTATATCAAGTTTCAACACTCCCCCTCATGTGTGACCCGGTGATACACGTGGAGAGATTAACAAACATGCTACTTATCGGGCATCAACATAGTGCAAGTTTTAGCACTCAATAATCCGGGTAATAATATGCAAGCGGAAGGATTCGAACCCCTGACCTTGCGATAACCAGAGCTCTGATACCATATTAGAATTGGGTCCTCAAATGAGGACGAGGACCCAATTCTAATATGGTATCAGAGCTGTGTCCAAGTTGATGATAGAGTTGTTTACCAGTGTCGTGTAGTGCCGAAGGGCCTACACGTGAGGGGGCGTGTTAAAGTCTCGTTTGTCCCACATCAACTTGGAGAACATAATTGATTAACTATATAGGTTGGATAACTTCACCCCTTAACAAGGCTTTTTAAGGGGATGAGGACCCAATTCTAATATCTTGAAGCTTGATATACATTGTAGGTGCGCTCTCTAACACCTTAAGGTTTTAGAGGAGTTGGTTACTTAACATGGTATCAGAGCTCTGGTTATCGCAAGGTCAGGGGTTCGAATCCTTCCGCTTGCATATTATTACCCAGATTATTGAGTGCTAAAACTTGCACTATGTTGATGCCCGATAAGTAGCATGTTTGTTAATCTCTCCACGTGTATCACCGGGTCACACGTGAGGGGGAGTGTTGAAGCTTGTTATACATTGTAGGTGCCCTCTCTAACACCTTAAGGTTTTAGAGGAGTTGGTTACTTAACATACAACAACAAAATAACCTTAAAAATAGTAAAACGACAAGTATTTTAAGACAACAATTAACTTTTAAAACGATATGTATTTTGAGACTGAGGGAGGATCTATATTTGTACTATGTTGTTTATCTCGATTTTAAAATGCATATACATGCATATTATATTTAGCTCAAAAGAAGTGTCATTTCATCAAATTATATCTAATAAAAATGTATGCTTTTAAGATTTGTACTATGTTGCAATTTATTAAAAACACCAATAAAATAATTACACTTAAGATATTGTGAGTAAAATTTTGTGATTTTTTTGTGCCTCAAGTATTATTCTTAAAATTAACCCTCTCTTTTATAATTAACACATACTGCCTCCGCATTCACACCATTTTGTTTGTCATCCTCCTCAATTACTCTCCTCATCCTTAAAAGGGAATATCACACTTTAATTTTAGTGCTAACTTAATTTAGTTTAATTTTAATTATCTTTTGGATTTTCAATTTTTTTCGAAAAGGTATTATTATTTAAATAATTTAATAATAAATTTTAAAAACCGTGCATCGCACGGGTATTAATCTAGTTAACCTTAGACCATAAACTTTAAACCCTAAACCTTAAACCCTATAAAAAGTTTTTTCTGATAAAGAAATTTGAGCAATAATTTTAGGTTGACTTAACTAAATTTTATATTTTCATTAGGATCACTAAATCAACCTAAAATTATTGCTAAGTTCCTTCGTAATAAAGGCAAAAAAGTGTGAAAAAATTATTTGAGACAGAGGTAGTATTTGGGGAATGTTTCCAAAATGCTTTTAAACAAGCATTTTAAACAATATCTAAGGTCAATCTCCACAATCAATTACCTTTAATCCAATTTAGGAAATCAAAATTAGAAGCCCATTAAAATCAAATTACCAAATTATAAGCAGAATAAAAAGGTTTGCTCAAGATAATCTTGTATTTCCAGCTCTAGATAATCTGGTATTTCTAGCTCTAGGATTAACAGTGCTTATCTCTGGTTTTTATACTATATAACCATGTCCTCCTTTCTTGAAGTGATGTGCATTTTTGTCAGTATTAATATGTATTTTGATGTGTTTTCCTCTTCTTTACCATTTGATCTTTGGTCTGTGAAGAGAATCTCATTTTCCCTTTAAATTTCAAGTTTAATTAGGATTTTTTTTTTTACAAAAAAATGATATGTTAGGGAAAGTTGCATTTTACGTACTTGTGTTTTGCTCACTTTTGCAATTTGGTTCTCAAAATTGAAAAGGTTGTACCCAATTCATAACATTCACATTTTTTTGCAAATTGGTGTAAAACGTTACAACTTGATTCCTAACATTTACATTTGTTTTTTGCAATTTAGTAACCTGTATTTTCGTAAAAAAAATCAACATTTTGTTAGTTTTTATATCAGATTGCAACAAATTGTAAATGTTAGTAATCGACAACTTTTTCAATCTCGGGAACCAAATTGCAAACATGACCCAAATACAAGTTACCAAAACAATTAGCCCTATATTTTATCGTGTATAATGAGAAAGACAAGCAAATTCTCCATCTGTCTCAGTACCTTGAATCACTTGGTCGTTATAAGCTGTTTCATACGAGCCATCAGTTACCTGCCAATGATTGTAACTTGCATTAGAAAACACACGATTTTAACTTCTGTTTTCTTTCACGAACAACTTTCAATTACCTTCCCTTTTCGAGCACTTAATATATTGGACCTTGTGAGATCAACCGTCTGTTATAAACAAGAAAAGTATGTCTACGTCAGAAAATGAGAATTCAAGTTGGAGTTCAGACTAAAATTGCACATAAACAAGAAGTTTTATTTCAAGTGAAAGATGCCAAACAGTAGACTGGATCATCAAGGTCCAAAGAGTTGCATTAAAAAAGGAAAAACAGAAAAATAAACAGCTAACAGAAAACTCAAGGGCTGGACAGGAAGCGAAAATGGGGTATCAGAGCTATTCTTTATATGATTAACATAACTCATTTACACCGTAAATAATGTCACTTAAATGAGACATAAAAACTCAACTTTGTTACGGAAGAATTGTCACGCTTTCCATTTTAGTATGTCCCAAAATAGATGTCACATTTCTAAAAATAGGATACAAAGTTTGGTAGTCTCCCTAAACTGACCTTCCTTAAAAAGAAGCTGCCAAAGACATGTTGAATATAATCAATATATCAAGTTGCAAATTCAGCAAGATGAAGGTGAGCAATTGACACAAACTGTGTGTAAGAAATAGGCGGCTAGGACTGTTCTGAAAAACAACCACTTGACAGGACACTTGTGATCAAAGATGATCACACAAGTGACAGCACAACTGTCCTATCAACTGGCAACGAAAAGAGTAAATAGAAACACAGAAAAACGCAGCGGAAATAAAACTCAGAATTTAAACACTTCAGCAAGAATTACTTGCTGGAAAACTTTCATTAATAAAAAGGTCTTGGAGAATACAAGATTATGAAAGAAACAAAAATAACGAAAAGATCAAACTATTCTAGACTCCTAGAATAAACCAAACACTAAAACACTTGAAGTCTTTATGAATAAGAACTTCAAGAAAACAAATGATCTCTCACAAAAACGAAATTCTCTGAATGAATACTCAAAATCCGTGTCGAATAATGATCGGCTCCCTCTTCTTTTATAGCCGCTCCATTCCTTGTTTGGTTACATTCCTAAAATACAAAAGAGATAACTACCAAAGATAAACATTAGTAAGTTAGTCAACTACATCATAATAATAATAATTATCCTAAAATAAACTACTCCTAATATAAACAATTATTAAACTATAATTGAATTAAACTAAATATACACATAAATCCTAAATTAAATAAACTCTAAATATATACACTAAATAAATCAGAATCACAAAGATACACAATATTAAACTAAGAGTATTTCATACTCTTTCAATCTCCCCCTATCTTTGTGGTTCTGATCAAAACGAACAAAACAATATTCTCTCCCCCTGAATTTGTACATTGGATTCTATTCCTCCTAAATACATCTTTCGAACACATCTTTCTCACACTGAATATGAAGACCACACATTTCTCTCCCTTTTTGAGAAGAACCATTAAACTCAGAGAAACAAAAAATTTCGAATATCTTCCACTCCCCCTAAATTTGAATCTCCAAAAAAAAAAATACCTTTATAAACCAGAGAGTTCTGCAGAAGATGTACTTACCCTTTAAAACAATAGCAGACTTACCAGTTGACTGTCCAGTTGAGTGACTAGTTGTCCGCATAGTTGCACGAACAAGTTGCTTAGCACCAGCAGGATGCTTAACAACAAAAATGCCTGAGCTTGATCAGAGCAGCGGTAAACAATCATTTTGTGTCACAATCACTCAGTGTTTCTTTTGAATTCTCGGATATATCTGCAAAATTGTTAGAGAGAGAGAATTTGCAGAATAGGAACAAGATGAGATGAGAGAAATGTAGCTAGAAAACATGAGGAAGAAAATATACTAAACCACAATTCACAATCAGATTTGACATGGAGGAAATATCAAGGGAGGACAGTGATTCTTCCTAAGAACTCAGGTAGACCAAGGAGAAGGGAGAACCGAGTGACTTTGAAGTACCCATTTGAATTCCAAAACAAACAAGGATTTTAATTTTAAAATTCAAACTTTTTCCATGTTTTGTGATAAATTGTCCGTCCCAGAATTAGAACTTGCCAAATTCAACTGAATCCATTTATCCACAATGTACCATAATTTCCACCAACTGCACAATGAAACTTGAATATCACGCCATTAGATTATCGTTAATCACATGAAAAGCATCAATCTTTAACACATAAGAACAACAATTCAATTTGCTGATGTTAATACCAAGGGAGAAAAAAAACTTAGAAAAATTATGCCTAAACACACAAGTGAAGATTGTCTCAATTTTGGTGTGACATAGTATGATCAACTCAGTCCATGACTCGGTTTCAACTCAAAAGAAGTCAATGAGAATTCCCTTCAATCATGTAGCCTCTAAAACACTTCCATTGAAGGCTTATGACTTATGAATCAGTTACGGGGAGGAGCTTTTCACTCTCCCAATACAGTGTTACACTGATTCTCAAGTTATGTATGAATACATGTCGGCACATTGCCTAAATGAGTAGTAACTTCAAAGACTGGTGGCAGCTTGTTTTCCCCGTAACCTTAGATTAAGTGCCCACTCCATGATAAAAACACGAAGGAATTAACAAGATAATTTTTATTATCAAGTCAAGAAGGGTCTCACATTCAAGGGTCAAAACTCGGAGTCAAGGAACTAAAGAAGACCAAGTGATCACAAGAGACAATCGTTCAAGGATGAATGCAATCTACAACTATTTTTTTTTACTGTAATATACAATTATACAGTTATGCAGCCAGTTGTCTGCACACTTGTGCAGTCAACTGGCATCACACAGTCCGAGAGACTTCTTAAGTGAAGAAAATCTCTCGAAATCCAAAGCCTTGGTAAAGATATCAGCAATTTGATCTGTTGTGCTTACATGTTCTAGAGTGATGATTTTTTGATCAACGATATATCTAATAAAATGGTGCATAATATCTATATGCTTTGTTAGGAAATGTTGTACTGGATTCTTGGCAATATTCTGGGAACTTAAGCTATCACAAAATATAGTCAAGGTTTCACTTTTAAGACCATAATCCTTGATTATTTGGTTCATCCTCAAAAATTGAGTACAACAAGTAACAACTCCCATATATTCAGTATTAGATGGCCTACGAACCAAGAACCTAACATCTTTCTTTTCAAATTTTACCACTTCCTCTTGCATGATATTGATCAAATTATTAACTTTTAAGGTTTCTGCCTCATCATCATGCTTAGAATTAGCAACGAAACAACAAGAGCTTACCTGATGGTATGCGGATTGCATGCACACCAAACCGGCCAATTCCCGGTAATTTATTCATTTCCCTCTTGTTTTTATTCCTTCATCCACTCCACCAATGACCTGGGAAGTTAGATGATCTCCCTGTATCCTTGCAGCAGCATCAGTGCCTCTGCTTTCCTGATCTTTAATGATTTCAGAATCTGAACTGGAATCTGCTGCTGTCTGACCATCTGTCGTGGCAGTTGACTGTTCATCTGGTCTGTCAACTGGTCTGTCAACTGACCTCACAAGTGTTAAATATGCAGATTCTTTTGTACTCTTCTGTTCAGATTCATCATTAATCTGTTCAGGCTCCCAAGTGCAACCTGTAATACAATTCTCAACACAATTGACTATAAGATCAGGAGCATTATCAAAAATTGATTTAAAACATGAATGATTTTCAACCAACTTGTAACAATGATCAGAGGATCTTACACCTTTCAAAACACATATGTTTGAATCATCGAAGACCTCACAGATCTTCTTATCAAACTTGACATGTAGATCGTCATCACACAATTGGCTTATGCTAATTAGGTTTGCCTTTAACCCATCAACATGCAAGACATTATGAAAGTTAGGCAAACCATTAACATTCAGCGTACCTTTGCCAATTACATCACCTTGAGCACCTCCACCAAAATTGACTTTTCCACCTTTAAAGGCTTCATAGTCTTTGAAGTGCTCAAGAGAGCCGGTCATGTGGCGGGAGCAGCCACTGTCAAAGTACCAGGTGTAAGTACCCCAATCTGAAATTGACCAACTTTAAAGGAATTCTTGGTGCCATTCAGGGATAAACCGATGGGCCAGGACCTCACTAGGATAAACCAAACATTCCAGGACTGTTTTGGAATAAACCTTAGAAAAATCCTGAAGCTCGCCAGACTGAGTCGTACGGATGGTTTGGGTACCTGAGGGACCTAGCCGTACGGCTGGTTTGGGTACCCTCAGTCCCTATAAATTGAACCCCATGCTGATAATTTCAGGGGGGGGAGAAAACAGTTTTAGAGGAAAAGCTCTGCAGAATTGAGAGCTGATAGGAGTGATAAACACATTTGAGTGAAAGGAGTGAAAGAAGATAGGCTTAGAACCAAAGAGTGGTGAGGCCTCCTTCTCCCCCATCTTCTATTCATCTCTTTCTATTTTCCTTTTATTTATTTACCTTATGTCTTTATGTTTCTTGCAAATTATATGAATTGGAACCAAGCCTTCATCCATGGTGCCCTTCATGTTCTATGCATGATTGTGGGTTCTAAGCCAAAGGATAACCTAAAGTCTTGTCCTCTCAAGCTACTATATTATTGCTATATATAATCATGATTTGTTAAATTTCTTATTAATATTGTTCTTGTTTGGCCATGATGATCATGATTGGGAGATAAAGTTTCAATCTTTATCTTCCCAACCATGATCTTGCCTAAAATCCCCAAGTTTGGGACATAAAGATTCAATATTTATGTTACATGTTTGTCCCTAAAGGTTTGATTTAACTTAATAAGTCTATTTTGGTGATAAAGTTCCAATCTTTATTCATCAAATGATCATTTTGGCCCCAAAGGGCATGTTCACCACCTTTTCTTAATTTCTCCAATGACTGCCTTTGATCACACCCAAATCTTTGTTTTTGGGTTTCTTTTGATGATCAAAGTGCATAGGAATGATCTTTTCAAAGTTTTGTTGTTAATCACAAACTGAAAATTAGCATTTCAGTCCAGTTTCAGCAGAATACTCTGTTTCTGCCTGAAACTGGACAGTTTTCTGATAAATCTGTAAAAAAAAACCCAGAACGACCGAACAAGCCGTACGGATGGTTTAAACCAGCCATGCAGCTAGTTTGGTCAGGGAGCACTTTTTTCCAGTTTTACCCCTTTTCGTTAAACTGATTGCAAAATAACCCTTTTCTATTAAATAATTAACCAGCTTTGTTAAAAGTCAGTTTTTCCCATTTTTGAAAACACACACACACATATGCACTTTGTTAACTAACGATTAGGGAGACTCGGTCCTATCCGAGGCGACTTGGGTGACGTAAAACTCTTCCCAAGGCGTAACCTAGCCTCCGAACTAATAGAATCTCTAACCTTTCCATTTGTTGGGTTAAATAATTAACAAATGTGGTGAATCCGTTATGTTTTGTGTGATAACCGTGTTTTGTTAGAAAGAAATATGGGACTCTGCGATTGTGTATTGATTACAGAGAGCTTAATCAGGTAACTATCAAGAACAAATATACGTTACCTCATATTGATGACTTGTTTGATCAGCTTCAAGGTTCAGTAGTGTACTAGAAGCTTGACTTGAGAAGTGGTTATCATCAGTTGAAAATCAGATCTGAGGATATACCAAAGACAGCTTTCCGTACCAGGTATGGGCATTATGAGTTTATTGTTATGCCATTCGGTTTGACAAATGCTCCAGCTGTATTTATGGATTTGATGAACCGTATTTTCAAACCATATCTTGATTGTTTCGTGGTGGATTTCAAAGGCAGTTGGGATACTCATCTTCCTTTAGCTGAGTTTGCTTATAATAACAGTTTTCAGTCTAGCATTGAAATGGCTCCATATGAGGCTCTTTATGGCAGAAAATGTCGATCTCCTATTTGCTGGGATGAAGTGGGAGAAGCTAGACTCTTGAGTCCTGAAATGTTTCAACAATCAGTTGAGAGTGTGAAACTCATTCGAGATAGATTGCGCACAGCTCAGAGTAGACAAAAGAGTTATGCAGATTATCGTAGAAGGGATCTTGAGTTCCAGGTAGGTGACTTTGTATTCTTGAAGGTCTCTCCTCGTAGAGGTATAAAGAGATTTGGGAAGAAAGGAAAGTTATCTCCTCGTTATATCGGTCCATTTGAGATTCTTGAAAGAGTTGGGAAGTTGGCTTATAGAGTGGCTTTACCACCTTGTTTATCTGGTATTCATGATGTATTCCATGTATCTATGCTTCGCAAGTATATGGCGGATGAGTCACATGTTCTTGAGTATGAGGCTATTCCATTTCAGCCTGATTTGTCTTATGAGGAACAACATGTTGAAATTTTTGACTGGAAAGAGCAAGTCTTGCGTACCAAAAGGATTCCTATTGTGAAGGTATTTTGGAGGAATCATGAAATTGAAGAGGCTACTTGGGAAACCGAGAAAGAGATGCGAGATAAATACCCGAGCCTATTTGAAAACTTTGGTAAGTAAAATTCGTGGGCGAATTTTGTTTAAGGTGGGGAGGATGTAACGCCCATCCTATTTCTTGTTAAATACTTAAACTTGCATATTATGTGTTAGTTTTACTTGGGTTAAATTCTTAACTGCTTTAGAATATTAAGGTGGTTAAATGTCTAGTTTTGACTTTAGGGGTTTTTTTTGTTAAAAGTGAAACTTGAGGGGCCTAGTTGTCATTCTTGGATAGTTGCAAAGTATATCTAGTTGTTTCTCCTCTTAGAAAGTTAATTTCTCAAAAATCTTCCCGTTCTTTCCTCTGTTCTCAAAGTTAGGTTTAGGTTTTACCCTATTCTCGATTCCTCGAGTTTAATTATCCCTCTATTTTCGATTCTGATCCCGGATAAATATTCGTGGCGTTGAATAGAGCGTTCCAGGGCGATCAGAAATTTATTTGGGTCACTTTGATTTTTGACTAGGTAAGTTATTAGCTCCCCCTTGCTTGTAATAACATGCATATATGTTATTCCTGATACTTTTGTTTGTCAATTTCGTGTTTGGGGCAATTTATGTGATACTTGTAATTCTGGGACAAGGGGTGTTTATAAGACTTGGTAAAAAGGGAAAATTATACTTGAACAATGGTTTTGAAGTATGCTTATATGCCCTGGGTTGTTAATATGTTAATAGAAAGTTACTCCTAAGCTCGGGACGGAGAATTCTAAGCCTGGGAAAGAAATTGAGTGTTTCTGTAATTTGTACCAGGCGCCCGCCTGGTGGTCCTCCAGGCACCCGCCCTTTTCAACAGAAGTTTTGGGTTTCAAAAGTGCTTCAATGAGCGCCCGCCTGGTCCACTGTGGGCGCCGGCCTGGTCCCCTGTTTCAACCAAAGTGTTTTAAATCTAAATTGAAATGAAAGCTTATCCTTCCTAAGACATAGAGCCTTAGTATAAGATGTCCTAGTAAGTGTATATGTACCTTTTGGGGCATTAGAACTTGGTCTTGAACATGAGTGCTTATTGAATTACAATGAGAACTTAAGTATAAGAGTAGCAACTCTTCTTTATGTCTTGAAAGTGCTATGAACAAGCACTAATGTGTTATACTTGTTTTGAATCCAATGATTGTGCACCTTAGGGGCATTAGAACAAAGTTTTAGACTTGAACATCCTAAGAATAGGATTGGGATTTTGTAAGAGTAAATGTATAACTCTTATACATGCTTGAATGTCCAAATTTTGTAGTATAACTTGAAGTATAAGACTATAAAATCTTGTACATGACTTGAACATCCAAAGAATTGGATTACGACTTGAATATAAGATAATAAAATCTTGTACATGACTTGACACCAATACATATGTATGGTAATGAACTAGAAATTGCTATGAACAAGCACTAACTTGTATGAGACATGTTCTTGTTGTGTATGTGCAAACATTGCATATAGTTGCTTGATAACAAGGTGACTTCTTGATTACTTGAAGCATGTTCTTGTTGAGCTAGTCCACTACTTTTGGATTAGTTCTTCTCCAGTATTTAAAGTAAATACCTACTTGTACATTCTTGTGTGAGTCCAGCTGGTTCTCCTTGATTGTTCGGAAATATATAGGTTCACGCTTGTCGCGAGAGCTGGGGCTTAAGTGACAATCGGGTCCCTATGTATTTGCGCTTAACCCCTTACTACCGGCCATAGTAAGGGCATAGCTTCCTTGGTTGGAGCAATACGCCTGACTTAAGTAAATGCTAAACTCTTGAACACCTCGTGAGTCTTGATCTTGAGAATGACACTGGTTACCGGCTTCTGATATATACTGAATAATCAGTTTCTTGTTATTGATCGTGATTGTCAAAGTAATACAAGCTACGACAACAATGGTATTCTTGGGAGGAATAAGGAAGGAAGCTATATCCTTTATAGCTTGCTTGTTTAGCCTTATGTGCTACTTGATGATTGGCTTAGCCTCTCATATACTTGTTACTTGATGATTACTTGAGTATCTACTTGAATTGCATGATAACATGTCATGTAGTTGCATCTAATAGCTTATTGAGATTTATCTCACCCCGTTTCTTGTTTAATTGTTTTCCTTAGATCAAAGGAAGGATAGTGCGCAGTGAGGCTCGACATAGCTGGGAGCTTACTACGCAGGTCGTGATTATTTTGGGGCTTGTGTCCTTTTTCATCTTGGTGAGGACGATGTATTATGGGTTGTATAACTCCTTATTTTGGGGTATACAGTCTTGTTCAGTTCTTGTTGTCATTAGACATCTTGTATAGTACTCTTAATGCCAGCTTTTGTGCTAGGCATATCTTCCGCTGTGTATGTATCTAAGTTTGGTTTTAATTTTCTTGTCTAGAACTTATGTTGTGAGCTAGTATAGCTCCTTACTCTTGAGTATATATATATATATCATGTCAGTTTGTTATAAAAAGTTATCATCCAGTTTCTTGTCAGTTTCTTGTTCCTTGTTAGTCACTCCCACCGGGTTCGAGGTTCTACTAGGGGATCCCGGGAACCTCATTCCAAAGGTCAGAAGATGATATTGGGGCTACTCCGCCATCGACACCAACAAAGACATGGGGCTATGCCGCCATCGACGCCAACAAGGACATGGGGCTACCCCAACATTGATGACTACAAGGACATGGGGCTACCCCAACATCGACGACAAAAGGGTTCTCTACTCCCGATCGCTCCTAAGAAATGGACAAAGCTCCAAAGGACTTTATGCATAACAAACCTCATGGTTAAGTTAAAATCAAAATTTGACTGACATGCTTCATTAAAAGATTCACCTTGAGGAATGAGCACTTTGGAAATTTTCCCTTTTGGCATCATACTTTTGAACTCCTTGAGTTGTTCCATTCGTTTGGACCAGCCTGCAAACAACTCAACGTATGTATTGTGCAGGTCCTCATACGTGGCACTATCCTCTTCTTCATCTTGTTTTGACTCAACAGTCCCACCTGCAGATGTAGAATTCAAGCAGGTATACACATTAGTATCTTTTGAGCTGACAGTTGTGCTGACAGTTGACTGTTCATCTTCACTGTCAGACTCACTGTCAGAAAGGGAGGATTGTGATGATCGTAAAAATGACAGGTTTGCTGTCTGATCGTCATCATCTGAATCACTTAAGCTTGCAGAAAAACTCATCCCTCTCTTTTTGAGTGTGTTAGCACACTCATTGGCATAGTGTCTGAATCCTAAACACGCTCTACACTGAACGGACTCAATAGATCTTTTGTTTTCAGAAGAAAATTTGTTCTTACTTGTTTCTTTCTTGAATGATTCATTCTTTTGGGAAGAAACAGTAACCTTATTGAAAAACTTTTGTTGACGTTTTTTGTTCAACATTTTGTTGAATTTTTGAGTGGTCAAGTCACATTCATCTTCCTCTAAGTTTGAGTCATCAATATCCTTTGATAATTCTACAAGATCTTCGGACACAGTAAGAGCACTAGTAAGAGCAATTGAATTTACTTTGCTAGTTTGTTGCAATTCAAGGTTCAATTCAAACGTAGTAAGAATACTTAGAACCTTTTCAAGACTCACGGTCCGAGTATCACAAGTTTCTTCAATGACAGAGACTTTGATGTTAAATTTTTCTGGGAGGGTTCTTAAAACTTTACTAACCAATCTTGAATTGGAGATGGATTCTCCTAATGCAAAGGATTCATTTGAAATATCCATTAATTTAGCAGAATAGTCTTGAATAGTTTCATTATCTCCCATTCTTAAATTTTCAAACTCTGTCATCAATATCCTTAATTTTGTTTGTTTGACACTATCAGACCCTTCACAATGAAGTTGTAAAATATCCCAAGTAGTTTTGGCAACTGTATGGTTAGAGAATAACCGATACAGATTGTGATCAACATGATCAGATATGGCAGCCATTGCCTTTGCATTGTAATTTGCAAGGGCAATTTCTTCTGCATTCCATTCTTGCTCGGGTTTCGGAACAAAAAAAAATTCTTTCTTTTCTTCATCATAAACAGAACCTTTTGCTTTTGGATCAGTTAATTCCATAGTAGGGGATGTATATCCCAAAAGAATACTGACCCATAAGCTAAAAGCCAATAAGTCAAGTACAACTCCCTCAAAGCATAAATAAGTAAAAGCTAAAAATCTAGAAAAATGATGATTTTCTTGGCTTATTGAAAAAAATATGGAAGTTTCATCACTTTTGGTAAGTCAATAATACCCTTCCTTTTCTATGTATGATTTATATAAGTTAGTTACATAATAATAATAAGAAAATAATAATAATAATAATAATATTAATTATTTTGTTATTTTATAATTATATTATTATCATTATATAATCATAAATATATTATTATTACAATTTTGTTATTATTATCATTATAAAATTAATAATAAAAAAATATTAAAAATTATTAAAAATTATTATTATTATTATATTATTATTAGTAGTATTATTATTATTACTACTATAATTATATTATGAATATTATATAATCATCATATTATTAAAACTATATTACTATTATTAATATTATTTTATCATTATTATTATATACTTAATAAAATTATATATAATATTAATTTTTATATAATTATGATTATTATGAATATATAATAATTAATAATTATAACAATTAAATAATTATAATTAGATAATAATAGTTATACAATTATATTATATTATAATTATTATGTTTTTATTTATATATGAGGGGTATTTTGGTATTTGTATTATATTCAGCCATTTTTTTTAGCTTTTTCGATAAACAGTCACAATTACTTAAGACAGCTCATAAGCATTTTCAAATCAGCCAAAACAAACAGTATTCTGACATTCAGCCAAAAGTCATCAGCCATCAGCCAAAAGTCATCAGCCATCAGCTGCGACAAACGAGCCTATGATCATCTTTGTCTTCCAAATGGTATAGTTTGAACCATCTAGTGTAGGCGGCTTATTACGAGTATGAGAACAGTTCATAATGATCACTTTCAAAGATCGATCTCAGTATGTCGAGACCAGGCTCTGGTGCCAATTGTAAGAAATATGCGGCTAGGACTGTTCTGAAAAACAACCACTTGACAGGACACTTGTGATCAAAGATGATCACACAAGTGACAGCAGAACTATCCTATCAACTGGCGACGAAAAGTGTAAATAGAAACACAGAAAAACGCAGCGGAAATAAAACTCAGAATTTAAACACTTCAGCTAGAATTACTTGCTGGAAAACTTTCATTAATAAAAAGGTCTTGCAGAATACAAGATTAGGAAAGAAACAAAAATAACGAAAAGATCAAACTATTCTAGACTCCTAGAATAAACCAAACACTAAAACACTTGAAGTCTTTATGAATAAGAACTTCAAGAAAACAAATAATCTCTCACAAAAACGAAATTCTCTGAATGAATACTCAAAATCCGTGTCGAATAATGGTCGGCTCCCTCTTCTTTTATAGCCGCTCCATTCCTTGTTTGGTGAGAGACCTACATTCCTAAAATACAAAATAGATAACTACCAAACATAAACATTATTAAGTTAGTCAACTAAATCATAATAATAATAATTATCCTAAAATAAACTATTCCTAATATAAACAATTATTAAACTATAATTGAATTAAACTAAATATACACATAAATCCTAAATTAAATAAACTCTAAATATATACACTAAATAAATCAGAATCACAAAGATACACAATATTAAACTAAGAGTATTTCATACTCTTTCACTGCGACACTTTTCTTTTCGTTCAATAAAAATCTGGACAGTGACAACTGAAATGCAGACAAATAGCAAATGTGAAAGACGGGGATAATTTAGGAACCTTAAAGAAAAGACTAAGAACATTGACTTGTAACCAAGGTTCTAAAAAGCGCTAGGCGGTCGCTAGGCGCCACAGCTGGGCCTAGCGCCTAGGCGGGCTTAGACGGGGCCTAGGCAGGGCCGAGAATTCAGACATAATTATAATATTCTAGGCGAGACCTAGGCATTTCATGAACGCCTAGCGCCTAGGCGGGGCCTAGGCGAGCGTCTTTTAGAACACTGCTTGTAACTGCGACATTTATTCCGACAGGAGTACTTACCTTGGAGAAGGCCTTAGCAAGATGGAACCTACAGTTTCTATAAAGAGACATAAAACCTGCGATTGCAACAAACTTGATTACAGAAATTACATTGCAATATCTATTAAACCCCTAACATAGGAGTTGTAATGCCCCATCCCACATCAGAAAGATATGAGCTTTGATTGTGATATATAAGCCTCCACTATACTACCATTGAGCACCAATAACATCTATGGACTTTTGCGTCAGTTATTTGTGTTCAATGGGCCAGTTTGTGGTGCTTATAGCTAACTTTGCTAGTGGTACACACCGGCATTTGAAGAACTCGCAGCACATCCCTTGGAGTATTATTCCTTTTTTGTCACGAGCGCCTGAAATTAAAAAAGAATTATGTTTTACAAAACCAACATTAGAAAAAGGAAAAAAAAAAAACATGTTTTTCCAAAAAGTAGGAAAACAGACTTTTAGGACTTTAAAACTGTGAGATCGTCAGTTGAAATGGCCTGTTCAACCACATGTCTGACCGCGGGTTTTAAGTGACAGACGGACTGTTTTTACGGGCAATCTTAACTCGCAATCTGACCCCCTCCCCCCAGTTTAAGAGTTAATTGTTAGATCGTTAATTAAAACCCCCAGTTGAATAAGCGGTTAAACTTGTTAGAGACATTATCCCACATCGGGACTATATAAAGATCCTGGACCACTCCTCCCATTGCCAATTGGTTTTGGGATGGAACCTCAGACTTTATCAGTGATCCTGGGCCACTCCTCTCATTGCCAATTGATTTTGGGATGGAACCTCAGACTTTATCAGAACTCACCAATTCGTTTTGTGATGGAACTTCAGACTTCATCAAAACTCACCAATTGGTTATATAAACAATGAATAATTATAAATTGTATACTGCCAACTTTAAACCTTAATAAATCAATTTTTCCTAATTTTAGAAAAAAAAAAACGGGTTTTCAATTAAAGATAAAAAAAGGTTACTCCAAAAAAAATCATTGTTTTTATTTGAAGGTCATTACTTATACTCCCTCTGTCCCAGAGTATATATGCCCACCTTTCTTTTTTAGTCCGTCCCAGAGTATATGTCCACCTTTCCTTTTTAGTCCGTCCCAGAGTATATGTCCACCTTTCCTTTTTAGTCCGTCCCAGAGTATATGTCCACTTCCGAAAATGGAAAAGAATTTATACAATTCCTCCCACTCATTCTCTCTCCTACTTTACTTTTATACTCACAACACCAATCAACTTACTATTCCCTCCCACTCATTCGCTCTCCTACTTTACATTTATACTCAGAACACTTGCATCACTTCCACATTTCCGTGTAAATGGGAGGGTGGACATATACTCTGGGACAGAGGGAGTATTATTTATCCTATTAATTTATTTTCTGATAGTCAAAACTACTCTAAAAATTCATACCTGCATCTTTTACTCACATTCAGAAAGCCACCCTCACCAGAAGCAAATTGATCTCCACCAAAGGCGACAGTTGTACTTGAACTAGAATCATGTTCTTGCTGCCTAAACTCATGTGCATTCGCTCGTAGCAAGTCTTCTTTCCCAGGTCTACTCCCATCATCAGTATATACAATAGTCCCTTCTTGCAACTCTGAATCTGTGACAACTCTTAAACTCCGATAACCCTTTTTGATAAAGGTGGACAAGGAGTTGAGAATGTTATTCTGGGCTTCAGGGTCCCGACAGTCAACAGGAAAGAAAAACTCCAGCACATAATCTGTGGACCTGGTATAGGTGCTGCGAAGTCGTATAGCTACAGCAGCACATAAGTTGAACATCCTTGCATGGTGTAAAATGGGATATTCTCCCTTGCTTAAACCGGTTACATCAGGGGAAAAACAGGGCTGGTTTGTCGTTAAAGCTTGTCCTGCAACCCATTGACCTCTCAGCAAGTGATGTTCATAGCAAGATTCTTGAAAAGGCTTCATTTTGGGGTTCAGTACATAGCAAGCAGTACCAACTATGGAAATACAATTCCTACATCTGGCCTTGCCTTGTTGGATGCATGGGACCCATGTTTGAGCTAACGGTAAGTTATGAGTTTCGCATGCATACTTTAGAACCTCAAGAATCTCTACAAAAGCATGTAACGGAACAGCAGTATCACTATCTTTGGTTGGGGACCCCAAGTTACCAGAAGCCCTATAACAGACATCATCAGTATGTACAGTGGTCGTTTCTTGCAACTCTGAATCGGTGATGATTCTTAGGCTCCGACAAGCTTTTTGTATAATGATTGACAGAGAATTGAGCATATTCTTGTGGGCTTCCGGGTCCCGGAAATTGTCGGGAAAGAAAAACTCCAAGACATAGTCGGTGGAACCAGTGTAGGTGCTCCGAAGTCGTATCGCTACAGCAGCACACAAGTTGAACATCCTTGCGTGATGTGAAAGGGGATACTCTGTCTGGCTAAAAGCGGTTACATCAGGGGAAAAACAAGGCTGGTTTGTCGCGAAAGCTTTCCCTACAACGCCTTGACCCTTCAACAAGTGGTGTTCAGAACAAGCTTCTTGAAAGGGATTGATTTGGGAGTTGAGTACATAGCAAGCAGAATCAACGGTGGAAATACAGTGAACTAAATTCTCATCAGAATGTCTACATCCCACCTTACCTTGTTGGATGCATGGGACCCATGTTTGAGCTAACGGTAAATTATAAGTTTCGCAAGCAGACTTTAGAACCTCAAGAATCTCAGGCAAAGCTGTTTCGTATGAGCCATCAGTTACCTGCAAATGATTGTAAATAAAATTAGAAAACAGAATCTTTCAATTTCACTTTTTCTTTCCGGACAACTGCCAGTTACCTTGAATTTGCGAGTGCTTGAAATATCGGAACTTCTCAGATCAACTGCCTGTTATAAACAAGAAGTATACATCTATGTCAGAAAATCAGAATTCACGTTTGACTTCAGACTAAAAGTTGCACATAAAACAAGAAGTTTCATTTCAATATAACATAAGTGCAATAAAGCCAAGCAAAACACATCAACAAATTATAACAAACAGCCAAGCAGGAAAACGAAGCACACCTCGAGAGCTTCACAAACATTTTCAAGCACAGGACCATAATTGGCCTTTTGAGTAGTTGTGACAACTTCAATAACCCCTAAACAAGTTGTACTGCCTTGTTCGAAAACCGGAACACCAAGGGTCCCACGAACATCAAACTGCTGAGCAAAACGAACTCTTGGGTACTCTTCACTTCTAAAGAATCGAACATCAGGAGTCCACTCTGGAACCCTGCCGATAAACACCCTTCCGGGTAAGCAAACAATACCTTTTGAATTCTCATCCTCCTCTGCAGAAAACTGATACATTACCGAGATATCTCTATATTGAACAAGATTTGGACTGTTCAAATCAAGAGAGTATGGTTGATTACTAGTGCTTAGAACTTTCTTGCCCCCTCTAGTTACTGGCACCCACACTTGAATAAGCACATCCTTATCTCTTGTCCGGGAATTTATGTTCCCAAGTGCTTGTACTAGTCTTTCCATCACGGACAAAGAAGGACCATGAGGTGTTCTCGGTCCAATCCACCATCGCCTAATTAATTCAGAGCCTTCGTCTTGAGAATAATCAGATTGGATCGGGAATCCAATACAATTACTCATCTCAACAAAAGGCTGAGTTTTTGCTGGATTATCTTCCATTGGCTGACTAATGGAATGAAAAGATGATCTTTGCCCTTCTTTTGGGATGTCCTTTGGCAATGAGGTCCCACCTGAGTCACCATCATGAGCTCCCAAAGATGGCTGAAATGAAGAGTCAAAGTCAAAGAAAGAGGCGGTAGTAGGAGTTTGTTGCGAGAATTCGGATCCATCTGTTGCTTGTAACCAACATCCTTCCAACAGTAATTCATCCATGTACTCGAAATCCATGAGGGAATCTAATAAGCTCTCATTCATAACTAATCTTCACATAAAACCCCCAATTTTAAAGTCAAAACTCACAATGCAATTTGGACCTTACTCTTCAAGCCACGTCTGTTCATATTCAAAAGAGCATTCCTAAGTAAAAACCCACAAAAATTGCAATCACAAAAGAAATAAAAATCCAAATCAAAAAATTCAAAAGTGTGTGTACCACAAAAATCTACCATATGGTAGTTACATAATTGAGATTTAAAAAAAAAGAACAAACCTATTCTAGCAATCTCTACTTTCTCTAATCTCTACCATATATGACAAAAACTTGTGTGAGACGGTCTCACACGTGAGACGGATCTCGTTGAGAGAGTAAATGGTTTGCCCTTCTATGGGCGAGGCGGGGTAAGCCCATTTCCTCTCTCATCGAAATCTGTCTCACGATGTGAGACTGTCTCACACAAACACGAGACTTCCTCAATATATACTATATAAGCAAAAAAAGGGCCATGAACAAATGAATAAGCCCCATCCAACTTGAAGACCTAACAATCCAAAATGAAAAAAAAAAAGTCAACAAGGCGATAATTGAAGCACAGAATTAAATACAAAACTGAAAAATAACACACAAATGTTCTTAAATATGTGGATAGATACTTGGATATAAAAACAGGAAGTCAAAATAAAAAAAAAAAAATATACCCAAAAAAGACTTCGTCTGGGAAATTAAAAGCGATAGTGCGATACCCTTTTTTCTTATGTAACACCAGAGTAATCATCTCTCCTTCTTGTTTCTTCTTATTGCTGTTGAACTGAAGTCAAAAACCATGGAGTACTGTGATATGTAGTTGTTGGAAAAGACTGTATCTTGACAAAGTCTTCCCGCAGCATGGTCACCTCAATTTAATAAATTTAAGTAATTTCTGCAAGTGTTCAGGTTCATGTTCATTGACATATACACCCACAATCCTACTACTTCCGTCTCGCTTCAAATTGTAAAAATGAAGTTATGTATGGGAATTAAATTTAAAAAAAAAATGAGGTGGTGTGAGTGTAAATAGTTGAGATAGATAGATAAAAACCAGAGTATGAATTACTCCTTCCGTACCAAAATAATTTTAGCGTTTGACTATTCAAACTTTTTTAAGGATATGAACTCCTGCTTCACTATTCATCCTTTGTTTATGCATTTTTAAAGCCAAATTGTAGAAATTAGAAGAATTTTTTAGGAGAATAAGAAATGGTAAATGGGAAGATCATTTTGGGACGGAGTGAGTATTAAGTAAATAGTTGTTATGAATATGGAAACTAAATTCAATTAATAATTACTATTATTATACTTTTTTTTCTTTAATAAAAACTTAAATGAGAACACTACAACCCGTCTCTTAGTAAAAACGGGCCAAGGGTTCGGGTTATTGGTATAATTGTGAACCCATGACCCGCGGTCTTAAAAAAATCCAAAATTGTTTTTGCTGTTTTTTCGTTTCCCAAAAGTAATAATTACTATAACTAAATGTAACAAACATGTTACTTATATATAATAGTATTATATATAAATGTAATACATATGTATAGAAAAGTAACAATTTTTTTGTGTGTGTTTTTCGTTTGCCAAAATTAATATTTATTATAACTAAATGTAACAAACGTGTTACTTATATGTAACAGTGTTTAAACATAAATAAAATACATATGTATAGAAAAGTAATAGTGCAACCCTTTACACTTTAAAACTAAAAACACTTTTTTATTAAATTTTAAAATAAAAGTAACAATTTCTATAAATGGATGTAACACTATTATATAGAAAATTATACTATATTTTCTTTTACCAAAGTGTAAGTGTTACATTTTCCAAATAATATGTTATATTTTTACTAAAAAAATTACATTTTGTCTATAAAATTGTTACGTTTGCTTGTATAATAACTATATCCATTTGTTTTAAAATAATAAGTTACAATTGGTTCAATTTATCATGATATAGTATTATATTATCTATGAAAATGTGTTAATTTTTTCTACCAAAGTGATACATTTACTTGTACAAACTATTACATTCATGTGTATAAAACGTTATTTTTCAAATGTTACTTTCTTTCAAAAAAAATAAAATTAAAATACTCTAGTTCTTTTATTTTGCAAAAATATTATTATATTTCAGTATAAAGACAATTACATTTTGTTAGTGTTAGTGTTACACGTAATTATCGTTAGTATTACAGTTGAAAGATGAGCAAAATGAACGATTATTTTTTTTGTAAAACATGTGTTACATTTACTTATAAACAATGTTACTAATAAGTAATACAGTTGTTACATTTACTTATACTAAAAAAAGGAGTATTACTTTTGACGGACGAAAAAACTTAAAAAAATAAAATAAAACTATTTTTTAATATCTGGGTCAAGGTTCGACCCGTCTTTACTATGACATGGGTCTAAGTTGTTCTCACAGGAGACCACCTCTTTTTCGTTCGGAGAAAATGGAGTATTTTTCAATGGTACGCTAAAAAATAGTATTTTGTTATGGGACAGAAATAGTAATTGTGTGTTGCTAGATTTTTTCAAATTTTAACAACTTTTTTGCGTCTCGATTAAGCTTATAAATGTACTTAAAGGCTATGACATAAACTTCTTATTTCTTAGTGTTTTGAAAAGGAAACATATTTTAAAAGGATTTGTATTTGGGTAGGGCCATTGCCACTACAATATTTGCTTTTTCACTACATTCATTAAAGTTTTAATGGATGAATCAATATTTTGAAAAAAAATTCCCTTGAACTCATCTTAGTTTAAACTTTGAGAAACTTTCCATGCAAAGTTAACATTTATTTAGCAATTCTACAACATTTGTCTTTATTGAGTAAACCACAAAATGGACCCGCGTACTATTGCCCCAACATCACTTTGACCTGCATACTATCAACTCAGTAAATGTACATTGCGTACTATAGTTTTATCATCTATTTCCCTAAGATTTGTAATGCTAGTTAAAAAATTAACGAGACTGTTAATAACTTAACTAAAAGTTGAATTCAATTTTTTAAAATTGACCCTAAAGTTTAAATAAACCTCCCTTATCATCATCTTCTTCCTCATATGATTATGTGGGTGTATAAGGATTAAAAATGCTAAAACTCAAAATAGGGACCAATTAAATATCATTCATAATATGAAAGGACTAAAATCAACCTACTTTAAATGTCCCATTTAGTTTACCTTAAAACCAACCCAACTCATTCATTCCAATCCAACTCTCTCCCAGAAAACTGAGCCGCCGCCACCGCCCCTTACTCTTCCCTCCTCCGCCGTCCTACTTCCTCTTCTCCGGCGCCGTGCAACCCTCTCCCTTGCGACATGTCTACCCACGACCCCTACTCTCTCATCTCCCTTCTCACCCCCACCTCCATTACCTCCCCTCTTACCCCCACCTCCATCACCTCTCTATCCCATCATTCTCAGATTCAAAATTAGTCCTCCCTCCACCCTTCGCCTCTCTTCTACGCCTCTCTTTCCCGATGACTACACTCTCAAGGAAATCTCTCACTCTCTTCAAATCTGGATATTTAGTTTTTTTTTTTTTTTTTTTTTTGGGAACCGGCCGGTGAAGAAAATGAGTTTTGGCCGGATTTGGGGGTTTTAAGGGATTTGAGATTTTCTCGGATCGCCGGTGGAAGTGGAGCGTGAGGGTGGATGATGGTTTGATTTTATGGTGTACAGAGAGATCGGGGGTTAGGGTTAGGGCATGAACTGTGATTTGAATTTGATGAACCCAGATCTTGGTTTTCTTTTTTTTTCAATTTTTTTGATTTAAATATGTTATTGTAAATTGGTGTTAAATAGATATAAGTTTTACTTATTATTTTCTGGATTGATATCAATTAGTGTTTTATGTTGGTGGATGGTTGGATTTGGCCGGTGGTGGATGGGTGGTGGTGGGTGGGGTGGCACATGGCCGGTGAGAGTGTGGCTATGAAGATGGAAGGGAGGAAGAAGATGATGATAAGGGGGGGGGGGTTATTTTAAACTTTAGAGTCAGTTATAAAAATTTGAATTTGACTTTTAGTTAAGTTATTAACAATCTCGTTAATTTTTTAACTACCGTTACAAATCTTAGGGAAATAGATAATAAAACTATAGTACGCAAGGTACATTTACTGAGTTGATAGTACGCATATCAAAGTGATGTTGGGGCAATAGTACGCGGATCCATTTTATGGTTTATTCTGTCTTTATTATGGGATTCCGAAATTAAGTAAGTAACCCATGATAAAGTTCAAAAGAAAGAAGATAAATATTAGCTGGAAAAAAACACACAAATACTGGAGGTTACTTTTTTTTTTCTGCCATTAAAACACACATGGAATACTTGCATTCGATGATTTTAAAATAACAACTATTATTAATTGAAATCACAACTTAATTCCATTTTTTTATTTTATTAATTGTATTCTATGATTCCAAATTCAATTAAGTATTATCCTTAAATATTATTTCACCATTTTAATATTTTATTATATATTTCAAAAGGAACATAAAATCAAAAGTAATGTAGAGCAAGAATATATATGGAGTATATATATTTTCACTACTCAGTTTTCTCAACTGTAAAATACCTCTTAAATGAAAAATAAATATTCATTCTAAGACGCAAAGTAGCATTTTTCATAGTTTCTTATTACAACTAAAAAAACAAGCTTGAATCAAATTAAGTTGTATTGTTGAAATCCTTTATTGATATGCTAACAGTCTCAAAAATAAATTTTAATTTACAAATATTCTATAGGAAATCCATTCAAGAATTTATCATCCATTTTTGCATTTTTTTTTTTGTTATTTTAAAATCATTGAATGCACGTATTTAGGTGTGTGATCGAGCATAAAAAGTGATCAAGGCCGGAACGGCGGTTTGGATACCGAGAAAGCTTGCTAAACCTGCAAAACGTGCACCGTGAGCTTAGCCGGGGTTGCACCGGCGAAGACCCTCCGGTGTGAGAATAAATCAGACCGTTCAAGGAGAGAAGGGTAGAAAAAAAAGTGTAGCTGGAATTAGAGTCAGTAAATGAACCCCTCAAATGGATGTTGGAGACCCTTTTTACAGCATGCTGGTTTGCTCTCTAAGTTGTGGATAAGGTGAGGTAAGCGTTATCCTTGTATGAGGTCATCCCAGTTAGTCTTATCCTTACTAGGGTTTTCTCATGGACCGGGGCATGTACGGCGAGTGTATTCGTCTAGGCCTTCCAGAAGGTATTTGATGAAGGCGAAGGGTTGGGCCATCCGGCCGAGGTCGGCCAAGGGAACCGAGCTAGAACAGACGGCTGATACTTCTCGTTAACACAACTGGATGGGGTGAGCCTATGCAAAGAAGTCTAGCTCTCGTGGGTCCAGCTCGATGATTGGTGCGAGCTGAGTTATGCCACCAGCTCGGTAAGTAGGGCGGGCATCTTCTCGTCTTTCCCACCGGGTATTAAGTGCCTTCCCAACTCGGTAGCGCGAGCTACCTTTATGGGCTGGACTAACTCAGCATACGGGCCGGGCTTACGAGGATAAACCGACTCTGTGGGTAATTCCTTTCAGTGTGCTTTGCATTTTTCACTTTTTAAAAAGACCTCCTGTATTCTTTTCTTTTATCAAATAACATTTACTATTTAATTGTGTGCATTTTTTTATTCAAGATAATTATAAATTGAAATTGGGAATCCCATAAAATAAAAAGATATACAGAATTAGAAAATACTAACGATAACTTTGGAAAGTCTTTTCAATTTAAAGTAAGGTGCATTCAAGGGCAATTTTGTCAATATATTGATTAATTCATGAGTGTAGTGGATAAGCAAATATTGTAGTGGCATTAGCCCCTCCCTTTGTGTATATATAAAGTTAAGAGTTATTGAATTAATACTTAATAAAGATAATTATAGTTAAGGAAAAATAGAAGAGAGAGCATTCCATCACTTAAATTTGCGCATATGATCAAAATTTAACTGAATCCGATTCGGAGAGAAGACGAGTCGTTTGTAATTTTTAAAATATGATCAGGTTCGGATCACCCGGTTGGTCCGACAAAAATTCAACCCGAACACTACCGATCCGACTGAACCCCGACCCAATCTGATCGGAACCCTAAATAAAAGGTTAATCTAAAATATAAATAAAACATATTTAATATTTTCCTAAATTGTACTCCCTCCGTTTCATGTGAATTGAGACTTATTTCCCTTTTCGTCCATTTCACCTCAATTGAGACTGTCCAAAATGGTAAACTTTTTAATATTTTATATTCACCCAACCCTACCCATTTAACCCCACTAATTCTCTCTCTTCATTTTCCACCACTCATTTTATCCAACCAACACTACTATTTACCCCACTCATTCTCTCTCTTCATTTTCCACCACACATTCACTACTTTCTCTTAATTATTGTACCAATTTTTTTTTTGTCCCAATTCATATGAAACGGAGGGAGTATTTCTTTATTTGTGTTAGTAAGTGAAATTTTAATGAGTTTGGACTATTCACCGTAGAACATTCATCATTGTGCTTAAAAATAAATTTTATTCCAACAAATTTAGGCTAAAATTTAAGACTTTTAATATAATTCGGGTCGTATTGGATCGGCCGCGGATTTTTTATTCTCAGGTCAAATCGGATTTGGGTCGGCGAATTTGGGATTCAGATCGAGTTTGAATTAAGACTGATGTAACAGATGCGATTCAAACACAAATGTGAAAATGGAAATTGAAATCAAATTCTATTGATTGAACTTGAATTACAACGAAAATAGAGAAATAAGCTAGATAATCAACTACTAGCTAAACTATGAAGGAAAATGCTAGCTACTCAGCTATGGCTAAACTAAGAAGAAAGAGAAATAACAATATCATCCACACACTGATTCACGCCTCTTTTGCCTTATTTATAGGGGAACCCATGTGCAAGTTGTTGGATCTAACAACCTTACGAGTTTGTCACGTGGTCACGTGCTTGTAACTGTCTCACGAGTTCCTTACGTGCCTCCAACTACCTCACATGTTCTTCACGTGATGGCTCATACAAAATGACCACTAAGACCCTCCGATCCAAGCATCCTGCTGTTGAGGAATTGACCCTTCCCAACCCAACACCCAAGCAAATCGCAAGAAAACCCGGCACCACAAACAAGCACAAGAAATAAGAAACCCAAAGCAAAAGGCAAAACGAACACAAGAAATTGTTTACCCAGTTCGTTAATATGTTTGACTACGTCTGGGGGCACTACCAAGCCAGGATCTTGCACTATAATATGTTTGTATGAAGTTACAATGAGTATGGGGGCGGAACATTGCTTATATAGCAAACCTAGAATAAGACCTAATCCTAAACATAAGAGAAATCCCGAAAATACTGGAATTCCCGAATTCCCATCGGGGGCACCGAGCCCCCGCCTGGGTTACCCCAAGCGCCCGCCTGAATTAGCCTCGCCAGGAACCAAGACTTACTGCCCGCTAGGGCGCCCGCCTGGGTAGACGCAAGCGCCCGCTTGCCCTGCATCCGAATTCTCTTCTATTTGTTCCTTAGAAGCTCTTTATTCCAACAATCTCCCACCTAGAGATCAACCGCATATATAAGCCCCGTATCCGTCTTCAACTCATCCTTGGTGTCGTCCTAGTGCTCACCTCGATCATGGTAGTGCCTTCCTCCTCCCCTATTCTCCAAGCCCCGTTGAAGCTATACCCAGCTTCAACTTCACTTTGCTTGAGAAACCTGGAGCCTTTGCATCTGATCTACACTCACCGTTAGATCTACGCAGCGGAATATCCGGTCCTAGAGTATGTGGTCCATCTTCAGTGACCCCTTGTCCTTGGTCATCATGAACCGTGCCGCTCACACCCGAGTTTAGAATATCCATGCAAATTTCATTCGCATCACAGCATTCTTCAAACTCCCAGAGCTCATACTCCCTACCATTAACAGACCTCAAGCATTTATCCTTGAGTCCAACCCGATTCTCCACCAAGGCCTTCCACTTCTTATACATCCTGAAAGATTCATCTTTCCCTTTTAAGAAGTAATCACGGACCTTCCTTGTCGAATCATCAATGAAGGTCATGTAATATGACACACCACCCCGAGAAGTTACCGGGGATAGCCCTTCTCACCCATGTGACCCAATCGACAGTGCCACAAATCCGTATCACCCTTGGCTGACGCCACCGCGATACTATCCTTGGTGTTTGTCAAATACAATCTTCATTCCCTATTACCCCGAGCGATCTCACAATCCTCCTTGGTAATAACCCAGTTCCTGCAGCTAAAAGTTACCATGTAACCTTCTTCACCCAGCTGCCCAACTGAAATCAGGTTCTTTTTAAAACCCGGAATGTGTCTGACCCCGTGTAAATGTAAGACCTTCCCGTCCAATGCTACTATTCTGACATCCCCCTTCCCCTTGATTTCTAAAGGCTCGCCATCCGCCAGATAGACCTTTCCAAAATCACCGGAAGTGTAATTTTCCATCGCTCCTGCATGCCCGCATGAGTGGAATGATGCCCCTGAATCCATCACCCATGATTCTAGCGCACTACTAACAGTTAGAACCAGTACATCTTCACCTTCGATTATCACATTCGCCGATTTATCCCCTCGCATGGGACAATCCCTCTTGTAGTGTCCTAACTCCTTACAATGATAGCATTGAACCGATCCTTTCGCGACCCTTGGTTTGTCTCTGATCTCCACGGCCTTGCCCTTACCACCCATTACGTTTTCCCTTGATTCAGTTCTCTCCTTATTGCTAGTACTCGGCCTTCCCCTGCTAGTGGTAGCTAAGGCCAATCCCGAAGTAGACGATGTCCCCAATTTCTTCAAATGATTTTCCTCGCCCAACAGAAAGTCTTTAACATCATCATACTTCAATTTGTTCTTACCCGCTGAAGCATTGATCGCTGTCACCGTTCTGCTCCAACTTCCTGGTAAAGACGCTAGCAACAAACACGCATGAACCTCATCATCAAACGTAATATCCAACGCAGTCAATGAGTCTATAACATCCATAAACTCATCGATGTGTTTAGCTAATGATCATCCCTCTTGCATCTTGAGACTACCCATCTTGCGTATCAAATCAACTTTGTTTGCAGCAGATGGAGTTTCAAATCTCTCAGTAAGATAATCCAATACCTCCTTTGTGGTTTTTGCCTTCTTGGTAGTCTTCGCGATCCACTTTGACAAAGTAGATCTAACCACCCTTAGGGATTTCCGATCCATGAGATCCCAATCTTCCTGCTTTTCTCCTTCTGGCTTGACTTCCTTTAGAGGCTTATAGAGATCATTGTTGTACAAGAGATCCTCTATTTGCATCCTCCAAAACCCATAGTCAGAACCATCAAATTTCTCCACCGCTTGTTTATCCTTGCCCATTCTTGATTGCTTAAACAAACCCTAATCGCCCTATAACCCGGAACGATAAAGCAGAGCTCTGATACCAGTTGTTGTGGAATTGACCATTCCCAACCCAACACCCAAGCAAATCGCAAGAAAACCCGGCACCACAAACAAGCACAAGAAATAAGAAACCCAAAGCAAAAGACAAAACGAACACAAGAAATTGTTTACCCAGTTCGTCAACATGTTTGACTACGTCTGGGGGCACTACCAAGCCAGGATCTTGCACTATAATATGTTTATATGAAGTTACAATGAGTATGGGGGCGGAATATTGCTTATATAGCAAACCTAGATTAAGACCTAATCCTAAACATAAGAGAAATCCCGAAAATACTGCAATTCCCGAAATCCCATCGGGGGCATCGAGCGCCCGCCTGAATTAGCCTCGCCAAGAATCAAGACTTCCTGCCCGCTAGGGCGCCCGCCTGGGTAGACGCAAGCGCCCGCTTGCCCTGCATCCGAATTTTCTTCTCTTTGTTCCTTAGAAGATCTCTATTCCAACACCTACCACTTGACCGCATACTCCCCTCCTTGACCGCACCATACCCGACCGCCACCTTGACCGCACCAACACTACCGCACAAACTACTCCTTCCATTGGCCGCAAATTTCTTCCTCCGTTACAACTGATCTAATGTGAACCCAATCCAGTGTCATCCCTATTTGAGCAGACAATTTCTTGACCAAAATAATAAGAAGAAAAAGGGGTTTATTTGAGTTAAGTTTCTCTGTCTTTTTTATTGTTCGAGTTCACCTCAATGATCACTCTTTTAGCAATAAATTAAGCCTACTTTAACATACATGGAGTATATTGCTTTTATCTTTTTAATTTAATAAATTAATTCATTAGAAAAATCTCATAGTTTCGAAGAAAAAATGTAAGTTTTACATTAACATTAAGTTAATAAACTACTCCCTCCGACCAAAATACTTGTAGTTTTAGGAGCTAAAATTTATCTCATAATACTTGTTATTTTACGGGTTTTAGTACATTTTTTTTGCAACATTTTACGACAATATACCCTTATTTACTACACATAGAATCATTGTATTCTTCATATTTTTCCGTGAGTTCTTGTGTTCCCAAAAGTAGGATTTCTCCATCAATAATATTTAGCCATAAGTTCATAATTAATTACGTATCTCATAATTAATAAAAGTTAACGTAGTAATTTTAACCTATTTCATAATCTGTGCTTTTATCTCCAACTATAAATATTTTGAGACTGAGAGAGTAACTTACTCATCAATGTTCTTATTTTTTCAGAACGAAAGGGTATATCAAACCCAAGATCTTTTTAAATGAAGGAAAATGTCTATTCTCATGAACCGTGTGAACAAAGACTCATTGGCTCAATGTCTTTAGTTTACTAAAAATATTAAACTTAAACATTTTTTTTTTTCTTTTACCAAAAACTTAACTAAGATTTTCAATTACAAGGAAACACCTTTATTGGCTTTCCTTTGGAGCCAAACCCCCGGCTTTTGAAAAACCCCCCCTCCCTCCGTGTCTTTTCCTCGCGCCGTCTCTCACACACTTTCACACACCGCCGTCTTTCTCTCTCTGGATCTGCGCTCTGAATTTGCTGCTCTCTCAAACGGTAATCTCTCTTTTCATTTTTCTCTGTCAAATATCATCCTTTCTTTCCTCCTCCTCTTCTTCAATCCCATACTTTTTTTTTTCATTTTCATTTTTTTTTTGTGTGTAATCCAGCGTTTCTTTTGCTCTTGTTTACAGTGATTTTGACTTTTGTTGACTAATTAAGTACAGTTTTTTCTGCAAATTTGGGATTTTTTTTTTCACTAGGGATTTGTTTGATTGATTACTATCATGAATTTGAGAAGTCCCATTAATTGTGGGAATGTAGAAGATTCTACAAAGAATTCCTCATTGTTCATAGATTAGTTAATTGGGGGTGTTGTGGGTTTTTTTTTTTAATCTTTCGTATCTTTAAAACTGTTTTAATTATGCTTAATTTTTGATTAATGATGTTAATGTTTGTTTAATTTTGTTAAAGTGTGCCTTTTATTGGTTAGATATGCATTTTAGGCATCCTGCACCACGGCGGTTAACAGGAAAAAATTGTCTTTTTATTGGTTAGATATGCATTTGATGTTAGGGCACCCGCCGCGCCCGCGGTGGATTAACAAGAAGATATGTCTTTTATTGGGTGGATATGAATTTGGTATTAGGGCACCTGCCGCGCACCCGGGTAATTAACAAGAAAAACATTACCCCATATAATTAAAATGCAGCTCTGCGTTGCGAGCCAAGTATTTCAAGTTCATTGATGAAGTTGTTTAATGCTGAATACTTGAACTGAAATTTTACTGTTTTTGTTTGTAAAAGATGTTACTCTTGTTTCTTTTTCTTTTCATGAAAATAGGGAAAAATTGATTCTTTATTAGGATATAAAATCAAGTTGCATTTACCATTTTCACTTAAAAATCCTTTCATGTTGTTTAAGGACAACAGTAGTTATTATTTTCGGAAGAGAACTCTGATGCTCCTTCTGTCCCTGAATGTCTTGTTTAATCCCCGAGACTTTACTCATTTCGGGTTAGCCTTCAGGTCAAATATTGTTTTAGGGCGTATTTCTAAATGAGTCAAGCTCTTCTTGACTCTATCAACATTGATAATCATGCAATCGATACAATTATGGATAATTAAAATGATGTTTGCTATGTTTTTAATTAAGCTTGAGTAATGCCTGAGCCTGACCTCAGCTAGTCTATAATTCAATTTGCGAAGTACTTGAGTCGAGCTCAAACCTTGGTTCCTAATAATTATCTTGGCTTGAGTCCTTGTCGTTTTCTCTCCATTTATATTTGCCAATGAGTTTAAATTTTCCATTAGATTCACACTCAGACCTATCCATCTTAATAGGCAGAATTCATGCATGTCCTGATATTTCCTCGCATTTTGGATTGCCGATATCAACTTGAATGCTTGGTTGTCATAAGCTATTTCTTACAGTTAATCTCCACTTGGCCTATGTATATGTATTTGGTTCTGTCATGTCTTCTCGATATTCTCGTTTCCACCTCATTATTGTTCAGAAGTTGTTTCTTCTTTAGTCGCCCAACTTGTTTCGTACCATAAAGTGAAGCAATTCTATTACTTGTCCACAATTTTTACCTAGTAAAAGATGTACATATGTTTTCTTGAAACATTCTTGTCCCTCTGAAATCTGAATCCAACCGTTCATGTTGCTTCAGGTCTGTCTTTTGAAGTTCCAGAGAAGCGTTTGTTAGAAAATCTACTTTTAGTGATCTAATCATCTAACAAATGATCAATTCAGACATCAATAGCAATGGTCTGGGGAACACTTTCCATAAGCAGTCACCTATTGTTACAAAGAAGGTAGCCTTAAGAGATGTGAATAGCAACGGGAGGAACTTATTACCTAACAGTAAAGAAACTTCGCTTCTACTCGAAGGACGAGCTTTTACTGATGCAACTAGGGTTTCTGGAACAAAGAGACCGACTTTTGATCACCCTTCTACTCAAACTTCCGCTCCGTCCCTGACCAATAATGCTACATTTGATCATTTTACGTATATCCGTAGAAAACTGGAATCTGAAGCAAAGAAAGGGAGAATTCCTGGTAACACACATGCATTTACCGATTTACCCTCGTTCAAAAGTTTTCCCAACGCTCCAAAACAAACTCGGTCAAACGAGAAGAATATGCATTACCCTCCTTCAGTGCCCAGTTTTCTTGGTAAGCCTGGGAAAGTTTTCTCAGAGGCTACACAGATTGGTGAACAGAAAAGGAGCGAACGACATAATCGACTGCAAGATTATATTATGTACTGTGATTCTGATTTTTGTCAAATAGAGCAAGTTCAAAGTAAGTTTCTTATTTTACTACTTGCCTTGGTAATTTACGTTAAACTAATTATAACTCCGTCTTTTAATGGTTTCTTAAAGGGCTTCAACATCTATCTCCCGCTGAACTTAGTAGACGTGCAGTTGAGTTGGAAAAAAGAGCCATCAAGTTAACTATAGAGGAAGGTACTACAACTAGGGGTTTCCCTACATTCTTAATTTTTTCCATTTTGGGAAATTCTCTAAAAACAACATGGTAATGCTGTTCTGCAGTTGGTTCTAATATATATATATATATATATTTATTTTTTTTTTTAATTATTAATTCAGGAAAAGAGATGCAGCGGATGAAGGCTTTGAATATTACCATGGGAAAATCTGCTGCAACTAAAGCTCCAATGCAAGCTACTCAAAAACTTCAGCCGAAGAACTGAAAACCAATCAGGGACGGCTGTTGGTAAAAGTTCAAACGTCTTAAATCAATTTTCAGCTACTCCGTTCGACCATTTTTGTAGCTTAAGATTAAGAAGTTCTTATTTTTGCTCCCTGGAAACTGATTTCCCAACTCAGGTACAAGTCAATGTGCATTTGCTAAATCATTTCTGATCTTGTTACTATAGGGAAATTTGTAAGCTTTATGACAAACTGGGTTTTGCTTTCTCTGATATGTTTGTTCCTTTTATAAGTTATACATTTACTTAGATTTTGTTTTAAATTAATATGCAATGTATTTTCATATAATAAATGAAAAAGATTTGTATCAGATTACTCATATAGTTTTTAATTTTGGTAAATGCATGTTTCTGCCTGTCACATTACATAACATTACATAATTTACATTTCCTTGTATTTACATATAATAGATGAAAAAGAATTTGGAACTATTGTAACAGAAGTTTCGCTGTTCTGCTGCATGTTGATGACCTGGATTAAGATATCGGCTCTTGTTGTAGCTGTTTGGTAAAACTGAAAATAAGCTCGGAAAATGTAAGAGCTGAAAAAGTAGAGTTGAAATCATTAAGTTGCTGAATTTTAAGAGCTGATAGTTTAATTTTGCTGGTCTTATAATTAAGTGCTGAAATCAATTTTTCGGCCTATCGACATTCTAAATCACTGTACTTTGCTTAAGCTGTCGATTAACCCACCCATGTTTTTTTTAGCAGTTTTAACCATCCAACTTCATTTACGTTTTTAATAAACCCAAATGGCCTAACGACATCCAATAATGTTAGAAAAACCTAACAAAACCTAACCTAATCTAACGCTAGTTAACGAGAGTTAACTTGAATGTCATTCATTCTTAATTTATCCCTGATCTTCTTCTCCATACAACTGCCACCAACATGCCACCACTACTTAAACCACCATTGCAGCCACTTAAACCACCATTGCATCCACCATGCAAAAGTAAATTCTTCATTCCCAAAGTTAAGAAAAACCCAGATCATTCTACATACCCAAAGTTAAGAAAAAAACCCAGGTCATTTCTACATACCCAACCAAATTCAAGCAAAATCAAAAGTTGAAACTCTGAACTTAAAAATCCAAATCCAGATTTATAGTCTAAAGCAAAGATCGAAATCAAAGAAATTCGAAACCGATCTCAAAATTCAAAAACAGATCTCAAGAAATGAAACCCAGTTTGAAAAATCGTAACCCAAATCTGAAAAAAATGGGAAATCGGAAATAAAAAATCCTTGAAAGACATATATCTAATATCGAAAATTGAAGCAGCTCTTGAAGGTAGTAACGATTGGAAGAGGAATGGAGCTGCTATTGAAATGGATCATGAGTTTGTGGATTTTGTAAAAGCTAGGGTTTTTGGTGAAATTGAAGATCTCACGTCTGTGAAGGAGAGAGAAGACCAGGGATAAATTAAGAATGAATGACATCCAAGCTAACTCTCATTAACTAGCGTTAGATTATGTTAGGTTTTTTTAGGTTTTTCTAACATTATTGGATGTCGTTAGGCCATTTGGGTTTATTAAAAACGTAAATGAAGTTGGATGGTTAAAACTGCTAAAAAAAATGGGTGGGTTAATCGACAGCTTAAGCAAAGTACAGTGGTTTAGAATGTCGATAGGCCTCAATTTTTCTGTTTGGTAATGACAATACACGCATATCTGGAAAATAATCAAAATTCCAACTCTACCCTCAAAAACTTGTTGAGTCATTTCAATGTTCATACACTAAAACAAGATCAATCCAATTGACTCTCGTATAAATAATTTCAAAGCATAATTAATCAAATACAATTGACTCAAGCCGTATAAATAAAATAAAAATGTTGATCAAAGTTTAAATAAATTTTGACCAAAAGTACCCTTTGTAATAGGATGGAGAGAGAAAAATATATGTAAAATCATATCATAACAGGGAATGTATACGACCCAGCAACTAATATTGTCCCATAATTGTACTCCCTCTGTCCCAGAAAGATAGTCTCATTTTGACTTTTAATTGTTAACAAAAATGAACTTTGACCAACCATTATCGACGATCTAATCACTCTAGTGAAATTCCAAAATTTGTAATTGATAAATCATTACGTGATTTCTAATCACTCTAGTGAAATTCTAAAATTTGTAATTGATAAATCATTACGTGATTTATCAATAACAATTTTTACAATTTCATTGTGATCATTAAATTAACACTAATATTTGGTCAAAGTTTATTTTTGTTGACCATAAAAAATCAAAATGAGACCATCTTTCTGGGACAGAGGGAGTATAAGTGAAGGATGAAGCATAAAGCATGATCTGGATTGGACATCACTATGTCTCCACCAGTAATTGATCAATTCTACACGATTGGAAGAATAGTTTATACTCCCTCCGTTTCAAAACTAATGTAAAAAAAAAAAAAAAAAAGTTAATTTTAGTTAAGAACAAATTTAAAATTAAATCATTCATTATATTTATTATGGGACAGAAGTAGCACAAGAACCCCAAATAAACTAACTATATTTCTTCGGAAAATAAAAATTGGAGGTGCTATGTATCTTAGAAAACTATTTAGATTACTTGAGGGTAAGTTCAATACAGCAGTGTGAATACAACAATGCCATAAAATTACATCTAACTATATTTCTATGGCATGTTTATATAGTAAAGTGGGGTTAGTTTGGTCATATTTGAAAAAATTATAAAACCCTTCCATCTTACCGTGTTAATACATCAGCGATAAGCGATCATTTCTCGCTTAAAACTTTTAGCGCATTTTGAGAAGAAAAAAATAAAATCTTAATAGATCTTTATTTTGGTTATCAAACAACCATATATTTTCAATCCCTTAAATTGCTCCTAATTAAGAGCTGAATTTAGTTACCAAACAGGCTCTAAGTGTCTCGATTAATTTGCCTCAAAGTGTGTCCAACATGTGTCAGTTAAATCTCAACTCTTGTTTTTTTTTAGCGAACGATAAATTCATTTCATTCACAATTAAAAAAAATATGACACTCCACAAAAGTCGGAGGCTCGTCCCAAATTACAACAGCAGTTCCAACTCTTAACCTACAACAATGATAATTTCGATCTAAATCTTGAGATGTTCGGAATCCTTTCCAAGTAAAACTTGGACACTGCCTCAATCCGGCATTTAAGAAATCCCCCCTCCGGTAATATGTTGCGATAAGCACTTTATATGAAGAATCCAGGTTGACGGGAAAACGCCTACCATATATCTCAAAATCCACGAACAATCCTCGTACAATCTGAACATTGGCATCCGCTTTATTGTGAAAAAATACAAGAATCGTCACCATTGCAAAATCAAACAAACAAATGCACAAACAAGGCTCTCAAATGAGATAATACAACGGCTCTCACAACGGGGATAATACAACGGCTCCCACAACGGGGAGAATACAACAACTCTCAACGAAGAGAGAAATTTATTGTTGAAAGCATGAAATAACTCTTAATTTAAACATTAATCATTGAAAATAATAGGGGTGGAAATGGTTCGGCTTAGCTCGGTTTGGGGTAATTTAGGAGCCAAACCGCTATACATCGGTTTGGAGAAATCCCAAACCGAGCTGAACCACAAAATAGTCCAAGCCGAGCTGAGCTAAACCAACACGGTTCGGCTCGGCTCGGTTTGAACCACGGTCTGATTTCGCGGTTTAAACCGTGGCTTAAACCGCGGTTTGAACCACAACTCTATACTTAGAAATTAAACACTGATGTTCATTTATACATTTGCAATTTCGCATTTTTGAATCTGCCATTGTTACATTTTAAGAAGGGAGTAGGACAGGTCCAATACTCTTAACTCCTTCAGCTTTGCTAATGAAGGCACCTCCTTTAACTTACTGAATCGCAAGAAAAGTGCACGGAGGTTACTTAGGCTTGAAACTGACTCTGGTAGTGACACCATATCAGTACCGGAGAGGTCAAGAACTTTAAGACTATGCATATGAAGAAAGAAAGAATTTGCAATGAATCCAGAAAGAGTGTTTCTTTGAAGAAGCAAAGTAGATAATTTTTGACAGTTGGGATGATCAAACTAATTTACTACTCCCTCTGTTTTAAATAAACATTTATATTTGAGTAAGTTTAGGATACATATCTCTAGTAGAATGAGTAAAATACCCAAAGCTCTAATGATGTAATATTTATTTCTGCAAGTGGTTTGATGGCAATGTCGACTTTCTTGCCTTTAATCAATGGTCTATAATATGGCTCACCGGTTCAGCTAGCTCGGTTTAATGACTCGGCTCCACGGTTCAGCTCACGGTTCAGCTCTACGGTTCGGCTCGCGGTTCAGCTCGAAACGGTTTGGCTCGGCTCGGTTTGAAGGGTTAAACCGTGAGCCAAACCGAACCGAGTGGTTTAGCAATTTTCCAAACCGAGCTAAACCACATAAGTTTAAAAACCGAGCTAAACCGCACGGTTTGGCTCGGCTCGGTTCCGAACCGCGGTTTGTGCCGCGACCCCGACCCCGCGGGCCAGGAGCTCGCGAGCTGGACGTCGACTTAAAACAATAAACATCAAAATACCGAAGATAAAAATTCCATTTAATAACAAAGGATAATACACAGTTTTGGAAAATCAACTATAACCCCAAAATAATACCACTCGTATAAGCTCCACAAGCTTACACCAAAAACAAAAGTATTACAAATCCTAATGACGTCATTGTTTGGTACTACCATCCTAAAAGGTTACACATTTAAATAATGTAAACCGATCAACAACAACCTGCCCCAAAAGCACGAATCCTCTCGACGTCCTCCTCGTGATCAGCGAGAACTAATCATTTCCTCCTGGGGGGGGGTCAAGGAAAAACAAAGATAAAAAGAAAGGGGGTGAGATAAATCTCAATAAGTTACTAATGCACCTACATGACATGATATGACGCAATAAACAGTAATAAACCACATAGCATGTATCAAATATCAGTTAACAGATAGCAGCGGAAATAAACAATTAACAAAGGATATTGAGCCAAGGTTTCCACCAAAAAGGATAGAACAATTGCTGCGCAGCTTCAACCAATCAACCAAATCAATCAAACCATCTTCATAGTAGCATAATAGCTGAAGAGAAAACCCCGGTACCGGAACCATAACAATGTAACATGTCACAAAGGACATGGGAAATGACACAGAGTCATACCCAAAAGTTAGCTAGACTACTTCCGAAGGAAGCTAGCTCATCCCATCCAAGGCCAATCTGGAAGAGGAAAACAAGGGCAAAACAATGGACAACATTATAATGGACTCGGCTCATTGCCATTATAATCTTCCCCATCGCCCGACACAACCACAAATACCAGCTGGACTTTCAAATAAATGCTAAGTAATAAATACTAGCTTAAATAAACAACTAATGATTCCAAAGTAGGGAACCATCTCAAATAAATCATCAAAAAGATGCACCAATCCAAACAACACATCAAAAGATGTCCAACATTCCCAAACCATATTTAATCAAATTCCATAACACAATTGTTCACAAAGGAACCATTTTCGAACGCTAAAGTGTTCCACTATGCTCATACAAGTTAAATAGAATAGCACTCAAAACCTAGACCGAGCTACACTCTTAAATCACTGTGAATACGCGTGATTGGAATCGAGAGTCGCCACGTTATTTTTATTTATTGTTAAAACATTGAGAAAACCATTTATGAGAATTAATAGGGTTCGGGGGTCAAATTACAATAAGAGAAGAATATTCATGTTATCACTCCTATTGCCCGACGAATCGGTCTTTCTATCATGATCAATGTGTGTGTGTGTGTTAGTGTTTGAGACCGGATCCGAAGATTGCCTACATTCTTCTCATCATGAGAAGCTCAGGTCGGTGTAGTTCATTGATGAATTAGAATGGGGAGAGATGAAGCGGGATCATGCATATAGAGGGGGAAGATTAGGGTTAGAAGTAGTTCCTAGATCATATTAGGGTTTGATGAAACCTTATGATCATCATCGGCTATGGCATATGCACATATATAAGGATTATAATCCTAGATCTAGCATGTTATGAATGTATACGTAGTAAATCTAGCATTATAATAAGAACATCATGAATACATATGAATGAACACATAAACATGAAGATCGCTACCCTAGTCATGGCATATATTATGAGTCTAGACTAAGAACATGAAGAACGCATGAAGAACATATGAATATGGATGCATAAACATAATGAAAACATTCATAATATAGATCTAGCCTAAGTACATAACAAGAACATAATAAAAAAGGTAAGAAGACTCACCTTGAACGGCAAGAACTATGATTGAAGCTTCTTGAGGATTCGAAGAGGCTTTGAGGGTGCCAGAAAGGCTTAAACTAGGAGTTTTCCCGTCAGTTTTGACTCAGAAACTCGTAGAATGAATTGTGTGTCGATCTCTGGGGCTGGAGGCACCTATTTATAGGGAATAGGGGATCAGAAGATGATAATGATGAGAAATGACATAACTGGCCGCGTGGCCAGTCATGACCGGCCGCGTGGCCACTTATGCCGTTTTTCGTCATTATTTAGATCTCAGTGAAATCTTATCACTTTGTTCTTAGGATCAGGTCATTATTCTGATAGAATTCGACCTATAACTGATTCCGTCAATCTAAAACTCTGGAAGACTGTCGGATAAGGCCCTATCAGGTTTTTATTGCCTAAAAGGTCCTCAGAGGCTTCCTAAATGTCTAGGAAGTCCTCTAACTTCAGATCGGGTACTAACAGTAGCCCCTCGGCAACGCTTCTTTGCAAGGCAATAGAGGGTCGTCAATTAAGAAAGGAACCGATCTGAAACATGAGTTCCAAATCGATAAAGAGGAGGGTAAGAAGGTGACCAGGTTGGTCGGGCGGCTGAACCTGTGTTAGGCTACCTACGTATCCAAGTGGAATCAAGCCAGTCGTAGTTCAAGACCTTGTAGGGAAAGAAAGAAAGAAACGAGATGCCATCTCTCACTAGGGATGATCAAGCATTCATCAAACAATAAAGTCGGAGGACCCTACTGGGGAGAAGAGGAAGAAAGAAACGAGATACCGTCTTTCCGTAGGTGATTTGACAAGCATCCGTGAAGCGATAGAGTCTGTTATGAACGAAATCTATCGGGGAAATGAGGGAAGGCTATGCGCACGGTAAGAAGTTTAAGAATCGAAAATGAAGCTTAGGGATGAATTCTAACTTCCTATAGAGCGTACGTAAATAACGTATCTGATTCCACCGGGACACAGGTATCTCGAGAAATGATTTGGTTATTTTTATTTGGAGATTATAGGTCTTCCGGACCTATTTGGTGATTTATTGGTCTACCGGACCTATTTGGTAATTTATTGGTCTTCCGGACCTATTTGGTAATTTATTGGTCTTCCGGACCTGGATTTCATTTTTTGGTAATTTATTGGTCTTCCGGACCTATTTGGTAATTTTTTGGTCTACCGAACCTATTTGGTAAGTTTTTGGTCTACCGCACCTATTTGGTAAGTTTTTGGTCTACCGGACCTATTTCATTTTTTGGTAATTTATTGGTCTTCCAGACCTATTTGGTAAGTTTTTGGTCTACCGAACCTATTTGGTAAGTTTTTGGTCTACCGCACCTATTTGGTAATTTTTTGGTCTACCGAACCTATTTCATTTTTTGGTAATTTATTGGTCTTCCAGACCTATTTGGTAAGTTTTTTGGTCTACCGAACCTATTTGGTAAGTTTTTGGTCTACCGAACCTGGATTTGTTTCTCAACATGAAGGGCTTACGGAGGTACCGACCTTCAATTATAATCTTTGGGTTTACGGATGATCCGTCCTCCAATTATGAATTGGTTGGGAAAATTTTTCAGGGATTACGGAGGTACCGACCTTCAATTTATAATCTTTGGGTTTACGGATGATCCATCCTCTAATTATAGATTGATTAAGAATTTTAGGGATTACGGAGGTACCGACCTTCAATTTATAATCTTTGGGTTTACGGATGATCCATCCTCTAATTATAGATTGATTAAGAATTTTAGGGATTACGGAGGTACCGACCTTCAATTTATAATCTTTGGGTTTACGGATGATCCATCCTCCAATTATAGATTGATTTGGAATTTTTAGGGATTACGGAGGTACCGACCTTCAATTTATAATCTTTTGGGTTTACGGATGATCCGACCTCCGAATTATAGATTGATTTGGAATTTTAGGGATTACGGAGGTACCGACCTTCAATTTATAATCTTTTGGGTTTACGGATGATCCGACCTCCGACTATAAATTGATTTTAAAGATTAGGGTTTACGGAGGTTCCGACCTTATTTGGAAATTTGTTGGTGTAAAATACTTTTTGTATAGGTTTTAAGTATTGAGGTTTGTGTGAAATTACCTATGGTCTCGGGTTTGAGTTTTGATTATGTGAATTTCCCAACGTTTGGGGTTATGTGAATTTTGTAGAAAATTAATTATATTTTACCCATAGTTTGGGGTTTAAATGAATCTTATGTAGATTGCAAAGAGCTTTAACCTGTAGATTACCCAAGGTTTGGGGTTTATTTGTATTTTACTTTGATTGTAAAGATTTGGATTATAAATGACCCAAGTTCGGGGTTTATTTTCATTTTACTTTGATTGCAAAGATTTTGATTGTGGATTACCCAAGATATGGGGTTTAGGTTAATTCTTGTTGATTTGTAAGAGTTGTAATTGTAAGTTACCCATGTTCGGGGTTTTGAATGTGTTAATATTAACTGTAGAGGGTTTTAATTGTGAATCGCTCATAGTGTAGGACTTGATTGTGAGTTATTTTGGAGCGACGGACTTGATTGGAATTTTCCCAAAGGATGGGGCTTTGTTTTTAGCGTTATGAAGTGGATATGCTGTAATTTACCTAGGATGAAAGGTTTGATCATTTCCTTCGAACGAGAAGGTTTTAATTACTTTGAACGAGAATGTTTGATTGTTAATTACTTCAAATGAGAAGGTTTGATTGAATTAATTATTTCGAACGAGAAGGTTTGAATGACTTTTATGTTGATTGTTTTGATTGTAAATTACCCAGAGTATGGGATTTTGATTATAAATTACCCAAGGTATGGGGGTTTGGATATGTTAATGTTAAACACGAGGGATTCGTTTGTATTTTACCTTGACTGAAAGGGTTTGATTGTTAATTACTTCGAACGAGAAGGTTTGATTGTGAGTTACTTCGAATGAGAAGGTTTGATTGTGAATTACCCAAGATAGGAGGATTTATTTGTACTTTACCCGAGGTTTGGGGGTTTTAATTGTAAATTACCCAAGGTATGGGTTTTGTTGATTAATTTGTTGAACGTAAGGAGTTTAGTTGTGGATTACCCAAAGTTTGGGATTTAAACGAATTTTCTTTGATTGCAAAGGGTTTGATTTTTAAGTTACCCAAGATATGGGTTTTGATTGTTAATTACTTCGACTGAGAAGGTTTAGTTGCTAATTATTTCGAATGAAAAGGTTTGGTTGTTAGTTACTTCGAACGAGAAGGTTTGGTTGTTACTTACTTCGAGCGAGAAGGTTTGGTTGTTAATTTACCCAAAGTTATGGGGTTTGGTTGATCAATTTTGTACTTAGGGTTTAATGACCTTAAATTGGGGTTTTCATGAAGCTTGTAGATTTTGACCCAAGTTGATTGATTTATTTTTGGTGGTTTTTGTTAAAAAACGCAATCTTTTGTGTTAAGTAATTTGTGGTCCGAAAAAGTTGTAATCTTTGACCGATCTTTGACTTGGTTGACTTTGTTAAAAGTGCCTTTTGTGTTGTTTGACTTTTGTTAGAGTGTAGGGATGTAATGTACATTAGCGTTTCGTTGAGAAGGCTTATTTTAGATGAAGTCATATTTTTATCCGATGATTATTGAAATGTTTCGGATTTGTTCGAAGTTGACTATTCTTGTCCTAGGTAGACTAGGGTTTTGATTGTGGGACTTTTATAGTATTTGTTGGGAATTTGGGGAATTCTCCTAATGCAAAAGTCCATATAAGAGCATGCATCATAAAGTAAATTGCTAGATTGATTGCATACCTTTGCTGTGTATACCTGTCTTGTGATGAACTATCGTGGGTCTGCGAGTTGTTCAGCGTAGAGTGATGATGTCCTCCTTGTCGTTGGAAGTGATAGCGAGGACAGGCTTCAGAGCTCGATTGGGTTTGACTGTACCGACACCAGGAGTGATGTGCTTGAGGGCAGTATGAGGAGATGCTGATGGCTCTTGGAACCGGAGGCAGTGATGTAGAGATAGCCTTCTGTCTTTGTTGGTACTACGACGATGATTCCGCCGTTGGGATGCCCAGTGGACTTGGATGTAGTGAGCAAAGTTTGACGGAGTTGTACCGTTCTCTAGATCGGAGTTGTCGGTCTTAGTTGGAGTCAGTTGACTGCTTACACTTTGCCTTGGAGGTATGAACCGTTCTTTGTCTGTTTCTGGTTTCAGTCTCTTCTTGTTGATGACTTTCCCATGTAGTGCTGGGCCTATGAGATTTTTTCTATGGGTCAATTTGGGGCGTCCAGTGCTTGATTGCTGTACCTTGTTGATGGGCGCAAAACTACGGGAGTATAGGGAAATGAGACGTCTTGGCACCTATACTTAGGCTTAGTTTGAAGACTCTTCTGGGGGAGACCGTGTCTGAGAGACATGACGTTCCATCTGTGGGTGGAGCTAGACTTTGAGTTGATTACTACAGCAGCTTATTAAGGCGACGGGCCAGAGGAGGCCGTTGATCGGCTACAGCGGAGATGTCCTTTATTTGGGTGATAAGGCACGAGCCTAGGATGGAGTAGGTAGCGTCTAATTGGTTTCGGTGGATCCTCCATGGTCTATGACTGTTTCAACGTCTTCATCTGACCGGGTTGGGTTGACCAAGGGCCTTGATGCTAGGCAGTTTGTCGTAGAGGGAAGCCTAGTATGATGACTTTGTTGGGACGCGCCTTTGAGGCTCACGCGTTATGGTAGAGGAGAAACCACGAGTGATCATTCGGAGGCATCACAGGAAAGTGGCGAAGGTCATTCGTCAGTTGGCGGAGTGTGATGTTTCTAGTCACGGTGATGATGGTGCTTCGACCGGTAGGTATCCCCTATGCGGAAGTGGACTCGGGGTGACGCTAGTGAATCAGCCTCTTAGTTTCTGCATCTTGTTAGTTGTAGCACAGACAGTAGAATATATATACATGGATGTATAAAGATTTACATTATAATATGTACAGTATCATGCAACACGTAGAGTAGCAAGTAGCACATAGAGTAGCAAGTAGCATGTAAATAACGTGTAGCATGTAGATAGCATGTAAATAACGTGTAGCACGTAGATAGTATGGAGCGCATTGTACAGGCTAAGGGTACTCTAGTTTGGTTGACAAACTATTTGACTTCTATTGGTATGAGTTGCCTAAAGGAGATTTAGGGCTTTGACCTATGGGAGACGGGACGTAAGACCCAAGGATATCCTAAGGTGTAGGGTAGATGGTGTAGGACCGAGTCAGTTAGGTCATCACAGAGATAAGACAAAAGATATTTTGTAAATAAGTGGAGACCGAGCGTGCGGGTTTATAAATAACGTGTCGTGAAGGAAAACACTTTGAAAATGTAATGACTCTATAAAGATGCCTTATAATTAATTACAGCCTAAGTAATTCAAGTACTTGTCCTTGTTAGGTTTGTTGATTAGGGTAGCCCTTCGGGTGAGTGAGGTTTCATCGGATTGCCGGTGATTTCTGAGTAGTCAAGCAATTGACCTAACTTGGTTTGGAGAAGCCCCAGTTTGAACGGGGGTACTTGAGAGAGGTGACCCATGTCAAACTTCGTGGAGAGTGATGAGATTCTATGGGGAGTAGCTTTGTTGGAGAGTTAGCTCGTTGGAGCATCGGTAGACTATCCGGTTTCATTGGGGCAGCCCCAGTTTGGTGTGGGCATTCGGAAGAGGTCATCCATGTTAAGCTTCGATGGAGAGAGATGACTTTCTATGGGGAATGATCTTGTTGGAGCGTTAGTACTCGGGCCCATTCCGCTAGAGTAGCCCCAGTTTGGTGAGGGCATAAGGTGGGGGAATGCTACCTCCTTCTAGACGCACCCTGTTTTTTCTCTAGACCTCCCTTGCGGGTTTTCAATCTAGGTGGGTATATTCTTTTTAGCGTCGTTTTTTTTTTTTTTTTTTTTCAGTCGACTCGAAATAAAGTAAAATGACATAAATGAACAGACGACTTGCAGGAGCCTTTTGTTATAGTGAGAGAAGAAAGAGAGAGAGAACCAGAGAGGGAGTTCTCGCATTTAGACCCTACGGGAAGTATGTGTATAAAAGGAAGGAAGCCTCTGCTTGACAGAACGTAAGTGTTTAGCTCTTTCCTAGATTGTAGAACAGAAGACTTGTCGAGACATTTGAAAATTGTTTTATTCAGAATTGTCTTTTGATTGCTCGAGAATGGACCTCGTTGATTAGTTATGTATCTTATGATAATGTTTTAGACAAGTAGTCTCGAAACAATAAACGCCTTAATTAATCGAGAAAGAGAATAGAAATTATGGTGTATGGGGAAGAGAGAAAAGAATAAAAGTTGGCTCGAAGTGGGTTGTGTATGTTTTTTGGACCGGACCAGGAGGTTGCCTACGTTCCTCTCAGTGTAAGAGGCTCAGGTCCGCGTAGTTCGAGGATGATCCGGTTGATGATGGCACCGGGCTTGAGAAAGAAAGTTGGTTGATTCCAATGTTGCTTGTTGCTTTGAACCGCTTCGCTTGTAGTTGTTGCTTCGGACTGCCGTCGCCGAGTTGAGTTGAGGTAGTTGTTGCTTCGGACTTCCGTCGCCGAGTTGAGTTGAACTCTTTTGAAAAGGAAGAAAAATAGAAATTTAAGAATTGGAAAGAAAGTGGGACTTTTACTTTTCCTATGATGATAGCCCCTTCTATTTTTCTTTGCTTTGAAATTTTTATTTCTTTGTGCACACCCTTGTTTTTGCCTAGGCCGCCCTTGTGGGTTTTCAACCTAGCGGGCTTCTTTTTTTTTGTGCGATTGCTCTAATTTTTGCCTAAGTCGCCCGTTGTGGGTTTCGACCTAGCGAGCTTTTTTTTATTTTACAGATAATTACATTTGAAACGTTGGGTACGATGAGCCCCTAGTTCGCTTTCGTCTTTGGGAGCTAGAATTCGTGGGTGGGATTTGAACAACCCCTTGCATTTCGTTGGCATCTTCGAGGAGGACAGACAGCCCCAGTGCATGGGAACGGACAACTTCTATGATTGTGCGGACGCTTCTTCGATGGTGAGCAGCTCTGCAGCCACCGTCTTCTTCGTGGGAAGATGGAAGTGTATATGGAGGAGTATTTAGGAGGGTGCACACAGTGGGTGCACACAAGAAATATACGATGGGTGCACACAGTGAGTGTACACAAGAAGAATATGATAAGTGCACACCGTGAGTGTACACAAGAAGAATATGATAAGTGCACACCGTGAGTGTACACAAGAAGAATATATGGAAGGTGTACACAGTGGATGCACACAAGAAATCTACGATAGGTGCACACAGTGAGTGTACACAAGAAGTATATGATAAGAGCACACAGTGAGTGTACACAAGAAGAATATGATAAGTGCACACCGTGAGTGTACACAAGAAGAATATATGGAAAAGAGAAAATGATTCGATTGATCGAAGCGTTTGTTATTTTGAGATTACTTGTTTGTTAAGTTATGTATAATGGTTTGCGGGTCCATTTACCTTTTAATGATTCTTCATTAATGAATATATTTGCGATTAATTCATCATATAAAGATATAGCAATCAATTGTCAATTAAGATTAATACAATTTTCATGGAATTGATGTATATGCAAGATTATGTCTCAAGTCAAGAGAGAAAAGAAATAAAGACACTTTTATTGAAGACTCAATTTAATTAGTCCGAGGTGGACTTTAACAATCTAACTAATGTCCGGAGTGAACTTTTGCTAGCAAAAGGAAAAGACTAATGTCCGAAGTGGAGTTTGACTAAAAGACTTTCTAGAACCTACGAAGACTGAAAGACCTTTTTTTTTATTATTTCCTCTTTTTTTTTAGAAGGAGGTAGCCCCGGTGTAACTTCTTTTTCTATGCCCATTTGCTCCCTTGGCGGGTGATGGCTCCGCTATTGATGAGGCTTTGGATCTTTCTCTTCAGATTGAGGCAATCCTCAGTGTCATGTCCAACGTATTGGTGATACTTGCAATATTTGGAGAGATCCAAGTTTTGTCTCACATTGAACGGTTTGTAGTCGAGGAGGGGAGTCAACTTGCCGGCTTGAACTAGACTTTCGAAGCATTTGTCTAATGGTATACCCAAATCATCGAACTTGGGTTCGTCCTTCTTGTCACGAACCATATTGGAGGGTGGTTTAGGCACCAGTATCCCTCATTGGTGAGTAGTCATAGGAGGAGTCCCAATGGGGAAAGTCTGTGGTGGCCCATACATTTGAGGAGCGTACGGGTGTTAAAACTGAGCAGGAGGGGAGAATGCAGTTGAGATATTCGTAGATGCCATAGATATCAGACTGGAGATGTTTCTTGGTGTCCTTTAAAGCCTTATACATCACTTTCTGGGAGTGGTCTGTTTGCTTGGGGAGAACAGTCTCAAAGAAAGTTTCTTGTCTATCAAGAGCGGTTCTGGAGAGGGGTGCTTGCTCATTGAGGATAGTCTCATGGTGGGCGGCTTGCTTGTTAAGGATAGTCTCATAGTGGGCCGCTTCCTTGTTGAGGATAGTCTCATAGAAGGCTTTTTACTTGTTGAGAGCGGTGCTAAGATGGACCGTTTGCTCGTTGAGGATGGTGTTGAAATGGCCATTTGCTCGTTGAGAACGTTGTGGGAGTGGAGAGTTGTCTCAACATCTTGGGTGGTAGCTTCGGTTATGACTGTGTTGATCCCTTCGGTAGGCATGATGAGGATTCTGTAGTGATTGGTGGAGAAGTTAAGTCTTTGAATTAAATTAGACTCATAATTAATGACAATGCATCGTTATAAAATCATTTTTTATGAAAAAGACTCGATCTCCATAGTTTTTGAAATATTCTTTGAATGAAAAAAGTTTAAAAGTTTGACCGGGCCGGTAGCTGCCTACGTTCCCCTTACTATGCGGGAGAGGTCCCACATAATGAGCGGCTCAGGTCACCGTAGTTCGGGTTAAGTAAAACAAGTGAGATAGTGACCGAAGAGGTCAGTGATTTTGAAAACCATAAGTATTATAGAAGATGAGCGTAGAGGTCAAAAAGGAAGAGAGATGACTCGATCCTTGGTTAGGTATAGGTGGAGGGACCCTAGGTAAGGTGGCTATAAACGCATAAACCTGCAGGAAATCGTTAGAAACAGATTTGCAGAAAAGGGGTGAGCAGGGCAGTTAGAACACACACAAAATCATGAAGTTAATGAAAGTTAGACCCTCTTAAGTTTTGAAAAAAGTTTTTCAAAAACAATTGTCCCCAGCAGAGTCGCCACTGTGAGCACGCGTGATTGGAATCGAGAGTCGCCACATTGTTTTATTTATTGTTAAAACATTGAGAAAACCATTTATGAGAATTAATAGGGTTCGGGGGTCAAATTACAATAAGAGAAGAATATTCATGTTATCACTCCTATTGCCCGACGAATCGGTCTTTCTATCATGATCAATGTGTGTGTGTGTGTGTGTGTGTGTTTGAGATCGGATCCGAAGATTGCCTACATTCTTCTCATCATGAGAAGCTCAGGTCGGTGTAGTTCATTGATGAATTAGAATGGGGAGAGATGAAGCGGGATCATGCATATAGAGGGGGAAGATTAGGGTTAGAAGTAGTTCCTAGATCATATTAGGGTTTGATGAAACCTTATGATCATCATCGGCTATGGCATATGCACATATATAAGGATTATAATCCTAGATCTAGCATGTTATGAATGTATACGTAGTAAATCTAGCATTATAATAAGAACATTATGAATACATATGAATGAACACATAAACATGAAGATCGCTACCCTAGTCATGGCATATATTATGAGTCTAGACTAAGAACATGAAGAACACATGAAGAACATATGAATATGGATGCATAAACATAATGAAAATATGCATAATATAGATCTAGCCTAAGTACATAACAAGAACATAATAAAAAAAGGTAAGAAGACTCACCTTGATCGGCAAGAACTATGATTGAAGCTTCTTGAGGATTCGAAGAGGCTTCGAGGGTGCCAGAAAGGCTTAAACTAGGAGTTTTCCCGTCAGTTTTGACTCAGAAACTCGTAGAATGAATTGTGTGTCGATCTCTAGGGCTGGAGGCACCTATTTATAGGGAATAGGGGATCAGAAGAATATAATGATGAGAAATGACATAACTGGCCGCGTGGCCAGTCATGACTGGCCGCGTGGCCACTTATGCCGTTTTTCGTCATTATCTAGATCTCAGTGAAATCTTATCACTTTGTTTTTAGGATCAGGTCATTATCCTGATAGAATTCGACCTATAACTGATTCCGTCAATCTAAAACTCTGGAAGACTGTCGGATAAGGCCCTGTCAGGTTTTTTTTATCCTAAAAGGTCCTCAGAGGCTTCCTAAATGTCTAGGAAGTCCTCTAACTTCAGATCGGGTACTAACAATCACACAAAAGGGACGAATGTAAACTTTCAGTAGTCACTGTGCGGCCGCCCACAACAACTTGTGCGGCCGCCCAAAATTCCACTGACCAAGACCAAATTCTTCCAGTTTGTTGTGCGGCCGCACACCCCTTTTTGGGCGGTCGCCCAACTGCCCTGTTCTGCCGGAAATCGGCAAGATGAACTGGGTTCATCACAAACTCAAACCAAATCAAAACCATACCAAAATCTAACACTTCCAATGTGTATACTAAGGTACTAGGACAACATATAAGTCTAAAATGACTCAAATAACATCATTTAAACACCCCAAATCAAAAGATGATTCAAACAACAAAATCTCACGAAAATGGATAAATTGTAAATCAATTCCAAATCAACCAAAGAAGCAATACATCTCAACAAGAGCATCAAATGAGTTTAGAATGAACATTTTTAGCATAAATGGGGGAAAAGTAACTTACTTGGAAAATATGAAAGATGACGGAATTCGAAATTTCTTAGCTCTCTACGATCCTAGCGACGATCTAAACAATTTATATAAAATGAGCATTAAGAAATAATGAATAAAAGGCTACCAAAAAGAGGGAAATGAAGAGAGGAATTTTCTTACTTTTTTAACAATAGAGGGAGAGAGGGAGGTTGAGTGTGTGTGTGTGTGTGTGTGTGCAGGGAGATGAGAGTGAGGGAGGGAGAGGGAGTAAGTAAATTATTTTTAAAATGTTACACCTAGGCCCCCTCTAGCCCTACTAACACAAAAACATACTCCCCACTAACAACTAATACCCAATAAATCTATTTTAGCACAAATGATCAATTAAAATGCTAGGCATAAAATATTATAAGATATAAAATGCACACATAAATATTTTAAATAAATAAATAAATAAATAAATAGATATTTATTACTAAGAAAATAGAGACGGGTTTTCGGGTCGTGACATTCACTCCCCCTTAAAGAAAATTCGACCCGAATTTTAAAGATACTTACCCGAAACAAAAAGCAACGGATACTTTCGTTCCATCTCTTTCGAAGCTCCCACATTGATTCTTCGACATTATGATCCCTCCATAGCACTCTAACCAACGCAATGCTTTTATTCCTCAACTCTTGGACTTTGGTATCAAGAATTTGAATCGGTCGCTCCTCATATGACATGTCAGGCTCTATATCCTCCGGTACCCTCGGTAACACGTGAGATGGATCATGCAAATACTTTTGAAGCATAGAGACATGGAAAACGCTATGTAACCGGTCTAAAGAAGACGGTAACGCAAGTCGATACGCAAGAAGTCCCACTTTTCCCAAGATTTCAAACGGTCCTATAAACCTCGGAGCCAATTTACCCTTCTTCCCAAACCTTCGAATACCCACCTTCGGAGATACCTTCAAGAACACAAAGTCTCCGGTCTGAAAATTAAGGTCTCGTCTTCTATGATCAGCATAGCTCTTCTGTCGACTCTGGGCTGTCTTCAATCGATCCCGAATAATTCTGACTTTCTCAACCGAATCCCGAATCAAATCAATACCCAAAATCTTCGCTTCCCCGATCTCATCCCAACAAATAGGTGATCTACATTTTCTCCCATACAAAGCCTCGTAAGGAGCCATCTCAATGCTAGCCTGATAACTGTTATTATACGAGAATTCCACTAAAGGTAGATGCGTATCCCAAGAATCAGAAAAATCAATAGAACAAGCTCGCAACATGTCTTCTAGTATCTGAATAGTCCTCTAGGATTAACCGTCAGTCGAAGGGTGAAAAGCTGTACTGAATAGCAAATCTGTACCCAAAGCCTCCTGTAACGCTTTCCAGAATCTGGAAGTAAACCTCGGGTCTCGATCTGAAACAATGCTAACTGGAACCCCATGTAATTTCACAATCTCATTAACATAAAGGGTCGCAAGCTTTTCCATCGAGTATCTAATATCAATCAGCAAGAAATGAGCACTCTTGTTCAGTCTATCCATGATCACCCAAACACTATCATACTTCCTACGGGTACGAGGTAGTCCCGTAACAAAATCCATAGTCACATGCTCCCATTTCCACTCCGGAATCTCTAACGGCTGAAGTAGTCCCGCAGGCCTCTGATGTTCAGCTTTGACCTGCTGACAAGTTAAACACTTCGATACATACTCAGCTACTTCTCTCTTCATGTTGTTCCACCAAAATTGTTGTTTCAGATTCTGGTACATCTTCGTACTACCGGGATGAATAGTATATCTCGATTTATGACCCTCATCCAAAACATGCCTCTTTATTCCATCAACATCGGGTACACACAAACGTCCACGAAAAGTCAACACTCCAGTCGGACTAATAGAAAAATCTTCGAAGTTCTTCTCCTTTATTTTACCCATTATTTTCACCAACTCGGGATCTTCTTTCTGAGCTTCCTTTATTCTCTGAATTAGGGTCGGAGATACCCTAATATTCGCAAAAATAGCCCCATGTCTCGATTCACGAGGACACCAATCTCGAACATCCTCAAGCATCTTCCACTCTCGAACCATCATCGAAGCCACATAAGATTTTCTACTAATCGCATCGGCTACAACATTCGCCTTCCCCGGGTGATAAGATATCATACAATCGTAGTCCTTCAAAAGTTCCATCCATCTGCGCTGTCGGTTATTAAGTTCCTTCTGCGAGAAAAGATACTTCAAACTCTTGTGATCCGTGAAAATCTCAAATTTTTCCCCGTAGAGGTAATGCTTCCACTTATGAAGAGCAAACACAATAGCTGCCAATTCCATGTCGTGAGTAGGGTAATTCTGTTCACTCGGACTCAACTTCCTCGAAGCATATGCAATCACCTTCCTATTCTGCATTAAGACACAACCCAAGCCTTCCTTCGATGCATCGCTATAAATCACCAAGTCATCGTTCCCATTAGGCAATGTCAATATCAGTGCGGTAGTCAACCTCTTCTTCAGCTCCTCAAAACTGTTGTTACACTTTTCGGTCCACTCAAACGGAACATTCTTTCGGGTCAACTGAGTCATCGGTGTAGCAATCCGCGAAAACCCTTCTATAAACCTCCGGTAATACCCGGCTAAACCCAGAAAGCTTCTGATCTTAGTCACAGCCTCAGGTCTCTTCCAATCAACGATGGCTTCAATCTTCGAAGGATCCACATAAATCCCATCTTTAGAAATAACATGACCCAGAAATGAAACTTTCTCGAGCCAAAATTCACACTTACTAAACTTCGCGAATAACTGATCCCTCGCGAGAACTGACAAAACTGTACTCAGATGTTGCTCGTGCTCCTCTCGAGATTTGGAATAGACAAGTATGTCATCGATAAAGACAACTACGAACATATCAAGATAAGGATGGAAAATCCTGTTCATCAAATCCATAAACACGGCAGGCGCGTTAGTCAAACCAAACGGCATAACTAAGAACTCATAGTGACCATAACGGGTGCGAAAAGCAGTCTTCGGAATATCCTCCGAACGAATCTTCAACTGATGGTACCCACTCCTCAAATCAAGTTTAGAAAATACCACTGACCCTTGAATTTGATCGAATAAATCATCAATATGCGGTAGAGGATATTTGTTTTTCACCGTTACCTGATTCAACTTCCGGTAATCAATACATAACCTCAACGAACCGTCTTTCTTCCTCACAAACAAAACCGGTGCTCCCCACGGTGAAACACTAGGTCGAATAAACCCTCTATCAAGCAACTCCTGTAACTGGACCTTCAATTATTTCAATTCTGCTGGAGTCATTCTATATGGTGCTTTTGATATCGGAGCTGTACCCAGTAATAGATCTATACAGAACTCTATCTCTCGATCGGGAGGCATATTATACTCAGAAGAGAAAACATCGGGAAATTCTTTAACTACCCGAACACTTTCTAACCCTGGTGATTCTTTCCTAGTATCAAGAACACTAGCCAAATAACCCTCACAACCACGATGCAATAATCTCCTAGCTTTCACATAAGAAATAATACGAACATTTCTACCCAAAGGAATAGCCTCAAAGACAAACTTAGGCACATTAGGAATAGAAAAATTAACAACCTTCCTACGACAATCAACTGAAGCATGATATTTGCTCAGCCAATCCATACCCAAAATAACGTCAAAATCTTGTATCGGAAGAACTACCAAGTCCGCATACAAAACATGACCACAAATAAGCACATCACAAGCACGAAATACCCTATCAGTTACCAAGCACTCTCCCATAGGAGTTGACACCTCTAACACATAAGGTAAGGACTCAGATGAAGCATTTAGCAAAGAAGCAAAATGCACAGATATGTATGAATGAGATGATCCTGGATCTACTAATGCACGAGCGCTCACACTAGACACAGAGACAATACCTCCTATCACCGAAGGATCATCAGTGGCCTGCTGCTGGTTCATAGCAAAAACCTTTCCTTGAACCTTGGGCTTCCCCGCTGCATCTCTCTTCTGACCTTGAGCAGTACCAGTTCCACTTCCCGATGGTTGACCTCTGTTTCTCGAACAATCCCTCGCAAAGTGTCCTAACTGACCACAATTGGTACACCTACCCTGTTTCTTCCAACACCGGTCCTCGGAATGGCCTTCCCTTTGGCAATAGGAACATAGTCTCCTATTTTGATTCCCTTGGTTCCCGGGAGTAGTGCCCGGATTCCTTGGGATTGATTGCCCTCTAAACTGAGATTGCCCTCCAGAATTACCTCGGTTATCCTGTCGTTGTGGTTGTGACTTGCTCTGCCCTCCTTGCTTACTCGGGTTAGCTACCTCGGTCTTCCTCTTATGTTCCCCGATGTCTTGCCCGATCAAGTATGCACGATCCACAGCATCCTGGAATACCAAAATCCTCTGAGCTATAAGTTGAGTCCGGATAGATGTCTTCAAACCTCGGATGAACCTCATTGCCTTCTGCTCCTCAATCCTCACAAGATAGTCACAATACCTGGCTAATTCTGTGAACTTAGCCGAGTAATGAGCCACTGACAAAAAACCTTGATCCAAGTTGAGAAACTCGATCTCCTTCCGGTTCTGATCCACTAGAGGGATGAAGTGCTCCTTGAACTTCCTCACAAACAATTCCCACGCATACAGTGTATGGGTCTCTTCCCAACTCGCTTTAATTCCTTTCCACCAATGCTCGGCGGCACCCACAAGCTTATAGGCCGCAAACCGGACCCTATCCTCATCAGTGCAACCAAAGACATCGTAGATTTTCTCCATTGATTCTATCCATAGTTCGGCCTTCTTCACATCAGGCTCACCATTGAATTCACTTGGCTTAAGTTTCAAGAACTGCTTCAACCCGTGTCGTGGAGGTGCTACATGTTCCTCTCTCGGCCTTGATCATGAATTGCTTTCATGGCCGCTTCAAACATGCCCTGAAACATGGCACAATTTTCTTCCCGTATCTCATCATGATTTGGAGCCCCACTAGAACCTTCACCAGCTCTTCTTCTAACCATCTTGAACAAATATCTGCATAAAACATCAACCGTTACTCATTCCGAACACAACTACCCTCCTAGGTCATTCTAGTCCACCTATACTTATACTTAGAGCTAAGCCATAGCTCTGATAACAACTGTCGCGACCCGACCCCGTGGGCCGGGAGCTCGCGAGCTGGACGTCGACTTAAAACAATAAACATCAAAATACCGAAGATAAAAATTCCATTTAATAACAAAGGATAATACACAGTTTTGGAAAATCAACTATAACCCCAAAGTAATACCACTCGTATAAGCCCCACAAGCTTACACCAAAAACAAAAGTATTACAAATCCTAATGATGTCATTGTTTGGTACTACCATCCCAAAAGGTTACACATTTAAATAATGTTAACCGATCAACAACAACCTGCCCCAAAAGCACGAATCCTCTCGACGTCCTCCTCGTGATCAGCGAGAACTAATCCTTTCCTCCTGGGGGGGGGTCAAGGAAAAACAAAGATAAAAAGAAAGGGGGTGAGATAAAAATCAATAAGTTACTAATGCAACTACATGACATGATATGACGCAATAAACAGTAATAAACCACATAGCATGTATCAAATATCAGTTAACAGATAGCAGCGGAAATAAACAATTAACAAAGGATATTGAGCCAAGGTTTCCACCAAAAAGGATAGAACAATTGCTGCGCAGCTTCAACCAATCAACCAAATCAATCAAACCATCTTCATAGTAGCATAATAGCTGAAGAGAAAACCCCGGTACCGGAACCATAACAATGTAACATGTCACAAAGGACATGGGAAATGACACAGAGTCATACCCAAAAGTTAGCTAGACTACTTCCGAAGGAAGCTAGCTCATCCCATCCAAGGCCAATCTGGAAGAGGAAAACAAGGGCAAAACAATGGACAACATTATAATGGACTCGGCTCATTGCCATTATAATCTTCCCCATCGCCCGACATAACCACAAATACCAGCTGGACTTTCAAATAAATGCTAAGTAATAAATACTAGCTTAAATAAACAACTAATGATTCCAAAGTAGGGAACCATCTCAAATAAATCATCAAAAAGATGCACCAATCCAAACAACACATCAAAAGATGTCCAACATTCCCAAACCATATTTAATCAAATTCCATAACACAATTGTTCACAAAGGAACCATTTTCGAACGCTAAAGTGTTCCACTATGCTCATACAAGTTAAATAGAATAGCACTCAAAACCTAGACCGAGCTACACTCTTAAATCACACAAAAGGGACGAATGTAAACTTTCAGTAGTCACTGTGCGGCCGCCCACAACAACTTGTGCGGCCGCCCAAAATTCCACTGACCAAGACCAAATTCTTCCAGTTTGTTGTGCGGCCGCACACCCCTTTTTGGGCGGTCGCCCAACTGCCCTGTTCTGCCGGAAATCGGCAAGATGAACTGGGTTCATCACAAACTCAAACCAAATCAAAACCATACCAAAATCTAACACTTCCAATGTGTATACTAAGGTACTAGGACAACATATAAGTCTAAAATGACTCAAATAACATCATTTAAACACCCCAAATCAAAAGATGATTCAAACAACAAAATCTCACGAAAATGGATAAATTGTAAATCAATTCCAAATCAACCAAAGAAGCAATACATCTCAACAAGAGCATCAAATGAGTTTAGAATGAAATTTTTTAGCATAAATGGGGGAAAAGTAACTTACTTGGAAAATATGAAATATGACGGAATTCGAAATTTCTTAGCTCTCTACGATACTAGCGACGATCTAAACATTTTATATAAAATGAGCATTAAGAAATAATGAATAAAAGGCTACCAAAAAGAGGGAAATAAAGAGAGGAATTTTCTTACTTTTTTAACAATGGAGGGAGAGAGGGAGGTTGAGTGTGTGTGTGTGTGCAGGGTGGTGAGAGTGAGGGAGGTGAGGGAGGTGAGGGAGTGAGGGAGGGAGAGGGAGTAAGTAAATTATTTTTAAAATGTTACACCTAGGCCCCCTCTAGCCCTACTAACACAAAAACATACTCCCCACTAACAACTAATACCCAATAAATCTATTTTAGCACAAATGATCAATTAAAATGCTAGGCATAAAATATTATAAGATATAAAATACACACATAAATATATTAAATAAATAAATAAATAAATAAATAAATAAATAAATAAATAAATAAATAAATAAATAAATAAATAAATAAATAGATATTTATTACTAAGAAAATAGAGACGGGTTTTCGGGTCGTGACAGTTTGAGCCAAACCATTTCCACCCCTAGAAAATAATCAATGATTAAAGTTTAAATTAAGAGAGTAAAACAAATCAAATTAAAATGCTCACAGAAAATAAGAAGAAGATCTCCAATTGCAATGGAAGAAAGGAAAGGATAGCAGTTTTTATTTATCTCAACTCTTGTTTTAAAAGCAACAAAATGTGCCTCAGTTTTGATCATTGACGGCAAAGGAGCAACGAAACCTTCATTGGCATGGTTATTTTTCCTGATAGCAATTGAATCGAATCCTGTTGGGCTGAAATGATATTCTTCACTCGAGTCGAGATCTTTACCACTTTGTTTGCACATCATGTATCATTACTAATGATTTAACGGCCCAAAGTTGACATCATGATGAGGTCATTCAAATACATGAGTCGTTGGATTACGAATAATATATGGTCTGGTTCATTAATTGGTATAGAGAATCTCAACTGTTGAACCAATAATTCATTGTCTCAACTTGCTTATTTTTTAACAAACTTAGCTATTTAACTTATTAAGAATGTAGGCTCAGGGCCTATAAAGTGGTGATACATTTTCCTAGCAAATACAACACTGTTATGCGCAAATTGAACTACTAGTCTATCTACCTTACTAACATGCACACTATTAGTATCAAAATATTAATTGGTATAGAGAATCTCAACTGTTGAATCAATAATTCATTGTCTCAATCCTTCAAAAAAAAAAAATCATTGTCTCAACTTGCTTATTCTAGCCTTTGATTATTCTACTTTTATCCCCTTTTAAACTCAGTTAGGCCCAAACATTCTGTTGGGCTGAAATGCGAGATGCATATAAGTGGCCTATTATTAGTAATGTAAACATTCGATATGATATAATATGTAGGATATTTTATTGGTTACATCGATCGATAGTAATCCGACACACTCTAATTAAAAACATCAATAAAATCATTTTACTTAAAATTTTGTGAGCAAAGTTTTGTGATTTTTTTGTGCCCTAAGTATTATTCTCTTGAACTAGCGGGTAACCCGTGCTCTGCACGGGAAGTCAATACTATGTCTTAAAAAATATTTTAACTATAGTTAACTAATATAGTAATCATCATTTTAACTAATACTATTAATAATAAAAATTAATCTGTATGATTACTATTATTATAATAACTATTATAATTAATTAATACCATTGATAGTAATAGTTAATATATATATATTAATAGCAATGATTAGTCTATATAATAATAATTATTAATATAATTATTATAATAAAATAATATTATTAATAGTAATAGTTAATTGATATAGTAACTATTATGATTAATTAATATTAAAAATTAATAATCTAACTTATATAATAACTATTATAATTAACTAATACTAATAATAGTAATAGTTAATGTATGTAGCCTATTATAGTTAACCAATACTATTAATAGTAAAAAATAACTTATAAAGTAACTATTATGGTTAACTAATACTATTAATAGTAATAATTAACTATATAGTAACTATTATAGTTAACTAATACTATTAATAGTAATAGTTAACTAATATAGTAACTATTATAGTTAACTAATACTATTAATAGTAATATTTAACTTGTATTGTAACTAATATTGTTAACTAATACTATTAATAGTAATAGTTAACTAATATAGTTAACTATAATAGTAACTATTATAGTTAACTAATACTATTAATATTAGTATTATTTAACTTGTATTGTAACTAATACTATTAATAGTAATAGTTAACTAATATAGTTAACTATAATAGTAACTATTACTAATAAGAGTAATAGTTAACTATAATGGTTAACTATTATAGTTAACTATTATTAATAATAGTAATAGTTACTATAATAGTTAACTATTATAGTTACCCTTTTTAGTAACTATTATTATTAGCTAATAGTATTAGCTAATGAAAAGAAAATGAAAAGTCACTTATTTATTAGTATGTTGTTGATGTGGTTTCTCCAAATGCAAGTTTTCTCCATTGTTTGTCCACATGTCAATACCATAGCTCTTTTGGCCAACTATAATATATATATATATAGATTTGTTTCTTTTTGAATATTATATTAATACCACCAATAAAATCATTACAGCTAAAATTTTGTAAGCAAGATTTTTTGATTTTTTTGTCTCCTTAATATTATTCTTAGTTTCGTACACACTGAATTGTTTTAGAATCATAGTGAGACACTAGTACATCAACATTATGGTAATGGAAATAATCCGTTTGCTTGCTCCATTTTAATTTGATACTCCCTCTGTCCCCGAATGTCTAAGAATGATGGTCCACTTTTAACTTTTGATTTGATGGTCAATACAATACAAGTGAACTTTGACTAAATATAAATGTCAATCTAACCATCTTGTGAAATTCTAAAACTTGTTATTGATTAATCATCAAGCGATTTATCAACGACAAATTTTAAAAATTCATTGAGATTGTTAGATTGATAATATTCTTTAGTCAAAGTTCAAATGTGTTGACCATCAAAAATCCAAAGTGGACTATCTTTCTGTGACAGAGGGAGTATTATTTTATTTTGGGTTAATGACAATTTAGACCCTGAAGTATGATACCACCCTTCTAAGCGAGCCCTGTATGTCTTTTTTCACCAGATCAGATCCTGGAGTAATTTATTTTCGTCAGTTAGGACCTTTTTGATGGAATCTGTCAAAAATCCCCGTTAAGTCATCACGTGCTGCTCACGTGACATTTTTGTGAGGGCATTTTGGGCAAACGAAGTTGTTAATTACAATTTAGACCCTAAGTATGTTACCACCCTTCCAATCGAGCCCTGGCTGTCTTTTTTCGCCAGATCAGACCTTGGGGTAATTTATTTTTCGCCAGTTAGGGTCTTTTTGACGGAATTCGTTAAAAACTCAGTTAAAAAACATGTGCCAAGCACGTAACTAACATAATTGGGTAGTTTGAATTGCGATTAAGTTTGAAGGGGTTATAAATGACATCTTCAAAAAATGAGGGGTGGAAAAAAAACCATATCCCACCTTCTTCCTCCTCCGTCCCACACACACACACTCGCACACACGCACACGTTCGGTGAGTTTGTTGCCCTTTTAACCTGTAAAAGATTACGACGGTAAGGATAAGTACGACGAGAACGGTGATGAAATCGATCTGGTTGAAACCGTTGGGGAGGGAGGAAACGGTGATTCTCCATTTCGTATCCGCCGATACGCCAATGTCGGTTTCTAAATAAGTAGTCAGGCTTCTCGCAACTGCGGCGTTGGAGAAGATGTAGTCCATCATGAGATTCGCGCCGGTTAAAAACGCAACAAACTTACCGAACGTGTGCGTGTGTGCGAGTGTGTGTGTGTGTGTGACGAAGGAGGAAGAAGGTGGGATATAGTTTTTTTTCCATCCCTTGTTTTTTGAAGATGTCATTTATAACCCCTTCAAACTTAATCGCAATTCAAATTACCCAATTCCGTTAGTCACGTGTTTTAGCACATGCTTTTTAACTGAGTTTTTAACGAATTCCGTAAAAAAAACCCTAACTAGCGAAAATAAATTTCCCCAAGGTGTGATCTGGCGAAAAAAGACAGTCAGGGCTCGATTGGAAGGGTGGTAACATACTTCAGGGTCTAAATTGCAATTAACAACTTCGTTTGCCCAAAATGCCTTCACAAAAATGTCACGTGAGCAGCACGTGACGACTTAACGGGGATTTTTGACAGATTCCGTCAAAAAGGTCTTAGCTGGCGAAAATAAATTACCCCAGGGTCTGGTCTAGCGAAAAAAAACATTCAGGACTAGCTTGGAAGGGTGGTATCATACTTCAGGGTCTAAATTGTCATTAACCCTTTTATTTTTGTCCAAATTTGATTTAAATAAGGGTTAATGACAATTTAGACCCTGAAGTATGACACCACCCTTCGAATCGAGACTTGCATGTCTTTTTTCGCCAGATCGGACCCTGGGGTGGTTCAATTTCGCCAGTTAGGGCCTTTTTTACGGAATCTGTCAAAAATCTCCGTTAAGTGGTCACGTGACATTTTTGGGAGGGTATTTTGGGCAAACGAAGTTGTTAATTGCATTAGACCCTGAGTATGTTACCACCCTTCCAATCGAGCCCTGCTGTCTTTTTTCGCCAGATCAGACCTTGGGATAATTTATTTTTGCCAGTTAGGGCCTTTTTGACGTAATTCGTTAAAAACTCAGTTAAAAATCATGTGTCAAGCACGTGACAAACGGAATTGGGTAGTTTGAATTGCGATTAAGTTTGGAGGGGTTATAAATGACATCTTAAAAAAACAAGGGATGAAAAAAAAACTATATCCCCACTTCTTCCTCCTCCGTCACACACACACACACTCGCACACACACACATGTTCGGTGATTTTGTTGCCTTTTTAACCGGCACCAATCTTGTGATGGACTACGTCTTCTCCAACGCCGCCGTTGTGAGAAGCTAGACTACTTATTTAGGAACCGCCATTGGCGTATCGACGTATACAAAATGGAGAATCACCGTTTCCTCCCTCCCTGACGGTTTCAACCAGATCGATTTCATCGTCATTCTCATCGTACTTATCCTTACCGTCGTAATCATTTACAGGTTAAAAAGGCAACAAACTCACCGAACGTGTGCGTGTGTGTGTGTGTGGGACGGAGGAGGAAGAAGGTGGGATATAGTTTTTTTTCCACCCCTCATTTTTTGAAGATGTCATTTATAACCCCTTCAAACTTAATCGCAATTCAAACTACCCAATTCCGTTAGTCACGTGCTTGGCACATGCTTTATAACTGAGTTTTTAATGAATTCCGTAAAAAGGCCCTAACTGGCGAAAATAAATTTCCCCAAGGTCTGATCTGGCGAAAAAAGACAGCCAGGGCTCGATTGGAATGGTGGTAACATACTTCAGGGTCTAAATTGCAATTAACAACTTCGTCTGCCCAAAATACCCTCCCAAAAATGTCACGTGACCAGCACGTGAATGAACCACCCCAGGGTCCGATCTGACGAAAAAAGACATGCAATGCTCGATTCGAAGGGTGGTGTCATACTTCAGGGTCTAAATAGTCATTAACCATTTAAATAATAAAAAAAAGTCAATGAGACATTTAGAATAGAATAAAGGGAGTGAATCACAAACAAGGTAATGATATTTTATGTACCTAACGTGGTAAAAGTTAATGATATTTTATGTATTTAACGTGGTAAAAAAGTAAAAGTTAAGTATCATAATTTGTCGGTAGAATTTAAAGTTTGATCGCCCTTTTTACCTCCCGACAAGAATATCGTTACAGAAAAAAAGAACATGGTTCATTGTACCATAACGATAGGGACTTGTTCGATTCATTTTTATTGAGAAATATTAATGATTGTCACACATGTTATAATATATTATTATGTGGATGTCCTTTGAACCAGAAGTATACAAGAGAAGCTTTGCAAGATTATCTTTCGCGAAGCTTACTAAGGAAGCTTTGTAAATATCTTCAGTGAAGCTTACTAGGGAAGCTTGGTAAATATCTTCAGAGAAGCTTACTAAGGAAGCCTTACTAAAGGATAGTGTTTATCCTTATGGAAGCTTATAGAGGAAGTCAATTTCCACCTATAAATAGTAGTCTCTAGTTTTCATATCAATAGACTTCAGAAGTTCTTAACTTCTATCTTTCTCTCTTGTAAACTCTCTCTATAATAGTCTTGAAATAAAATATTAACCATTGAGATTATACTCTTGGTTCTCCAGTTTTATAACACGTTATCAGCATGACTTCGTTCTAGTTCCAGATCCTGAGCTATAGTCACCGAAATAGGTACGGTATCGGTAAGATCTACCTAGTCTATTTTCAAGTTATTTTAAAATTATATCTTATATATGTTTGCAGGATTTTAAAATAATAAGTGAATATAATTCTACGATGTTTAAAATTACATCACAGTTAAAACTATGTGGAGAAAGAATAACTGATAATGATATGCTAAAGAAAACTTTCTCCACATTCCTTCTTTGATTTGCTCCTGCAGTAGCAATATCGAGAAAAAGGTTTTAAAATATATTCTGAATTGATCTCATATGGCTGAGCAAAATAATGAGATCTTATTGAAAAACTACGAAGCCCGCCCCACTGGCTCTACTCGGTTCCCTGAAGTGAATGCGAGTATATATGATAATACTGGACGAGGCCGAAAACGTGATCGTGGACGTGGTCGTGGACGTAATCATGGCCGTGATCGGGGGAGATTTTATAATCGGTATCATAATGACAATCACCCCAATAATGATGGAAATATTTCTCGCCACCAGAAGTGGAATAGAGAAGGTAATAATGAAATATCATCGACCAGACAAATTGAGCAACTGATAAAAATTTAAAATTTATGTTATCGGTGCAGAATGAAAGGCCATTGAGCCCGTACCTGTCGTACGCCTAAACATCTTGTTAAGTTGTATCAAGCATCCATGCTGAATAAAGGAAAAGATGTTGAAACAAATTTTGTCTATGAAAACGATGATGTGAATCAAGATCCATCTACAAGTACACATATGGACATATCAGATTTTCTCAATCCAGATGGAAATGATTACATACTTAATGGGGGAGAAACCCAAACTAACTAAAGTATTTGACTCGTTATAATTTACTTTAGTGTGTTTTATTTCAATGTGTGTGTGTTCTAACATATTTAACTTTTACTTATAAATATATTGGATTGTAAATGATTTTAATATTAGTACAATATGTGGTAGTACAAAGATAATTGATGGCTTTAGAAGAGCTAACATAGTACTACTAAGAGGAACAAAAATCAGTATTAAAATGCATTACTCTCATCTATGTCTCAAAGAAATTTACTATGCATTAAAGATAATCGTGAAAATGGATATCATATTGAGACAAGTAATGATGGAGAGATAAACTATTTATGCATTACAAAGACTGAATCAGGTAACAAATATGTGGAAGAAAAGTTACATGTATTTTCCTCTAAAGTATGCTATACAAAGATAAGCATAATTGATGTACAAATGACAGTAAACCAGAAGTTTACTGATATAAATGGTCTTAGAAGTAAACCAGAAGTTTACTAATATAAATGGTTTTACCAGTAAACCAGAAGTTTACTGATATAAATGGTTCTACTTTAGGGCATGACCGGTAGGGGCATCCCGGTTCTAATATGATGCGAAGAATTGTGGAAAGTTCACTTGGGAATCTATTAAAAAACCAAAAGATTTTTCAATCTAATGAATTCTCATGTACTGCTTGCTCTCAAGGCAAATTGATAATTAAGCCATCACCAGAAAAAGTTAGAGTTGAATCTCCAAAATTTTTAGAGCGAATTCAAGGTGATATATGTGGACCGATTGATCCACCATATGGACCATTTAGATATTTTATGGTTTTAGTAGATGCATGTACTAAATGGTCACACATAAGTTTATTATGAACTCGCAACCTGGCGTTTGCGAGATTGCTCGCTCAGATAATTCAATTACGATCACAATTTCAAGATTATGTGATCAAGACAATTCGCCTTGATAATGCTGGTAAATTTACATCAGAGGCTTTTAATAACTGTTGTACATCTATTAGAATAGATGTTGAACATCCAATTGCTTATGTTCACACACAAAATGGTCTAGCTTAAGCATTTATTAAATGAATTCAGTTAATAGCTAGACCATTGCTTATGAGAACAAAGCTACCTGTCGTAGCTTGCAGACATGTTGTTTTACATCCAGCAATAAGTATACGCATCATGCCATCGAATTATCATAAGTTCTCCCCATTGCAATTGGTTTATGGTCAGAAGCCAAATATTTCTCATCTAATAATTTTGGGTGTGCGGTATATGTTTCAATTGCTCCACCACAACACACCAAGATGGGACCCCAACAGAGATTGGGGATATATGTTGGGTATGATTCTCCTACTATTATAAGATATCTTGAACCATTAACAGGAGATCTATTTACGGCACGTTTTGCCAAATGTCATTTTGATGAAAAAAATATTCCCAACATTAGGGGGAGAAAGTAATAAGCTGAAAAAGAAAATCAAGTGGAATACATTGCAATATTATCTTGATCCTCGTAATAAGCAATGTGAACTAGAAGTTCAAAAGATAATCCACTTGCAAGAAATAGCGAATCAATTGCCAGACGCATTTACTGACCTAAAAAGAGTGACAAAGTCACATGTTACAGCTGTAAATGCTCCTATTTGGATTGATGTCCCGATTGGACAATCCGTTAATGAAGCTAAACCACGCTTGAAGCGTGGAGGTTCCAAAGATAAAAATCCTCGAAAAAGTAAAGGAGCAAATTATGAGAAAAGCCCTGTCGAGGTAACTAAGTATCCTGAAGAGATACATGACAATCTGATCAAATACTTCCAGAAGAAGTCAGGTACCTGAAATCATTAATAATGATGAGATCTCGATCAGTTATGTCAGTACAGGAAAAAGATGGAACCTAGAGGAAATAAATGTCGATAATATTTTTGTATATAGTATAGCGCTTAATGTTATGGAAAATAATGAGGATCATGAACCTAGGTGTATCGACGAGTATCGATGCATAAATGATTGGCCAAAGAGGAAAGACGCAATTCAAGCAGAATTCAACTCACTTGAGAAACGTGAGTTTTTGGGACCTGTAGTCCGTACACCTGGAGGTGTAAAACTAGAAGAGTACAAATGGGTATTTGTGCGAAAACAAAATATAAAGCACGTCTTGTTGCTCAAGAATAAAGTACGTCTTGTTGCACAAGAATAAAGCCCGTCTTGTTGCACAAGAATAAAGCACGTCTTGTTGAACAAGAATTTTCTCAAAGACCTGGAATTGATTATAAGGAGACATATTCTCCTGTGGTGGATGCAATTACATTTCGCTATCTCATTAGTCTGGCAATACATGAAAAACTTGATATGCATTTAATGGATGTTGTCACTGCATATTTATGGCAGACTTGACATTGATATTTAAATGAGAATCCCAGAAGGATTTAAGAGAATCCTAGAAGGATTCAAGATGTATGATGCATGAAATTCAAATTCTCGAGAAGTTTGTTAAATTAAATTACAAAGATCTTTGTATGGTTTAAAACGATCTGGATGGATGTGGTATAACCGTCTCAGTAAATACTTGGCGAAAGAAAGATACAAGAATGATCCTATTTGCCCATGTATTTTTCATTAGAAAATATGTTTCAGGATTTGTTATAACGGCTATTTATGTTAATCTAAATGTTATTGAAAGTCCAGAAGAACTTTCAATAGCTGTTAAGCTGCAAATGTGCCTGCAAGGATAGAACTCCCAGAAGGAGTATTATCAGGAAGGCCAGTGATCTCACCTAACGAAATACATACCACTGCCCAGAAGAGAGGGAGGCCGATTGGTTCCAAGTATTCGCATCCCCGTAAACGGATGAGTGCACAAAAGTCGAATCCCGTTAGTAAAATTGGAATCTCATCCGATCTATCTCATGATATTGTTCCAGATTATGGATTCGTTTTGAAAACGAAGTCGGGGGACGCCTCGACATTGACATCCATTTCTGAGAATAAAGAAATATCAGTTAGTCATGCATGCATATATGAGATATGGCATCGGGATGAAACAATTATCAATGATGTATTTACTTATACAGCAGCGACTGAGATTATATGGAGTGATGATATTGAACCTCGCTCCGGAAATGAATGTAAACAAAGAGTTGATTGGCCCAAATGGGAGAAAGCAATCCAATCAGAGTTTGATTCCTTAAAGAAAAGAGGAGTGTTTGGACCAGTATATCTTACACCTCTTAGGGTTATGCCCGTGGGATATAAATGGGTATTTACGAGAAAAAGGAATGAGAGAAACGAGATTACAAGATATAAAGCTCGCCTTGTGCCACAAGGTTTCTCTCAACAACTGGGATTGACTTTAATAATACATACTCTCCCGTTATGGAAGTTATTGCATTCAGATATTTGGTCAGATAATGATCCAGCAGATCAGAAGTCAAGACAACTGCGGTGACTGATTCACGAAGTCACTACCTAAAGCCATTTTTGAGAAGTATGTGAAAACAATTGGCTTACGCAGATTGTTAGAGCTTCCACCCTTATAGTTTTCAGGGGGAGTATCCAGACGATACTCAGATTTCATTGTACTCTTTTTCCTTCGCGCGGGGTTATTTTTCCCACCGGGTTTTGTTAACCGCCAAGGTTTTAACGAGGCAATGAGCGTTTATTGAAAAGATTGTGAGTTGTACTCTTTTCCTTCGAGATTATTTTTCCCAAAGGGTTTTTGCTCGAAAGGTTTTTAATGAGGCAACACGTGCGACACAATTATCATTCAAAAGGAATCTCCAAGGAGGAGTAGGCGACTAAAAGATCGCGAGTAATGTATTGTTCAAGGGGAGCACCATGAAGCTAAGAAATCGTGTACTCTTTTTTCTTCACTAGAGTTTTTATCCCACAGGGTTTTTCTCTGGTAAGGTTTTAATGAGGCATGCTACTTAGCTGCGGACATCCAAGGGGGAGTGTTATAATATATTATTATGTGGATGTCCTTTGAACCAGAAGTGTACAAGAGAAGCTTTGCAAGATTATCTTTCGCGAAGCTTACTAAGGAAGCTTTGTAAATATCTTCAGTGAAGCTTACTAGGGAAGCTTGGTAAATATCTTCAGAGAAGCTTACTAAGGAAGCCTTACTAAAGGATAGTGTTTATCCTTATGGAAGCTTATAGAGGAAGTCAATTTCCACCTATAAATAGTAGGCTCTAGTTTTCATTTCAATAGACTTCAGAAGTTCTTAACTTCTATCTTTCTCTCTTGTAAACTCTCTCTATAATAGTCTTGAAATAAAATATTATCTATTGAGATTATGCTCTTGGTTCTCCAGTTTTATAACAACACAAATATTTTCTTATTACTTCCTACTATTTTTTTAAAAAAATAAATGTTTATTTGTATACATTAAGAGAGCATTTCATTTTAGAAATACTTAAATACTAAATAATTTTGATATAAGTTTATGAGTGGGTCTAAAGATCAAGTTTTTAAGAGCTTTAAAACTGTCATTTTATTATTAACGTAAATTTATGAATTTTTTTATAGGCATAAATTTATGAATGTTAGTCTCAATAAAAAAAAATTAGCCGTTTTATATTATAAATGAGTCAAGTATGAACATTGTTTAGGACAATTTCATCCTCATAAACTCATTAAATTATAAAAAAACCGTTACTTACTTTAACATATTTTTCACTTACTTTGTTTATGAAAAGATGTTTTGGACAAGAGGGGCCTCCTGTGCAACGGTTGTACCGTGCGACAGGAGGCCCCTTCCACTTCATCTTTTTACAGGAGGCCCCTTCCACTTCATCTTTTTTTTTTCCTGCCACCCCCCAACCATTTTTTTCTCTCAATAAAAGTAATACTTATTATAATGAAATGTAACACTTTTTTCTTTTCAAATGTAACATTTTTTTTTCAAAATGTACCACAATTTTACTGCAATGCATTACAGATAACATAAAAATTGACAACTAAATTAATGTCACACTTTTTATAAAGGAATGTAACACTTTTTTTTCAAATGTAACACTTTTTTTAAATGTACCACAATTTTGCTGCAATAGATTAAGATAACATAAATATTGACAACTAAAACTAATGTCACACTTTTTATAAAAGAATGTAACACTTTTTTTTTTCAAATGTAACAGTTTTTTTCTTTCAAAATTAACATAAGATTAACAAACTAAACTAATGTTATATTTTATAAAAAATGAATGTAACATTTTTTTTTCCTCAATTGTAACAGTTTATATTCTTAAATGTAACATTATATCTGAATGTAACAATTTTTTATTGAGAAAGTAACAATTGAAATGCAACTCAATTATATATATGAATTTTTACTCTTTTTTTTAAAGAAGAAAAGTAACATTTACTAAAAACAATGTTACATTCATCTATATAAAAAATTATAATCATATATTTACTTTGTTACACTTCAAATATTACTTTTTTTAACCACAAAAACTATCAAACAATTTAATTTTTCTTGTAAAAATTGCTGTTACATTTGACTGTAAAAAGTGTTACTTTTTGAACATGAAATTGTTACTTTTATCAGAACAGAGTGTTACATCTTAGCGATGAGCAGCTCAAACTTTTTGTGTGTAAAAAAATATTTTTTTTAAATCAAACCATATCATGACCTATGTAGTTTTATTCGTCTCGTCGAGAAGAACACAACGGTATTTTTAAAAAAAAATTTCGAGTTATAAATCTCAAGATATAACATTATAAAGTTAATGGGGGGTTTTTTTTTAGGCTTGCCACGTGTCGCGATCTGGGAGGGTGGGAGTGGCTGGGCTGGGCTGGGCGGGTCGGGTGGGTGCAGCCCATGGATTTGGCCCGTTGCACCATGTGCAACGGTTGTATATAAGAATTTGTCTTTGGACAATTACATCCTAGCTCTCTATTTTTTCCCTATTGTTCTTTTATTTTTTTTATTAGTTTGGTAATAAATGGTTATAGTTATATACAGGGAAAGGTAAATACAGGGAACTAAGTAAATTACCCAAATACCCCTTTATATACTTAATTTGATTTTTTTGATTTCAATCGTTCCCTCTTCCCTCTTTCCAGTCTCTCTCTCCTAAACGACATCTCTACCGACGACGAAGAAGACGAGCCGCGCACCACCACCACACGACGACAATGGAGAGAGTAAAAATTCCCAAGGTTCCTGCCGGCGCCGCCGCCTCTACCGCCACTGCCATCGCCGCCGCCGGAACTTCTTCTACCACCGTGCCTGTAAAGAAGGTAATGTAAATTTAAACCTAATTTTACATAATTTTACATATCGAAAATTCCCAATGTCTAATTTTTGTGTGATTGTTTCAATTTGATTACATAATTTTTTGTATCAACTGGGTTTAGACCGTGTGAACTCACACGAGATGTGTCACGTGTAAAATCACACGAGATGTGTCTCGTGTGGGTTAACACGAGATGACCAGTGTCAGTGTGTACACTATTTTTCTTTACATTGTTCATATTTGCCAGATGCTAAATAGCTAATTTATTGTCTCTTATTTGTTTTTTGTAGCCACGTGAACGTATGACCGCGTCCAATAGAAAGAGGAAGGCTGAAAACCATCCGGAGAGAAAAGAAAGGCGGACCAAGGCTAAGAATGACAAGAAAGCCACAGATGAGGAGGAGAGGGAGGAGGAGGCGGTAGCATCTGATGACGTTCAGGAGGAGGAGGAGGAGGGGGATAGTGAGGAGGAGGAGGAGGGGGATAGTGAGAATGGGGAGGAGGAGGGGGAGGGGCAGGGGCAGGATGAGCATGAGGATGAGGAGATGACCATTACGTTACATGACGTCTTTCATATCCTGGGTATGTTGTTATATATTATCAATTTCAAGACTATATGAAATATCTAGATTCATCTCATGTACTAAAATATGTTATTTCATCTTCAATTTACAGGTATCAGCTGTGTAGGTGTATTATACTAATGAAAAACACTTAAATGTCATTTAGAATCTAGGAAAAAAAAATTAAAAAAATAAATATGTAGCCATATACCATTTTCACATCATCGGGTCATATTCCTTAAAACCTTGAAAAATGGCACAAATTTTGTAACTCAATTTCCATTTGGATTTTGAGTAAAGTCATACTAATGAAAAACACTTTAAATGTCATTTATAATCTAGGAAAAAAAATTAAAAATATAAATATGTAGCCATATACCATTTTCACATCATCGGGTCATATTCCTTAAAACCTTGAAAAATGGCACAAATTTTGTAACTCAATTTCCATTCGGATTTTGAGTAAAGCCTGTCGCGACCCCGACCCCGCGGGCCCGGACCTCGCGAACTGGACGTCGACTTACTAATTAGAACACCAAAATAACGGAGATAAAAATTTCCTTTTTATACCAAAAGATGAATCACAAAGTTTGGAAATCCAACTTGACAACAAATACATAAACTAGTATAAGCTCCATAAGCTTACACTCCAAAGTACAAAATATACAAACCCTAATGAAGTTAATGTTTGGTACAACTATTCCCAAGAAGGTTACACATTTATGTAATGTAAACCAACCAATAACAACCTGCCCCAAAAGTCTCGACCCTCGCGACGTCCTCCTCGTGATCAGCGAGTCTAATCATTTCCTCCTGGGGGGGTTAAGGAAAAACAAAGATAAAAGAATGGGGGTGAGATAAATCTCAATAAGTTACTAATGCAACTACATGACATGCTGATGCAATAAGCAATAAACAATATTTAATATCACATAGCACGTAGCAATTATCAATTAACAGATAGCAGCGGAAATAAACAATTAACAAAGGATATTAGCCAAGGTTTTCCAAACTGATAGAACCAAATAAAGGTCGCTGCGCAGCTTCAACAATCAACATCTTCATAGTAGCATAAAAGCTGAAGAGAAACCCCGGTACCGGAACCAATAACCAATAACAATGCGTCACAAAGGACAAGGGGAAATGACACGAAGTCATACCCGAAACGTCTAGCTAGAATACTCGCAAAAGGAGATAGCTCATCCCATCCAAGGCCAATATGGATGAGGAAAGAAGGACCAATGGGCGATGCTATACTGGACTTGGCTTGTGCCATTATAGCATTATCCATTGCCTGACTCGAACACAAATAACCAGCTGGACTTTCAAACGAAGGCTAAGTAATAAAATACTAGCACAATAAACAACCAGTGATTCCAAAGTAGGGAACCATGCCAAGAATTCACCAAGAAGATGAAATGAACCAATCACGCACAATTAAAGTGTTCCAACAAGCCCAAACGATAATAACTCAACTTTCATAACACATTCGATCACAAAGGATCCAATTAAACTCAAGTACTCAACTAAAACAGCCCACTCATCTCGTAGAACTCAAAGAGAGCTTTAAAACGATAGCTTATACACCTAAAACGGAGTCCGGATAAGAAAGTTACGGACTATCGAAGATTGAACGTAAAAAGGGATAATTATCACAACAGGGGAAGGGGGAGGCGCACGCCCTCACTCAAGAGGGTGCGCACGCCTCAGGGCGACAGTCAACAATTGAGGATTTGAATGGAGGAGGGTGCGCGCGCCTCCAAGAAAAGGGTGCGTGTGCCTCCCTTCGACAGTTGAAAATTCAAGTTTTGAGGAGAGGGGGGTGTGCGCGCGCCTCAAACAAGGGGATGCGCGCGCCTCCAAGGGGAAATCGGCAAACCCAGATCTTCTTCCTGGGTTCTTCACACGAAAATGGATACAATTCTTACCATTTTCAACCAAATCAAAACCAACACTTCTTACTAGCATTCTAAGGTATTACAACAACTCAATAGCCTAAAAAGACTCATATGACAACCTTTAAACAACCCAAAACAAGAAGTGATTCAAATACCCAATTCTCACCAAAAATGAATAAAATGTAAATCCACTCCAAAATCAACCAAAGAAGCAATAAATGGCATGCATATCATCATATAAACATGGAATGACATTTCTAGCATAAAAATGGGGGAAAGTAACTTACCCGGATTTTATGAAAGTTGACGGAACTCAAAATTTCTTAGCCTTCTACGATCCTATCGACGATCTAAACATGTCTTATATAATGAGAAATGAGAAATAATGAGGGGAAGATAGCTAGAATGAAGAGAGAAGGGAGGAGATAAATTTACCTTCAATGGAGATGGAGAGAGAGAAAGAAACTGGGAGATGGAGTGGTGTGTGTGATGAGTGAGTGAGGGAGGTGAGGTGAGGGAGAGGGAGTTGATGAATTATTTTCAAAATGTTACACTTAGGCCCCTCCCCTACTACTACCCTTTACAAATAAACTCCCCACTAACAATTAAGACCCAAATAAAATGCTAGGCATAAATTATTACGAAACATAAAATGCACACATATTTTAAGAGAATTACCCGAAATAAAAAAGCCACGGATATTTCCTCTCTATCTCATCTCGAAGCTCCCACGTCGATTCCTCGACATTGTGATTCCTCCAAAGAACCCTAACCAACGCAATGCTTTTATTCCTCAACTCTTGGACTTTGGTATCAAGAATCCGAACCGGTCGTTCCTCGTAAGTCATGTCGGGCTCTATATCCTCAGGTACCCTTGGTAACACGTGAGATGGATCATGCACGTACTTTCGAAGCATAGACACATGGAAAACATTATGCAACCGGTCTAAAGATGGTGGTAACGCAAGTCGATACGCAAGAAGTCCCACCTTTCCCAAAATCTCAAACGGTCCAACAAACCTCGGAGCCAATTTACCCTTCTTCCCAAACCTTCGAATACCCACCTTCGGAGATACCTTTAAGAACACAAAGTCTTCGGTCTGAAAACTAAGATCTCGTTTTCGGTGATCCGCATAGCTCTTATGTCGACTCTGGGCTGTCTTCAGTCGATCCCGTATAACTTTGACTTTCTCAACTGAATCCCGAAGTAAATCAATACCCAAAATCTTCGCTTCCCGATCTCATCCCAACAAATAGACGATCTACATTTTCTCCCATACAAGGCCTCGTAAGGTTCCATCTCGATACTAGCCTGATAACTGTTGTTGTAAGAGAATTCCACTAACGATAGGTGTTTATCCCAAGAATCGGAAAAGTCTATCGAACAAGCTCGCAACATATCCTCCAAAATCTGAATAGTCCTCTCGGATTGACCGTTGGTCTGAGGGTGAAAAGCTGTACTGAATCGCAAATCAGTACCCAAAGCTTCTTGTAACGCTTTCCAGAATCTAGAAGTGAACCTCGGGTCTCGCTCTGAAACAATGCTAACCGGAACCCCATGCAATCTCGCGATCTCATCAATATAAAGGGTCGCAAGCTTTTCCATCGAGTATCTAATATCAATAGGTAGGAAATGAGCAGTCTTGGCCAGTCAATCCACGATTACCCAAACACTATCATACCTCCTACGGGTACGAGGTAGTCTCGTAACGAAATCCATAGTCACATGCTCCCATTTCCACTCCGAAATATCTAACGGCTGAAGTATTCCTGCGGGTCTCTGATGCTCGGCTTTGACCTACTGACAAGTTAAACACTTCGATACATACTCAGCTATTTCCCTCCTCATATTGTTCCACCAAAAATGTTGTTTCAGATTCTGATACATCTTCGTACTACCCGGATGAATAGTATATCTCGATTTGTGACCCTCATCTAAAACTTGCTTCTTTATTCCATCAACATCTGGTACACACAAACGACCACGGAAAGTCAACACCCCATTCGAACTCATAGAAAAATCATCGAAGTTCTTCTCCTTCATTTTACCCATTATCTTCACTAACTCGGGATCTTCTTTCTGAGCTTCCTTTATTCTCTGAATTAGGGTCGGAGATACCCTAATATTCGCAAAAATAGCCCCATGTCTCGATTCACGAGGACACCAATCTCGAACATCCTCAAGCATTTTCCACTCTCGAACCATCATCGAGGCCACATAAGATTTTCTACTAATCGCATCGGCTACAACGTTCGCCCTTCCCGGGTGATAAGAAATCGTACAATCGTAGTCCTTTAAAATTTCCATCCATCGGCGCTGTCAGTTGTTAAGTTCTTTCTGGGAGAAAAGATACTTCAAACTTTTGTGATCCGTGAAAATCTCGAATTTTGCCCCATAAAGATAGTGCTTCCACTTATGAAGAGCAAATACAATAGCCGCTAACTCCATGTCGTGAGTAGGATAATTCTGTTCACTCGGGCTCAACTTCCTCGAAGCATACGCGATCACTTTCCCATTTTGCATTAAGACACAACCCAAGCCTTCCTTCGAAGCATCACTATAAATTACCAAGTCGTCGTTCCCATTAGGCAAAGTCAAAATCGGTGCGGTATTCAACCTCTTTTTCAACTCTTCAAAACTGTTATTACACTTTTCGGTCCACTCAAACGGAAGATTCTTTCGGGTCAACTGAGTCATCGGTGTAGCAATCCGTGAAAACCCTTCTATAAACCTCCTGTAATACCCGGCTAAACCCAGAAAACTTCTGATCTCAGTCACTGTCTCGGGTCTCTTCCAATCCACTATAGCTTCAATCTTTGAAGGATCCACAGAAATCCCATCTTTAGAAATAACATGACCCAGAAATGGAACTTTTTCGAGCCAAAATTCACACTTACTAAACTTCGCAAATAACTGCTCCCTCGCGAGAACTGATAAAATGGTCCTCAAATGTTGTTCATGCTCCTCTCGAGATTTAGAATAAACAAGAATGTCGTCGATGAAGACCACTACGAATTAGTCAAGATAAGGGTGGAAAAACCCGGTTCATCAAATCCATAAACACGGCAGGCGCGTTAGTCAACCCAAACGGCATAACCAAGAACACATAGTAACCATAACGGGTGCGAAAGGCAGTCTTCAGAATATCCTCCGATCGAATCTTCAATTGATGGTACCCGCTCCTCAAATCAAGTTTAGAAAATACCACGGACCCCTGAAGTTGATCGAACAAGTCATCAATATGCGGTAGAGGGTACTTATTCTTCACTGTTACTTGATTCAATTTCCGGTAATCAATACACAACCTCAACGAACCATCTTTCTTCCTCACAAACAAAACCGGTGCTCCCCACGGGGAAACACTAGGTCGAATAAACCCTCGATCAACCAACTCCTGTAACTGAACCTTCAGTTCTTTCAACTCTGCTGGAGCCATTCTATAAGGTGCTTTCGAAATTGGAGACGTACCCGGTAAAAGGTCTATACAAAACTCTATCTCACGATCGGGAGGCATATCATATTCAGAAGAGAAAACATCGGGAAATTCTCTAACTACCCGAACACTTTCCAAACTAAGGGATTCTTTCCTAGTATCAAGCACACTAGCCAAATAACCCTCACAACCTCGATGCAATAATCTCCTAGCTTTCACATAAGAAATTATTCGAATATTCCTACCCAAAGGCATAGCCTCAAAAGCAAACTTAGGCACATCAGGGATAGAAAAATTAACAACCTTCCTACGACAATCGACTGAAGCATGATATTTGCTCAGCCAATCCATACCCAAAATAATGTCAAAATCTTGTATCGTAAGAACTACCAAGTCCGCACACAAGACATGACCACAAATAAGAACATCACAAGCACGAAAGACCCTATCAGTTACCAAGCACTCTCCCATAGGAGTTGACACCTCTAATACATAAGGCAAAGACTCAGATGCAACATTTAGCAAAGAAGCAAAGTGCACAGATATGTATGAATGAGATGATCCTGGATCTACTAACGCACGAGCGCTCACACTAGATACAGAAACAATACCTCCAATCACTGAGGGATCATCTGTGGCTTGTTGCTGATTCATGGCAAACACCTTTCCTTGGACCTTGGGCTTTCCCGTAGCATCCCTTTTCTGACCCTGTGGAGCACCAGCTCCTACCCCAGATGGTTGACCTCTGAATTTTGGGCAATCCTTCACAAAATGCCCCAACTGCCCACAGTTAATACATTTCCCTTGTTTCTTCCAACACCTATCCTCCGAGTGTCCTTCCCTCTGGCAATAGGAACAAAGTCTCCTATTTTGGTTCCCTTGGTTCCCGGAAGTAGTGCCCGGGTTCCTTGGGATCGGTTGCCCTTTAGACTGAAATTGCCCTCCAGAATTACCTCGGTTATCCAATCGTGGTTGTGGCTTGCTCTGTCCTCCTTGCTTGCTAGTGTTAGTTACCTCGACCTTCTTCTTATGCTCCCCAATGTCTTGCTCGATCAAGTAGGCACGGTCCACCGCATCTTGATAAGTTTGGATCCTCTGGGCTATAAGTTGAGTCCGGATAGATGTCTTCAAACCCCGGATGAATCTCATGGCTTTCTGCTCTTCGGTCCGCACAAGATAGTCACAATACCTGGCTAATTTTGTGAACTTAGCCGAGTACTGTGCTACCGATAACAAGCCCTGCTCCAAGCTTAGAAACTCGATCTCTTTCCGGTTCTGATCCACAAGAGGGATAAAATGCTCCTTGAACTTCCTCACGAACAACTCCCAAGAATAAGAGACAAGAGTGGCATCCCAACTGGCCTTCAATGTCTTCCACCAATGTTCCGCGGCCCCAACTAGTTTATAAGCCGCGAACCGAACCCTATCCTCGTCCGTGCAACCAAAAACATCGTAAATTTTCTCCATGGACTCAATCCACAATTCCGCCTTCTTTACATCGGGCTCACCGTCGTACTCTCTTGGTTTTAACTTCAAGAATTGCTCTAGCCCATAACATGGAGGTGCTACATGTTCCTCTCGCGGCCCTTGATCATGGATTGCCTTCATGGCCGCCTCAAACATGCCTTGAAACATAGCACGATTCTCTTCCCGTAGATCATTTTGATTCTGAGCCCCACTAGAACCTTCACCAGCTCTTTTTCTAGCCATTATAAACAAATACCTGCATGAAACACCAACCGTTACTCACTCCGAACACAACTACCCTCCTAGGTCATTCTAGTCCACCTAGATTTATACTTAGAGCTAAACCGTAGCTCTGATACCAAATGTCGCGACGCCGACCCCGCGGGCCCGGCTGGACGTCGACTTACTAATTAGAACACCAAAATAACGGAGATAAAAATTTCCTTTTTATACCAAAAGATGAATCACAAAGTTTGGAAATCCAACTTGACAACAAATACATAAACTAGTATAAGCTCCATAAGCTTACACTCCAAAGTACAAAATATACAAACCCTAATGACGTTAATGTTTGGTACAACTATTCCCAAGAAGGTTACACATTTATGTAATGTAAACCAACCAATAACAACCTGCCCCAAAAGTCTCGACCCTCGCGACGTCCTCCTCGTGATCAGCGAGTCTAATCCTTTCCTCCTGGAGGGGGGTTAAGGAAAAACAAAGATAAAAGAATGGGGGTGAGATAAATCTCAATAAGTTACTAATGCAACTACATGACATGCTGATGCAATAAGCAATAAACAATATTTAATATCACATAGCACGTAGCAATTATCAATTAACAGATAGCAGCGGAAATAAACAATTAACAAAGGATATTAGCCAAGGTTTTCCAAACTGATAGAACCAAATAAAGGTCGCTGCGCAGCTTCAACAATCAACATCTTCATAGTAGCATAAAAGCTGAAGAGAAACCCCGGTACCGGAACCAATAACCAATAACAATGCGTCACAAAGGACAAGGGGAAATGACACGAAGTCATACCCGAAACGTCTAGCTAGAATACTCGCAAAAGGAGATAGCTCATCCCATCCAAGGCCAATATGGATGAGGAAAGAAGGACCAATGGGCGATGCTATACTGGACTTGGCTTGTGCCATTATAGCATTATCCATTGCCTGACTCGAACACAAATAACCAGCTGGACTTTCAAACGAAGGCTAAGTAATAAAATACTAGCACAATAAACAACCAGTGATTCCAAAGTAGGGAACCATGCCAAGAATTCACCAAGAAGATGAAATGAACCAATCACGCACAATTAAAGTGTTCCAACAAGCCCAAACGATAATAACTCAACTTTCATAACACATTCGATCACAAAGGATCCAATTAAACTCAAGTACTCAACTAAAACAGCCCACTCATCTCGTAGAACTCAAAGAGAGCTTTAAAACGATAGCTTATACACCTAAAACGGAGTCCGGATAAGAAAGTTACGGACTATCGAAGATTGAACGTAAAAAGGGATAATTATCACAACAGGGGAAGGGGGAGGCGCACGCCCTCACTCAAGAGGGTGCGCACGCCTCAGGGCGACAGTCAACAATTGAGGATTTGAATGGAGGAGGGTGCGCGCGCCTCCAAGAAAAGGGTGCGTGTGCCTCCCTTCGACAGTTGAAAATTCAAGTTTTGAGGAGAGGGGGGTGCGCGCGCCTCAAACAAGGGGATGCGCGCGCCTCCAAGGGGAAATCGGCAAACCCAGATCTTCTTCCTGGGTTCTTCACACGAAAATGGATACAATTCTTACCATTTTCAACCAAATCAAAACCAACACTTCTTACTAGCATTCTAAGGTATTACAACAACTCAATAGCCTAAAAAGACTCATATGACAACCTTTAAACAACCCAAAACAAGAAGTGATTCAAATACCCAATTCTCACCAAAAATGAATAAAATGTAAATCCACTCCAAAATCAACCAAAGAAGCAATAAATGGCATGCATATCATCATATAAACATGGAATGACATTTCTAGCATAAAAATGGGGGAAAGTAACTTACCCGGATTTTATGAAAGTTGACGGAACTCAAAATTTCTTAGCCTTCTACGATCCTATCGACGATCTAAACATGTCTTATATAATGAGAAATGAGAAATAATGAGGGGAAGATAGCTAGAATGAAGAGAGAAGGGAGGAGATAAATTTACCTTCAATGGAGATGGAGAGAGAGAAAGAAACTGGGAGATGGAGTGGTGTGTGTGATGAGTGAGTGAGGGAGGTGAGGTGAGGGAGAGGGAGTTGATGAATTATTTTCAAAATGTTACACTTAGGCCCCTCCCCTACTACTACCCTTTACAAATAAACTCCCCACTAACAATTAAGACCCAAATAAAATGCTAGGCATAAATTATTACGAAACATAAAATGCACACATATTTTAAGAGAATTACCCGAAATAAAAAGCCACGGATATTTCCTCTCTATCTCATCTCGAAGCTCCCACGTCGATTCCTCGACATTGTGATTCCTCCAAAGAACCCTAACCAACGCAATGCTTTTATTCCTCAACTCTTGGACTTTGGTATCAAGAATCCGAACCGGTCGTTCCTCGTAAGTCATGTCGGGCTCTATATCCTCAGGTACCCTTGGTAACACGTGAGATGGATCATGCACGTACTTTCGAAGCATAGACACATGGAAAACATTATGCAACCGGTCTAAAGATGGTGGTAACGCAAGTCGATACGCAAGAAGTCCCACCTTTCCCAAAATCTCAAACGGTCCAACAAACCTCGGAGCCAATTTACCCTTCTTCCCAAACCTTCGAATACCCACCTTCGGAGATACCTTTAAGAACACAAAGTCTTCGGTCTGAAAACTAAGATCTCGTTTTCGGTGATCCGCATAGCTCTTATGTCGACTCTGGGCTGTCTTCAGTCGATCCCGTATAACTTTGACTTTCTCAACTGAATCCCGAAGTAAATCAATACCCAAAATCTTCGCTTCCCGATCTCATCCCAACAAATAGACGATCTACATTTTCTCCCATACAAGGCCTCGTAAGGTTCCATCTCGATACTAGCCTGATAACTGTTGTTGTAAGAGAATTCCACTAACGATAGGTGTTTATCCCAAGAATCGGAAAAGTCTATCGAACAAGCTCGCAACATATCCTCCAAAATCTGAATAGTCCTCTCGGATTGACCGTTGGTCTGAGGGTGAAAAGCTGTACTGAATCGCAAATCAGTACCCAAAGCTTCTTGTAACGCTTTCCAGAATCTAGAAGTGAACCTCGGGTCTCGCTCTGAAACAATGCTAACCGGAACCCCATGCAATCTCGCGATCTCATCAATATAAAGGGTCGCAAGCTTTTCCATCGAGTATCTAATATCAATAGGTAGGAAATGAGCAGTCTTGGCCAGTCAATCCACGATTACCCAAACACTATCATACCTCCTACGGGTACGAGGTAGTCTCGTAACGAAATCCATAGTCACATGCTCCCATTTCCACTCCGAAATATCTAACGGCTGAAGTATTCCTGCGGGTCTCTGATGCTCGGCTTTGACCTACTGACAAGTTAAACACTTCGATACATACTCAGCTATTTCCCTCCTCATATTGTTCCACCAAAAATGTTGTTTCAGATTCTGATACATCTTCGTACTACCCGGATGAATAGTATATCTCGATTTGTGACCCTCATCTAAAACTTGCTTCTTTATTCCATCAACATCTGGTACACACAAACGACCACGGAAAGTCAACACCCCATTCGAACTCATAGAAAAATCATCGAAGTTCTTCTCCTTCATTTTACCCATTATCTTCACTAACTCGGGATCTTCTTTCTGAGCTTCCTTTATTCTCTGAATTAGGGTCGGAGATACCCTAATATTCGCAAAAATAGCCCCATGTCTCGATTCACGAGGACACCAATCTCGAACATCCTCAAGCATTTTCCACTCTCGAACCATCATCGAGGCCACATAAGATTTTCTACTAATCGCATCGGCTACAACGTTCGCCCTTCCCGGGTGATAAGAAATCGTACAATCGTAGTCCTTTAAAATTTCCATCCATCGGCGCTGTCAGTTGTTAAGTTCTTTCTGGGAGAAAAGATACTTCAAACTTTTGTGATCCGTGAAAATCTCGAATTTTGCCCCATAAAGATAGTGCTTCCACTTATGAAGAGCAAATACAATAGCCGCTAACTCCATGTCGTGAGTAGGATAATTCTGTTCACTCGGGCTCAACTTCCTCGAAGCATACGCGATCACTTTCCCATTTTGCATTAAGACACAACCCAAGCCTTCCTTCGAAGCATCACTATAAATTACCAAGTCGTCGTTCCCATTAGGCAAAGTCAAAATCGGTGCGGTATTCAACCTCTTTTTCAACTCTTCAAAACTGTTATTACACTTTTCGGTCCACTCAAACGGAAGATTCTTTCGGGTCAACTGAGTCATCGGTGTAGCAATCCGTGAAAACCCTTCTATAAACCTCCTGTAATACCCGGCTAAACCCAGAAAACTTCTGATCTCAGTCACTGTCTCGGGTCTCTTCCAATCCACTATAGCTTCAATCTTTGAAGGATCCACAGAAATCCCATCTTTAGAAATAACATGACCCAGAAATGGAACTTTTTCGAGCCAAAATTCACACTTACTAAACTTCGCAAATAACTGCTCCCTCGCGAGAACTGATAAAATGGTCCTCAAATGTTGTTCATGCTCCTCTCGAGATTTAGAATAAACAAGAATGTCGTCGATGAAGACCACTACGAATTAGTCAAGATAAGGGTGGAAAACCCGGTTCATCAAATCCATAAACACGGCAGGCGCGTTAGTCAACCCAAACGGCATAACCAAGAACACATAGTAACCATAACGGGTGCGAAAGGCAGTCTTCAGAATATCCTCCGATCGAATCTTCAATTGATGGTACCCGCTCCTCAAATCAAGTTTAGAAAATACCACGGACCCCTGAAGTTGATCGAACAAGTCATCAATATGCGGTAGAGGGTACTTATTCTTCACTGTTACTTGATTCAATTTCCGGTAATCAATACACAACCTCAACGAACCATCTTTCTTCCTCACAAACAAAACCGGTGCTCCCCACGGGGAAACACTAGGTCGAATAAACCCTCGATCAACCAACTCCTGTAACTGAACCTTCAGTTCTTTCAACTCTGCTGGAGCCATTCTATAAGGTGCTTTCGAAATTGGAGACGTACCCGGTAAAAGGTCTATACAAAACTCTATCTCACGATCGGGAGGCATATCATATTCAGAAGAGAAAACATCGGGAAATTCTCTAACTACCCGAACACTTTCCAAACTAAGGGATTCTTTCCTAGTATCAAGCACACTAGCCAAATAACCCTCACAACCTCGATGCAATAATCTCCTAGCTTTCACATAAGAAATTATTCGAATATTCCTACCCAAAGGCATAGCCTCAAAAGCAAACTTAGGCACATCAGGGATAGAAAAATTAACAACCTTCCTACGACAATCGACTGAAGCATGATATTTGCTCAGCCAATCCATACCCAAAATAATGTCAAAATCTTGTATCGTAAGAACTACCAAGTCCGCACACAAGACATGACCACAAATAAGAACATCACAAGCACGAAAGACCCTATCAGTTACCAAGCACTCTCCCATAGGAGTTGACACCTCTAATACATAAGGCAAAGACTCAGATGCAACATTTAGCAAAGAAGCAAAGTGCACAGATATGTATGAATGAGATGATCCTGGATCTACTAACGCACGAGCGCTCACACTAGATACAGAAACAATACCTCCAATCACTGAGGGATCATCTGTGGCTTGTTGCTGATTCATGGCAAACACCTTTCCTTGGACCTTGGGCTTTCCCGTAGCATCCCTTTTCTGACCCTGTGGAGCACCAGCTCCTACCCCAGATGGTTGACCTCTGAATTTTGGGCAATCCTTCACAAAATGCCCCAACTGCCCACAGTTAATACATTTCCCTTGTTTCTTCCAACACCTATCCTCCGAGTGTCCTTCCCTCTGGCAATAGGAACAAAGTCTCCTATTTTGGTTCCCTTGGTTCCCGGAAGTAGTGCCCGGGTTCCTTGGGATCGGTTGCCCTTTAGACTGAAATTGCCCTCCAGAATTACCTCGGTTATCCAATCGTGGTTGTGGCTTGCTCTGTCCTCCTTGCTTGCTAGTGTTAGTTACCTCGACCTTCTTCTTATGCTCCCCAATGTCTTGCTCGATCAAGTAGGCACGGTCCACCGCATCTTGATAAGTTTGGATCCTCTGGGCTATAAGTTGAGTCCGGATAGATGTCTTCAAACCCCGGATGAATCTCATGGCTTTCTGCTCTTCGGTCCGCACAAGATAGTCACAATACCTGGCTAATTTTGTGAACTTAGCCGAGTACTGTGCTACCGATAACAAGCCCTGCTCCAAGCTTAGAAACTCGATCTCTTTCCGGTTCTGATCCACAAGAGGGATAAAATGCTCCTTGAACTTCCTCACGAACAACTCCCAAGAATAAGAGACAAGAGTGGCATCCCAACTGGCCTTCAATGTCTTCCACCAATGTTCCGCGGCCCCAACTAGTTTATAAGCCGCGAACCGAACCCTATCCTCGTCCGTGCAACCAAAAACATCGTAAATTTTCTCCATGGACTCAATCCACAATTCCGCCTTCTTTACATCGGGCTCACCGTCGTACTCTCTTGGTTTTAACTTCAAGAATTGCTCTAGCCCATAACATGGAGGTGCTACATGTTCCTCTCGCGGCCCTTGATCATGGATTGCCTTCATGGCCGCCTCAAACATGCCTTGAAACATAGCACGATTCTCTTCCCGTAGATCATTTTGATTCTGAGCCCCACTAGAACCTTCACCAGCTCTTTTTCTAGCCATTATAAACAAATACCTGCATGAAACACCAACCGTTACTCACTCCGAACACAACTACCCTCCTAGGTCATTCTAGTCCACCTAGATTTATACTTAGAGCTAAACCGTAGCTCTGATACCAAATGTCGCGACGCCGACCCCGCGGGCCCGGCTGGACGTCGACTTACTAATTAGAACACCAAAATAACGGAGATAAAAAATTCCTTTTTATACCAAAAGATGAATCACAAAGTTTGGAAATCCAACTTGACAACAAATACATAAACTAGTATAAGCTCCATAAGCTTACACTCCAAAGTACAAAATATACAAACCCTAATGACGTTAATGTTTGGTACAACTATTCCCAAGAAGGTTACACATTTATGTAATGTAAACCAACCAATAACAACCTGCCCCAAAAGTCTCGACCCTCGCGACGTCCTCCTCGTGATCAGCGAGTCTAATCCTTTCCTCCTGGAGGGGGGGTTAAGGAAAAACAAAGATAAAAGAATGGGGGTGAGATAAATCTCAATAAGTTACTAATGCAACTACATGACATGCTGATGCAATAAGCAATAAGCAATATTTAATATCACATAACACGTAGCAATTATCAATTAACAGATAGTAGCGGAAATAAACAATTAACAAAGGATATTATCCAAGGTTTCCCAAACTGATAGAACCAAATAAATGTCGCTGCGCAGCTTCAACAATCAACCAATCAACATCTTCATAGTAGCATAAAAGCTGAAGAGAAACCCCGGTACCGGAACCAATAACCAATAACAATGCATCACAAAGGACAAGGGGAAATGACACGAAGTCATACCCGAAACGTCTAGCTAGAATACTCGCAAAAGGAGCTAGCTCATCCCATCCAAGGCCAATCTGGATGAGGAAATAAGGACCAATGGGCGATGCTATACTGGACTTGGCTTGTGCCATTATAGCATTATCCATTGCCTGACTCGAACACAAATAACCAGCTGGACTTTCAAACGAAGGCTAAGTAATAAAATACTAGCACAATAAACAACCAGTGATTCCAAAGTAGGGAACCATACCAAGAATTCACCAAGAAGATGAAATGAACCAATCACGCACAATTAAAGTGTTCCAACAAGCCCAAACGATAATAACTCAACTTTCATAACACATTCGATCACAAAGGATCCAATTAAACTCAAGTACTCAACTAAAACCGCCCACTCATCTCGTTGAACTCAAAGAGAGCTTTAAAACGATAGCTTATACACCTAAAACGGAGTCCGGATAAGAAAGTTACGGACTATCGAAGATTGAACGTAAAAAGGGATAATTATCACAACAGAGGAAGGGGGAGGCGCACGCCCTCACCCAAGAGGGTGCGCGCGCCTCAGGACGACAATCAACAATTGAGGATTTGAATGGAGGAGGGTGCGCATGCCTCCAAGAAAAGGGTGCGTGCGCCTCCCTTCGACAGTTGAAAATTCAAGTTTTGAGGAGAGGAGGGTGCGCGCGCCTCAAACAAGGGGATGCGCGCGCCTCCAAGTGGAAATCGGCAAACCCAGATCTTCTTCCTGGGTTCTTCACACGAAAATGGATACAATTCTTACCATTTTCAACCAAATCAAAACCAACACTTCTTACTAGCATTCTAAGGTATTACAACAACTCAATAGCCTAAAAAGACTCATATGACAACCTTTAAACAACCCAAAACAAGAAGTGATTCAAATACCCAATTCTCACCAAAAATGAATAAAATGTAAATCCACTCCAAAATCAACCAAAGAAGCAATAAATGGCATGCATATCATCATATAAACATGGAATGACATTTCTAGCATAAAAATGGGGGAAAGTAACTTACCCGGATTTTATGAAAGTTGACGGAACTCGAAATTTTTTAGCCCTCTACGATCCTATCGACGATCTAAACATGTTTTATATAATGAGAAATGAGAAATAATAAGGGGAAGATAGCTAGAATGAAGAGAGAAGGGAGGATATAATTTTTTCCTTCAATGGAGATGGAGAGAGAGAAAGAAACTGGGAGATGGAGTGGTGTGTGTGATGAGTGAGTGAGGGAGGTGAGGTGAGGGAGAGGGAGTTGATGAATTATTTTCAAAATGTTACACTTAGGCCCCTCCCCTACTACTACCCTTTACAAATAAACTCCCCACTAACAATTAAGACCCAAATAAAATGCTAGGCATAAATTATTACGAAACATAAAATGCACACATAAATATTTAAATAAATAAATTATTTAAATAAATAATTGGGCAATAAATAAATAATTAATTATTTATTACTAGTAAAATAGAGACGGGTTTTCGGGTCGTGACAAAGTCATACTAATGAAAAACACTTTAAATGTCATTTAGAATCTAGGAAAAAATTAAAAAAATAAATAAATATGTAGCCGTATACAATTTTCACAACATCTGGTCATATTCCTTGAAACCCCTAAACCTTAAACCCTAAACCCTAAACCATTTATACATCTCGTGTGTACACGTACGAAATGTATACATGTATCTCGTGTATATACACACGAATTGTATGCTTGTATCTCGTGTATACACACACGAAATGTATCCTTGGATCTCGTGTTAACCTACACGAGATGTTTAAAATCGAGTTAAACCCGTCAAAACGGCATGCACTGAATTAGACGTCGTTTAAACCCTACTAAAACACACCCATTCTGAACAGAAACCTGAAACCCCCATTATTATTCAAAAAATCAATCTCTAAGTTCATAGCATGGATTCCTCACAAAATTCTCCCCAACATTCTCCAAGTTTCAATGATCATAGCATGGATTCCTCAAAAAAATCCTCAACATGTTCTTATGAGTGTATTAACCTTGATATGATAGAATTTGTCCATGATGAATAAGAAGGAATCTCACCAAATTCTCCTCCACATCAACATTCTCCAAGTTTCAATGATCCAAGCTTCTATGAAGTAGGTTCCTAATGTTTTGTTTTGTTTTGTATTGTGATCAAAATCAAAATAAAAATCCCATCTTGAACTAAAAATCCCATCTTGAATTAAAAATCCCATCTTAAACTAAAAATCCCATCTTGAATTAAAAATCCAATCTTGACCTACACATGAGATTTATTTATACAATCTTCAAATACACATGAGAATAACAATGCAATATCATAGTAACTTACTTCTCGTGTACACACACACGAGATTAAATGTACTATGTCGTGTATGTATACACGAAATGTATACTGGATCTTTGAAACTGATGGTGCTGTAATTTGCAGGGTCCATTTCCGGATATCAGTGATGAATTCACGACATCAGAATTATTTCCAAATAGGGATGCACTTCTTGCACATGTACGGGAAATCGCGAGGCGTCGAAATATACACCTTATTATAGACCACTCGAAGAAGAGAAGTGGAAATAAACTAGCTTATGCGATGATAATATGTCATTTTGGTGGACATCACAGGCCCGGAAGATCAAAGAATATTAGGAAGAGTAGTAGCAAGAAGAGAGAGTGCACTTTTAAACTACATGCCAAAGAAAGGAGGGATGAAGGGTTATGGGGTTATGTTGTAAGGAATGGTATACATAATCATGGCTTTCCATTGTATCCGGAAGGTTTTTCTCTCGGGAAATTGACACGTGGCGAATATGACGCTGTGTGTAGCGCAAGTGAATGTTCATTGCGTCCAAATGACATAGTAGCAATGTTAAAGATGTACGATGAGAAGAACGTGAGCACTCTGATGCACGTCTGCAATGCCATCACAAAATATAGAGAAGAAGAACGACAAGGGAGGACCCCGCTACAACAATTCCTTAAATTACTCGACGATCATGAATATATATACTACACGAGGGTAGACGTGACCAAAAAAAACCGGCAACCGGCTAACCGCCGGTTGATAACCGGTCAAAACCGGGTCAAAACCGGGAAACCGGTTAACCGGAAACCGGCTCAACCGTCAACCGTAATTCCCCGGTTCGGTTTCGGTTAGGCCTTTCTCAAAACCGGTAAACCGCCGGTTATAACCGGATAACCGCCAACCGGATAACCGGCGGTTAAACCGGTTATAAAACCGGAGGTTAACCGCCTAACGGCTACTTTTCAAAAATTTGCACCGGGCCCCCCCCATTTCCCCATGTCTGACTGACCACCACTGTCCAAAAACGGCTAGTTTTCCAACTAGCCGTTAGTTCAGTTAACTTTCGGCCTTAAATGAAAAAAAAAAAAAAAAAAAACCAAAAATTGCTTACATATAAATACCCCCTCCCTCCTACCATTTTAGTTCCACATCTTCTCTATACTCTTTCTCTCTCTACTAATTCTCACACTCTCTCATATTTCCAGTTAGATTGCATAATTCCAGTCAGTTTTTTAACGCTTTCCAGTTAGTTTTTTAACGAAATCACTTTTTTAATTTATTTAGAAAATTCCAGTCACTTTGTTAACCATTTCCAGTCAGTTTCAAATCATTTTCCAGTTAGTTTTCAGAATTCCAGTCAGTTTTTGAGAGTTTCAGTCAGTTTTTTGACAGTTTCAGTCAGTTTTTTAACAAAATCTGTGTTTTTCATCATTTTCAGTCAGTTTTTTAGCGAGTTTCAGTCAGTTTCTAAACAGTTTCAGTTAGTTTGTTAACAAAATGGCCTCATCTCGAAGGAGCGGCAAGGAACATGTTGGTTCTTCCTCACTTAACCCGGAAATTGAGTCACATTTTGAGGAAAGTGAGCAAAATGTTGAAGAAAATGTTCCTCAAAGTGGTAGGGCCGGGGCCGGCCGAGCTCGAGGCGTGGGAAGAGGTGGTCGGGGCAACGTCAAGCACGAGAATCCAAATCCGACACTTTCACGATCCATTTCCGAAAAGTACAAATTGACCCCAACGACTTTGTACATTTTCGAGCGTGTTGCAACTATTGCACCAAATCTTACCCGTTCGCAAAAGGTAATGGGCATGGAACATTGAACCATCACTTGAGATCAACACATCCTGAAAAACTTGGGATTGATAGTGATCAAGCTCAATTACAATTTGCTCAACCTAACACCCAAGGTACGTCTTCGGTCTTATTTAAGTTTAATAATGTCGTTTATAGGAAAGAATTGTGCAAATTTGTGTGTGTTAAAGGGCTTGCTTTTAACTTTGCGGATGATGACTTTTATGAACGGTTTATTAGACTTTCTTTAAATCCGGCCGCCTCCAAAGTACCACGTACGACTCTCGTACGCGATATTAAAAAAGTGGTTTTGGAATATAAACATTTTTTAATTGATGTTTTATCAAAATTAGATCAAAGAGTTTCAATTTGTGCCGATGGTTGGAGTGATCATTGGCAAAGAAATAGTTATTTGGGTGTTACATGCCATTGGATCGATAATTCGTGGACTTTACAAAAAAGACTACTTGCATATGATAGTTTTGAACCACCTCATTCCGCGGAAAATATTTGTAGAAAGTTGCACGCCATTTTGGCAAAATATGGTCTTTTGCAAAAAATATTTTCTATTTCATTCGACAATGCTAGTGCTAATACCGCTAGTATACCGGAATTGATGCTCATTTGTCAACCGTCACTTGGGGGTAAGTATTTTCATATTAGATGTTTATGTCATATCATAAATTTATGTGTTAAAGATGGTTTGGATGCTTTAGATCAATATGTTAAACCCATTAGAGAGGCTCTTTATTTTATTGCAAAAAAAAATAAAATTACAAGAAAATGGATAAAATATTTACTAAATAAGGGTCTTCCCGAAAAATATTTTTCTATGGATGTTCCGACTAGGTGGAATTCTACCTACAAAATGTTAATTGATGGTTTTGAGTATAAAGAGCATATCATGGATTTTTTTATTAGTATGGGCTATGAAATTCCTTTATTTGCGTATCAATGGAACGCTTGCACTAATTTATGTCAATTATTAAAGATTTTCAATACCGCTACTTTGGCTTTGTCGGGAGTTTATTATCCAACTTCCGTTTTGGTACTTGATCAATGTATTGCAATAGTTCTAAGTTTTAAAAATTTGCAAAATTGCACCATTTTAAACGAAAGCATTGCTTCCATGAGGCAAAAGTGGGTCAAATATTTTGATAACATTCCGTCTCTATTTTTGCTTGCAAAGATGTTGGATCCCCGTATTAAATTGAAAGATCTAGTCCGCATAATAACGTTTTATTATGCAAATTTATACCCCAATGGGGACGGATTACACGAAAACCCGGCGATTATTGTTGAAAATACAAAAAAAGATTTGGTGACTCTTTATAATGAGTATAATGCAATTCATGGAAATGTTTCTCAATATGGCTCAAGTCCTAATGAAGAAGATATTGATACACAATATGATGTGAATAACGATCCATATAGTTTTGTTAATGATATTTATTTTTCAAAACGTCCTAGAACGTCTCCTTCTTCTTCTTCTACCTCTAGCATTCCGTACGAGTTGGAAGCATATTTCTCTACTAGACATGAAGTTGTACAAAACACTTCAAATCCAATTTCTTTTGATATTTTGAGGTGGTGGTCACAAAGGCAAGAAACTTATCCCATACTCTCTTTAATTGCAAAAGAAGTCTTAGCTTCTCCCGCTTCAACCGTGGCCGTCGAATCGGCATTTAGTGTGGGAGGAAATGTTTTGGATGCAAGACGTTCCCAACTAACTTGTGAAAATTTGGAAAATCAACTCTTGCTTGGTGATTGGGTTAGAGCGGAAAAGAGGGAGCAAGATATGCCTTATGAAGAGGATTTAGTAAATGTAGATCCACAATATCAATACGACTTGGAAGATTCTACGGGAAGTTCGGAAGGGGACGGAATGTAGATAGTTTTTATTTTAATTTTTAGAATAGGTTTATTTTTATTTCATTGTAATAGTTTAGTTGAGGTAATAAGGCTCCATTTTTTCCTCCCTTAATTATAAAAGGGCAAGGATTGGTTGTCCCCCTCTTTGTAATTTTAATTTTAATTAATAAAATTTAAGGGTACCGTCCCTTTTTTACTTAAAAAATTTGTGTTATACATTATAGTTATACACTTATACATTTTAAGTTTTTAACTTAAAAACAAAAAAAACAAAAGAAAACTGTTTAATATATGTATGACTCATACATATACTCCCGTTTTTTTTTTTTTTATAAAAACTGTTTAAAAAAAAAAAAAAAGTTAAAAAATCTGTTAATAAAACTGTTAAAAAAATCTGTTAAGAAAACTGTTTAAAAAAACAGTTAAATTTTTTTTTTTACTTGAAAAAAAAAACTTTACTTGAAAAAAAAAACCCTTTAAAAAAATGAAGTGTTTTTTTTTTTATCTTTTTTTTTTAACAAAAAACTGTTAATAAAACTGTTTTGAAAAAAAAAAAAAAAGGTAACCGGTTTAACCGGTTTAACCGCATTAACCGGTTAACCGGTTAACCGGTTAACCGTAACCGGACATAACGGTTAGACGGTTAGGTTACTGTTAGCATTTAACGAAAAACATAACCGGCGGTTATAACCGTCAACCGCCGGTTATAACCGGATGGACACGTCTACACGAGGGACGACGCTGAGAGTGGCATGATCAGCGACATATTCTTCTCTCACCCATTAGCAATGAAGATGCTAAACTGTTTTCCATATGTTGTACAAGGTGACTGCACTTACAACACCAACTGCTATGGACTGTACTTCTTGCAGTTTGTAGGATTTACTTCCACCGGGCATTATTTCACAATAGCGTATGCGTTCCTCAAGTATCAGAGTGCGGATGATTACATATGGGCATTGGATAATTTGCACAGTCTGTTTACACCTCCCCGGTTGCCAACAGTTTTTGTCACTGATCGTGAATTGGGTTTCATCAGCGCTCTCCGTACAGTTTTTCCCGACACCGCACACTTCTTGTGTCGGAGGCATATCGAAGTCAATGTTAGAAAGCATGGGTTGAGTCATACAGGTAGCGAGGATTTGGCAGAATCATTCATGAGGAGTTTCAATTATGCAATCTCAGCCCCTACCTCCGGCGAATGGGACGAACGTTGGCAATGGCTTTGTGACCGTTTCAGATCTTATCCTGTATTATTGGATTACCTCCGCGATACATGGATTACTCCATACTCTCAGAATATTCTGTCTATGCACACGGATGTGTTACCACACTTCAGGACCCATACCACAAACAGGACTGAGGGTGAGCATAACAGGTTGAAGAAGGCATTGGGGAGTGCTTCTTCTGCTTTTGACACAATCTTCAAAAAGGCTCATAAGATCTTGGTTATCCAACTAAAAAATATCAAACAGATTATGAATAGATCAAAGACCAGAACTCCAATTGATTTGAGGACCCGTAATCTGTATCACAACATATTGACTAAAGTGTCAACGGAAGCCTTGCGCAATATCAGACAAGAGCGGGCTCGTATTCAAAAAATCATTAAAAACCAGCGGATCGTAATGGGGGTAATGTCATCACTGAGGCTGCCTGCGGGTGTTACTACAGGCGAACACATGAACTTCCATGTAGTCACGAGATTGCACGGATAGAGGACTATGGGGGACAGATTGAGCTGTCCTCGATTCATGATTTTTGGAAGAAGTTGGACATTGAAGTAGACAACCCTCCATCTGAGCCTTCAATAAATAAAGACAATTTTCAAGCTATGTTGAATAAAGTTGAGAAAGCACCTGAACCGGTAAGGAGAAAGTTATTCAAAAAGATGGAAGAAGGGCTTAATCACCATACGAGAGATGCTTACGAGCCAGATCATATTTCAAAGGCGAAAATAAACCCCGGACCGGAAGTTCCAGAGAACCGTAAGATTGGGAGCATACTAACAAATTTTTTCGAGTCCCCGCTACACCATCCTCGACTAGCAAAGGGTATAGATCATCATTCATTTGTGGCTCACACTTTACGTTCTTGATGTATTTGATTTTCATGTTGATAGTATGAATGCTTCTCACTCTTTTCTTTGCCCTATTTCAGGTCTAGATCTGCATTCATTGCATCAACCCAAGCGAGTTCGGAGTCCACGCACAAACGGAAATCAGCTTCAGAACCCACACCATCTAGTTCTGCTTGTACTCTTACGTCTCATCCACCACTAGCTGCTTCCGGTCGTGGGAGAGGACGGGGTCGAGGGCGAGGTCGAGGACGAGGACGGGATCAGGGTCAGGGTCGTGGAGAGGGAAATGGACAGCCCAATCACACTACTATATACAGCTCTCCGTATATGACGTCTTTTTCGCCTTTCATTATCCCATTTATTGGAGGCATCACAGATGTGGCATCTGATGGACATTGTGGCTATAGAGCCGTAGCAGCACAGATATACGAAAATGAGGATATGTGGGCTCGAGTGCGCATAGAATGTTACAATGAGGTGCATGCTCGCCAAGACCTTTATCAAAGAGTTCTAACTTGGATAAATGTAAAGGAACTCTTACGTAGGATTGCTATGTATGTCCGGCCGACGCCGGACAATACTTATTAGATGGACCTCCCAGATCTTGGGCACATCATTTCCACGAGGTATAATGTGGCGTTCATTTCGTACTCGGCTAGCGGTGGCAACTTATGCCTTCCAGTGACTGTACCAGCAGGAATAGGACCACCGATAAACACAATTGTGGTGGGACAAGTGACAAACCATTTTATATTGGTATGATACTTTAATTCGTTAAATTTAACAATATTATTTAAATTCGTTATACTTAACTGTCTCATCTATATTAGTTATATTTAATTGTCTTACTTAAATTCGTTGTATTTAACTGTTATTACTTTTGCAGCTGCACATGTCAGGCAATGATTACCCAATACCACCACCACCGAACACTTGGAGGGAACACTGTGATCCAAGCGCAAGTCAACTGATCCTCCAATACCGAGATAGGATAGCAGCATTCAATGAACTCTATGATCAGGATAACGATGCAAGAAGGGAAAGATTACGTAGGGGATAGTATATGTGTAATGGTTTTTGAATTATCAAGTTTGTATGAATGTTTGGATGTTTGAATTATATGCATAAGCCTTGTTAACACTTTTATTTCGTATACAATTTGGCGATAGTATATGTGTAATGGTCTATTGGTCCCTCCCACTGCTTTGTGGAAATGTGCTATCATATTAAGAATCAAATTTCAGTTCTAGTTCTGTTTCTTGTTGCTTTTGCTGTTGCTGTTGTGAAAATGCAGGTTCAGAACGTATACACGAGATTATATCTACAATCTCGTGTATATGTACACGTGATATCTCGTGTGCATACACGAGTCATCACGTGTACATATACACGAGATGTCCTCTAAAATCTCGTGTATATGTACACGTGAAATCTCGTGTGCATACACGAGTCATCACGTGTACATATACACGAGATTGTAGATGACATCTCGTGTATATGTACACGAGACGGGCAAGGGCAGCGTTGGAATATTTCGCTCTCTGTATATAATTTTCTCTGTATTTAGTATTTGCCGTAATAAATGTGCATAATCAAATTAAAACCTTAAACTGAGACAAGACAGTTAATAAATTTTTCATATTATATTATCATCGAGAAAACTTATACTCCCTCCGTCCCAGTTAAAGGTTCTTACTTTCCTTTTTGGTCTGTCCCAAATTAAAGTTCTTAGTTGCTTTATTTCATAAATAGCAAAATATGAATAGTGCCTTGGATAATCTTGCCCTCAAAAGGTTCATTTAATTACAAAAAAACAGTTACTTACCTAACTTATTTTTCACTCATTTGCTTTATAAATAGTGTTTGGACAATTATATCCTTACCTCCCTACTTTTGTTGACCCATTTTTCTTTGTTTTACACTTAATTTCTTAATAAGCGCGTAAAGTCAAACTAAGAACCTTAAACCGGGTCGGAGGGAGTAAGTGATAAGTGACGGATTGACATTTTGAAAGTAAAACTAATGGATTTTTCTCATAAATTTGATTACAAATACTCCCACCGTCCCATTTAAAGTTTCACTAATTACCCAAATGGGTGTCCCTTTAAAAACTTCACCATTTTTTAAAATGGTAAAAAATGTAGGCCCCACTTGTCATATCCACTCATTTCTTCCTCTCACATACTTAAATTATAGGGTTCACTTGTCATACTCACTAACTTTCTCCTCTCACATATTTAAATTGGAGTCCCCACATGTCATATACACTAACTTATTCCCTCTCACAATCTTTTTTACACTCATCACTTGCCATAATTTACGTGTCATCATCAAAATGGTGAAGCTTCAAATGAGACGGAGGGAGTATATACTTTGGAGAGTAATTATGTGATTTATCTTCAATCTTTTCTTGGTTTTGTCACCACTAGAATATTTACCAAAAGAAAATAAAACTTGGCAGTGGGTCGACGACTCGACGTCAATAATTTTCACATAGAGATAAGTGGCGGGACCCAAAGGGTGACTAATGAGCCTCCTCTCAATAATTTTCAGAGACTAATGAGTCCCCTCAATAATTTTCACATAGAGATAAGATGTTTTCTGGAAAATATCTTCCGGAAAACATCTTCCGCATTTTTCGGTGTTTGTTAAGCACCGGAAAATGGTGAAAATGTTTTTCGGAAAAAAGTTTTCCCTCTTTTTTAAAGAAAATGTTTTCCTTACCTCCACCTAACGAAAACATTTTCTGAAAAATAATGATGACACAAAATTACTTTTGAACACTCATCCGCCTCGCCCCTTTCCCACACCACCCATCCCACCCCCCCCCCTCTCAAAAAAAAAAAAAAAAAAAAACCTTTTCACTCATATTAAAATAATTTTTGAACACCTCCCCCACCCCTACTACCCCACCACCCACTCGCCCACCCACCTCTACCCCCACCATCCACCCACCATCAAAAAAGAAACTTTCTTTTCACACACATTAAAATTATTTTTGAACACCTCCCCCACCTCACCACCTCCCCTACCCCCACCATCCAGATCCGCCACTGGGGACTAGATGGTATTTTTCCCTAAACTCTATCTTATTCTCTTTTGGTCCAAAATAACTGTCACTTTTGGTCAAACAATTGTAAGTTTGACCAATAAATTTAAACAAAAAATAATGATCATAATAATTTTTTTTATTAAAAGTATTATTAATAATAATACAATTACAAACTTAATATTTTTATTAGCATCATTATTTTTTATTTAAATTATTGGTCAAAGTAGATTAACCAAAAGCGACAGTTATTTTGGACCAGAGGAAGTAATCTTAAAAAAGAAATACGGAGCCAAGCTGGCAAGCTGAGTAGAGTGTGGTGCCGAAGCTAAGAGATGGCAACGGGTCGGGTTCGGGGCGGGTTTCATCAAAACCGAACCCGGCCCTAATGCCAGAAGACCCGACCCGAACCGAAGACAAGCAAACCCGAACCCGACCCTACCCGAAGCATACAAAATTATAAAAATTCTAGCTCATATTTGATTGGGTCCAATCTATGTATAAGCTTAAATTTTAATTAGTTATAGAAATTAGTTTGAAATCATCAAACCTCACTAAAAAACAACTATAAAAATAAATTTAACAACATATGATATGATTAACTAACATAATATTTTGACTTTGTACATGAGGGTGCGGGTCAGGTTGGATTACGGCGGGTCAATATCAAAACCCGAACCCGACCCTAACCCGCTCGGGTCATGAAAATTACAACCTGAACCCTACTTTTTCGGGGAGGATCGCCTTCGGGTTCGGTCAAATTGTCATCCCTACGAAGCTCTGACACCGTCTGCGGCGGATGCCTATCTAATCGGCACACCTTCCCGTAAAATAAATCCAAAACAGCTCTCCGACTATTAACGGGCCACTTTCTTCTGAAATCTGACCGCACACACTTTAGGCAGTTTATTACACGTGGCTTCCTCCTATACGTCCAAACCATAACGCCGAAACGAGTGGCTGCTGTCATGTGCGATGCGGTGCGGTGCGGTGCGGAGTAGACAAACTCCAAATAAAAGATAAGAAACCATGAATGCATGTTCTTCTCATTATTTAGTTTATCTAGTTTCTCTTTGCTACAAATTGGGTAATACTCCGTCCATCTCAGAAACAGAAAGATAGTTCACTTTTTTTCGTTGTTACTATGAGGCAACTTTAAGCAGTTATAAATGCTACTTATAATTATATTAATATGAATCTAAAAATTAATATTAATAGTATTTATAATGGTGTATCAAGAACAATTTCAAAAATTTTATTATAATAATTAAAAGCAGCCTTAATTATTACTCAAAGTTCTTTTGTAAAACCCATGAAAATAGGTGGACTATCATTCTGAGACAGAGAGAGTATAATTTATGGGCAATGCTAGAGGCAAAAAAGAAGTTCACAAAATGATGGATACAAAGTGAGGTGGAGATATTTTATTGTTTGCATCGATTGTAGACCCGTCACACTTTAATTAAAAACCCCAATAGAATTTTGACACATCATTTTGTAAGCCACATTTTGTGGCACATTTTTATGACTTTATATTTACCCATAATTTATTACTCCTATGTCCCTTCCCTTGTATATATATGTCCATTTTTTTTTTGTTTGTCCTAAAATATACTCCCTCCGTCCCACCTCACTTAAAACTTATTTTCATTTTAATCCATCCCACTTCACTTGAGACCCCCTAAAATGGTAATATTTTTATAATTTTATATTCAATCTACCCCACCCACTCATTCTCTCTCTTCAGTTTTCACCACACAATTCATTCAATCAACCTACTATTAACCCATCATTCTCTCTCTTCATTTTCTATCACACATTTTCTTATTTTATTATTTTTCTTTAGTTCTTGTGCCCACTTCTTAGGTCTCAAGTCAAGTAAGGTGGGACGGAGGAAGTATGTCTATTTCCAAAAATAGTAAATAATTTTTATTATTTCTTTATTCATTCTCTCACCTACTTTACTTTTATACTCACAATACTTACATTATTTTCACAATTTCTTAATCCGTATAAATAGACATATGGACATACTCCCTCCGTCCCATTTGAAGCTTCACCAATTACCCAAATGGGTGTCCCGTTAAAAGTTTCACCATTTCCTAAAATGGTAAAAAATGTAGGCCCCACTTGTCATACTCACTCACTTATTTCTCTCACATACTTCAATTATGAGGCCCACTTGTCATACTCACTATCTTTCTCCTCTCACATACTCCCTCTGTCCCAGCTCAATGTGCACACTTACCTTTTAAGTGGGTGTCGTTGATATGTGCACAATCCAAAAAAGTAAAGTTTTTTATTACTTTTATAATCCTCCACTCATCCTCTCTCTTCCTCCCAACCACTCATTATTCTCCACTCATTCTCTTTCTTCCTCCCAACCACTCATTATTCTCCACTCACAATACTATTGAATATAAATACTATCTCCTTAAATATTGTGCCAAACAGTAAAGATGCACATTGAGTTGGGACGGAGGGAGTATTTGAATTAGAGGCCCCATATGTCATACCCACTAACTTATTCCCTCTCACAATCCTTTTTACACTCATTAATTGTCGTAATTTGTGTGTCATCATCAAAATAGTAAAGCTTCAAATGGGACTGAGGGAGTATATACTTTGGAGAGTATTATGTACTATTTATGTGATTTATCTTCAATCTTTTCTCGGTTTTGTCACCACTAGAATATTTACCAAATGAAAATAAAACTTGGCAGTGGGCTCGACGTCAATAATTTTCACATAGAGATAAGTGGCGGGACCAAAAGGGTGCGTGTACTCCTCTCAATAATGAGTCTAATGAGTCTCCTCTCAATAATTTTCATTTTCAGAGACTAATGAGTCTCCTCTCAATAATTTTCACATAGAGATAAGATGCTTTCTGGAAAATATCTTTCGGAAAACATTTTCTGCATTTTTTGGTGTTTGTTAAGCACCGGAAAATGGGAAAAATGTTTTCCGGAAAAGAGTTTTCCCCATTTTCTAAGGAAAATCCCACCCCCCAAAAAAAAAAAAAAAAAAAAAACAACAACTTATTTTCACTTATATTAAAATTATTTTTGAACACCTCCCCCACCCCTACTACCCCCACCACCCATTCGCCCACCCACCTCCACCCCCACCATCCACACACCCTCAAAAAAAGAAACTTTATTTTAAAACATTAAAATTATTTTTAAACACCTCCCCCACCCCCACCTCACCACCTCCCCTACCCCTCCGCAACACCACCCATCCCACCTCCAAAAAATTTCTCATATTAAATTATTTTTTGCTCATATGAAAATAATTTTCGAAAACATTTTCCTTAGATTTACCAAACAACCAAAAACATATTTATGTCATTTTCCGAAAAACATTTCCCGAGAAAATTATTTTCCGGAAATGTTTTCCCCCAAACAAACGGAGCCTGGAAAGGTTGTTGGACCAAATTTCCCTTTTTCTTTTCCTCTAAAAAAACAAATATATGATCCAGCTCACATGACATTTATTTTCATTAAGGTCAGTCCCATTTCACTTGACATCTCTCAATAATTTGCATTTTCCGGTGTTTGTTAAGCACTGGAAAATGGGGAAAATGTTTTTCGGAAAAGAATTTTCCCCCTTTTCTAAGGAAAACGTTTTCCTTACCTTCACCTAACGAAAACATTTTTTAGAAAATAATGATGACACAAAATTACTTTTGAACACTCCTCCTCGCCCCTTTCCCACACCACCCATCCCACCCCCTCCCAAAATATATATATATATATATATATATATATATATATATATATAAGAAAAGGGATCAATTATGTTATGATTATTATTTTTGGAGTTATTGGCCAGGAATTATTGGTCATTGTTTATCTTAATTAAAAATTTATGTTTTAAAAACTATTTTTAATATTTAGACGTATATAGTCTGGAAACTCAGCACATGCCAGTACTCTTACCTTGATATTCACATATCAGTAAGGGTGATATTCTGAATAGAATATTGGTTCGTAGAGCTAACAAAGGCACGTATGTCAAACAATTTTTTAAATCAATTATTCTCTTAAATGTCTGTTTAATGTTTAATTATTGTTCAATATTTTCATTATAAGGGCTATATGACTATTTTTCGAAGGATTTTAGGATTAAGTAATTAACGAAGGGATAGGATTTTTTTTTCTCATCATTGCGTCATCTAATCTCAATTCAGAAGATCTTTTGAATCTGATATTTGAAAACCAAAGAACTTTAAGAAAATTAACTGAAAATCTAGATTATATTAAACATTTAAATAATCAAATTCTTGTAGAATTAAGAGAAATTCATAAGAATACACCCACTAAACAAGAGTTCTAACAAATTAGTTATTTATTAGAAAATTCGAAACCTAGACAGATATTAGAAGCAAAAGAATTATTACATAAAGTAGAAAAACAAGTTTTTAATTTAGAACAAGTTATTACCACAGTTAAAGGAATAGTCGAAAGTTAAACTGGACTCTAAAGAATATTTACAAGCTCTAGGAAAAGCTAGCAACAGGAGTGGTATGAAATACAAAGTAAACATAGATGGAATTGTGAATACAATAGCGTCAAAATCTATACAAATGATAGATCCAATTAAAATAGACCCAGAAGAATTAGCAGGACTAGAATGGTCTTTAGATGATTTAAAAGAACAAGATAACGAAATATTAGTTCCACGACAAACTTATATATATGAAGGAATAAATGGAGCACAAAGTTTAAGATTTATATCATTTGTAATTGGATCTATCATTTGTATAGATTTTGACGCTATTGTATTCACAATTCCATCTATGTTTACTTTGTATTTCATACCACTCCTGTTGCTAGCTTTTCCTAGAGCTTGTAAATATTCTTTAGAGTCCAGTTTAACTTTCGACTATTCCTTTAACTGTGGTAATAACTTGTTCTAAATTAAAAACTTGTTTTTCTACTTTATGTAATAATTCTTTTGCTTCTAATATCTGTCTAGGTTTCGAATTTTCTAATAAATAACTAATTTGTTAGAACTCTTGTTTAGTGGGTGTATTCTTATGAATTTCTCTTAATTCTACAAGAATTTGATTATTTAAATGTTTAATATAATCTAGATTTTCAGTTAATTTTCTTAAAGTTCTTTGGTTTTCAAATATCAGATTCAAAAGATCTTCTGAATTGAGATTAGATGACGCAATGATGAGAAAAAAATCCTATCCCTTCGTTAATTACTTAATCCTAAAATCCTTCGAAAAATAGTCATATAGCCCTTATAATGAAAATATTGAACAATAATTAAACATTAAACAGACATTTAAGAGAATAATTGATTTAAAAAATTGTTTGACATACGTGCCCTTGTTAGCTCTGCGAACCAATATTCTATTCAGAATATCACCCTTACTGATATGTGAATATCAAGGTAAGAGTACTGGCATGTGCTGAGTTTCCAGACTATATACGTCTAAATATTAAAAATAGTTTTTAAAACATAAATTTTTAATTAAGATAAACAATGACCAATAATTCCTGGCCAATAACTCCAAAAATAATAATCATAACATAATTGATCCCTTTTCTTCACCTAGAAGAGTCCTTGATTTCATTGTAGACTTACATCACACTGCCACCTATCAAGCTTGTTCTAGTCTTTTAGAATTAGAATCAACCATGCTCTGATACCATTTAGGGGGGTATAGGGCAGATTTTAGCGGTCTCTGTTAACCATAAATTTACATTTAAATTTAACATGATGAACTAAGAAAATTTTAAAAGAAAGATAGTTTACTTACAGTAGGTTGTAGCGAGCGGAGAGGATGTAGTGGTTGGGTCGTCTATTAACAGCGGAGAAATACTTTTTTTTTTATATATATATATATATATATATATAGGGCTATAATATGAAGTACTGAAGGATTTTGAAGGAGTTTAAGTAATATGACTAGGGGAATCGGAAGGGGGTTTTAAGCTGCCATTTAAGAAAGATTGCTTCTTATAAAATTGCTCTCGTTTTTTGAACTCGTACCTACAAATGAGAAAGGCGAGGGCTTTTATAGCCTTCGAAATACAAACCTAGAAAGCCGGTTTTGTAACCGGTTACCTAATCGAGAAAGGACTTAAATGCAATAATTTACAAAAGTCAAAAAAGCAAAAGTAAAGGCTGATCAATAATTTACAAAAAGCAGAAATAATTCAAAAAGTAGATGCTTGGTGTCGGCCGCCTGACGTCACTGCTTACGTTTTTCTTCATCCAGTTGTCTCTTCTAGAAGTCTCGATAATTGCTGTCAATTGTTGGGATTGTGTCTCCGTCTGATTGTGCATCTTGCATAATGTCGTCACATGGCCATGGTTCACATGGATATGGCCATGTATTTTCTTCATCCGTGTCATTGATGTATTTTTCTTTTAATGTATCCTTCACCCATGAATGGGAGAAGCATATTCCAATTATCCCTTGCCCAAATTTGAACATAATGTCCTTCTGTCATTAATTTGAAAAATTGCCAAGGAAAGTGGCTGGGAATGTCTGGGGTTTTTTTATGCTTCTTTATGAAACCGGTATGGAATTCTGTGATTTTGTCGACATCTTGTTCATGAAGCCAAGAAAGGCTTGAGAAGTCAATGTGTTCTTCAATTTTGACCGCCGATGCTAACAGAGCTTGATCTTTGGATTTGGTGCTGATGAATATTCTTTTTCTTGCAGGTCTGTATGTATAACTATCAGCTTCTGGGAAGGATGCAAAGATTTTACACCCAGCTTTTGTTCATAAGAGTAAGTGGCGATGTTGCCAGCTACCAATGTGAATTTTTCTCCAAATGTATTTAGAATTCTTTCTATAGTGGGTGTGAAACGGAACTCAATGTAATCAATCATACCATAATGGTAAAATTGAGTAATAAGTTCTTCTGGCATGTCTGTTTTAAAGAGATCGATCTGTAATAATAATACCCCTGTGTCTTTCCCTTCATTGTCTACCCTTTCGACAACTTTCACTCCTGTGAATTTTAATTCTTTAAAAACGATTTGAACTATTTTTTGCTGTGGTTTGTATAATATTAAAGGAAAACCTGTACAATTTTTTTCGGAAATAATATCATTGAGGCCTTCAATCCTTTCCAGGACTGGTTTTAAAGTCTGCCTCCATGGAATGTCAAGAATTCGTGCTTTAAAGCTGTCGTAATCCCTGTAAATAGGCTCCGTTGTTCTTTTTAATTTATTTTGAAGGATTTCCACTTCCTGTTTTAACTTTTCATTTTCTTTTGTAACTGTGTTACTTGTGTTTCCTGTGTAGTATTGTGAACCACCTCTTTCCCCTTTTGAAAAATGTGCTTTTGGAGATTTACAATGATTTCCTCCTGTTTCTGAATAATTTGTTCCGGGCTTTCTTTTGTAATGTCTGAAAATGTTTTGACTTGTTCCGGCTCGATAAAAAAGTTTTCAATCCCAAAGTATCCCCTAGTCGTGTTCATGGCATCGGAGAAACTATAAAAACCTTTGTAAAGCGGATCTTTACACTGTATGTGATTTACGACTGTTTCCCATTTATTAAAAATACCTATTTTTGTGCCACGAAAAATAATGTAATTGGAATATCTTTTCGGAACATTTGTGTTTTCTGGCATTTTTTGAGTTATTTCCAAGAAGTAAAATCCTAAGGAATTTAGAATTTGTACTTTCTTTGTGGACTCATTTGGGAATGTATGTATGTGCCAAAGATTGTCAAGGAGACACTGTTGTTTTTCTGTTAGGTCCATCCCGAAAATTGGCCTAAACCTTTTACTTTCTTCTGTGCAAACGGGTAATACATTTGGGCCGAATGTAATAGATTTCTGTTGGGCTTGTGGGATAAATCGGTTTTGTGGAACAAAATGTTTATCAGCCAACTTTAAAGAGCTTGGCCCAGCCTGTGAGGATTTTCTGTTGGGAAATGTTAGTGGGGACGACAGTTTCATGTTTTTGCTGTAGCTTTCTTGCTCTGTTTTGATACCTTCACTGTCTGAAGTATCCATTGTTGTGTGTTTTCCTTGCTGTTGTGGATGTACCAATCTTTTTTCCTTGTTTTTATCCATGGAACAACCTGTTTAGATTCCTTGATAAGATATCAGCAATAGTATTATTTTTCCCTTTTATATGTTCAAAGTTTATAATGTATCCACTTCCTTGTATTATGTTTTGTAGATTAATCCATCTAGTCCTATTAACTTTTTTACTTTGATCGTTTTTTATAAATTTAACTATGGCTTCACAATCTGTTCTAACCGTAAATTCTTTATTTAAAAATATTTTAAATTTTTCTAATGCGTTAATCAATGCCTGGATTTCATAATCTAAACTAGTCTAATTTAATCCTGTTTTGTTAAAGTTTCCACTAGAATATGCGCAAACTTTCTCATTATCTTTTGGTGAATATTTGTTTGGTTTACAAAGAAGAACAGCTCCCCATCCTTCTTTACATCCATCTGTTTCTATTATGATGTAATCCGTTACTAGTGGTAATTCTAATGGTTGAATCTTTTTTACAAGCCTTTTTAGGGTTAGTAAATTATGCCAGAAAATTTACTCGTAACTTATCAAAATTAGTAGGACCATTATATAGTAAAACAACAAAGAATGGTCAAAGAAATTTTAACAAAGAAGATATAAAATTAATAAAAGAAATAAAAGAAGTGGTAAAAAAGATTCAACCATTAGAATTACCACTAGTAACGGATTACATCATAATAGAAACAGATGGATGTAAAGAAGGATGGGGAGCTGTTCTTCTTTGTAAACCAAACAAATATTCACCAAAAGATAATGAGAAAGTTTGCGCATATTCTAGTGGAAACTTTAACAAAACAGGATTAAATTAGACTAGTTTAGATTATGAAATCCAGGCATTGATTAACGCATTAGAAAAATTTAAAATATTTTTAAATAAAGAATTTACGGTTAGAACAGATTGTGAAGCCATAGTTAAATTTATAAAAAACGATCAAAGTAAAAAAGTTAATAGGACTAGATGGATTAATCTACAAAACATAATACAAGGAAGTGGATACATTATAAACTTTGAACATATAAAAGGGAAAAATAATACTATTGCTGATATCTTATCAAAGAATCTAAACAGGTTGTTCCATGGATAAAAACAAGGAAAAAATATTGGTACATCCACAACAGCAAGGAAAACACACAGCAATGGATACTTCAGACAGTGAAGGTATCAAAACAGAGCAAGAAGCTACAGCAAAAACATGAAACTGTCGTCCTCACTAACATTTCCCAACAGAAAAATCCTCACAGGCTGGGCCAAGCTCTTTAAAATTGGCTGATAAACATTTTGTTCCACAAAACCGATTTATCCCACAAGCCCAACAGAAATCTATTACATTCGGCCCAAATGTATTACCCGTTTGCACAGAAGAAAGTAAGAGGTTTAGGCCTATTTTCGGGATGGACCTTACAGAAAAACAACAGTGTCTCCTTGACAATCTTTGGCACATACATACATTCCCAAATGAGTCCACAAAGAAAGTACAAATTCTAAATTCCTTAGGATTTTACTTCTTGGAAATAACTCGAAAAATGCCAGAAAACACAAATGTTCCGAAAAAATATTCCCATTATATTATTTTTCGTGGCACAAAAATAGGTATTTTTAATAAATGGGAAACAGTCGTAAATCACATACAGTGCAAAGATCCGCTTTACAAAGGTTTTTATAGTTTCTCCGATTGGGATTGAAAACTTTTTTATCGAGCCGGAACAAGTAAAAACATTTTCAGACATTACAAAAGAAAGCCCGGAACAAATTATTCAGAAACAGGAGGAAATCATTGTAAATCTCCAAAAGCACATTTTTCAAAAGGGGAAAGAGGTGGTTCACAATATTACACAGGAAACACAAGTAACACAGTTACAAGAGAAAATGAAAAGTTAAAACAGGAAGTGGAAATCCTTCAAAATAAATTAAAAAGAACAACGGAGCCTATTTACAGGGATCACGACAGCTTTAAAGCACGAATTCTTGACATTCCATGGAGGCAGACTTTAAAACCAGTCCTGGAAAGGATTGAAGGCCTCAATGATATTATTTCCGAAAAAATTTGCACAGGTTTTCCTTTAATATTATACAAACTACAGCAAAAAATAGTTCAAATCGTTTTTAAAGAATTAAAATTCACAGGAGTGAAAGTTGTCGAAAGGGTAGACAATGAAGGGAAAGACACAGGGGTATTATTATTACAGATCGATCTCTTTAAAACAGACATGCCAGAAGAACTTATTACTCAATTTTACCATTATGGTATGATTGATTACATTGAGTTCCGTTTCACACCCACTATAGAAAGAATTCTAAATACATTTGGAGAAAAATTCACATTGGTAGCTGGCAACATCGCCACTCACTCTTATGAACAAAAAGCTAGGTGTAAAATCTTTGCATCCTTCCCAGAAGCTGATAGTTATACATACAGACCTGCAAGAAAAAAAATATTCATCAGCACCAAATCCAAAGATCAAGCTCTGTTAGCATCGGCGGTCAAAATTGAAGAACACATTGACTTCTCAAGCCTTTCTTGGCTTCATGAACAAGATGTCGACAAAATCACAGAATTCCATACCGGTTTCATAAAGAAGCATAAAAAAACCCAGACATTCCCAGCCACTTTCCTTGGCAATTTTTCAAATTAATGGCAGAAGGACATTATGTTCAAATTTGGGCAAGAGATAATTGGAATATGCTTCTCCCATTCATGGGTGAAGGAGATACATTAAAAGAAAAATACATCAATGACACGGATGAAGAAAATACATGGCCATATCCATGTGAACCATGGCCATGTGACGACATTATGCAAGATGCACAATCAGACGGAGACACAATCCCAACAATTGACAGCAATTATCGAGACTTCTAGAAGAGACAACTGGATGAAGAAAAACGTAAGCAGTGACGTCAGGCGGCCGACACCAAGCATCTACTTTTTGAATTATTTCTGCTTTTTGTAAATTATTGATCAGCCTTTACTTTAGCTTTTTGACTTTTGTAAATTATTGCATTTAAGTCCTTTCTCGATTAGGTAAACCGGTTACAAAACCGGCTTTCTAGGTTTGTATTTCGAAGGCTATAAAAGCCCTCGCCTTTCTCATTTGTAGGTACGAGTTCAAAAAACGAGAGCAATTTTATAAGAAGCAATCTTTCTTAAATGGCAGCTTAAAACCCCCTTCCGATTCCCCTAGTTATATTACTTAAACTCCTTCAAAATCCTTCAGTACTTCATATTATAGCCCTATATATATATATATATATAAAAAAAAGAGTATTTCTCCGCTGTTAATAGACGACCCAACCACTACATCCTCTCCGCTCGCTACAACCTACTGTAAGTAAACTATCTTTCTTTTAAAATTTTCTTAGTTCATCATGTTAAATTTAAATGTAAATTTATGGTTAACAGAGACCGCTAAAATCTGCCCTATACCCCCCTAAATGGTATCAGAGCATGGTTGATTCTAATTCTAAAAGACTAGAACAAGCTTGATAGGTGGCAGTGTGATGTAAGTCCACAATGAAATCAAGGACTCTTCTAGGTGAAGAAAATGGATCAATTATGTTATGATTATTATTTTTGGAGTTATTGGCCAGGAATTATTGGTCATTGTTTATCTTAATTAAAAATTTATGTTTTAAAAACTATTTTTAATATTTAGACGTATATAGTCTGGAAACTCAGCACATGCCAGTACTCTTACCTTGATATTCACATATCAGTAAGGGTGATATTCTGAATAGAATATTGGTTCGCAGAGCTAACAAAGGCACGTATGTCAAACAATTTTTTAAATCAATTATTCTCTTAAATGTCTGTTTAATGTTTAATTATTGTTCAATATTTTCATTATAAGGGCTATATGACTATTTTTCGAAGGATTTTAGGATTAAGTAATTAACGAAGGGATAGGATTTTTTTCTCATCATTGCGTCATCTAATCTCAATTCAGAAGATCTTTGAATCTGATATTTGAAAACCAAAGAACTTTAAGAAAATTAACTGAAAATCTAGATTATATTAAACATTTAAATAATCAAATTCTTGTAGAATTAAGAGAAATTCATAAGAATACACCCACTAAACAAGAGTTCCAACAAATTAGTTATTTATTAGAAAATTCGAAACCTAGACAGATATTAGAAGCAAAAGAATTATTACATAAAGTAGAAAAACAAGTTTTTAATTTAGAACAAGTTATTACCACAGTTAAAGGAATAGTCGAAAGTTAAACTGGACTCTAAAGAATATTTACAAGCTCTAGGAAAAGCTAGCAACAGGAGTGGTATGAAATACAAAGTAAACATAGATGGAATTGTGAATACAATAGCGTCAAAATCTATACAAATGATAGATCCAATTAAAATAGACCCAGAAGAATTAGCAGGACTAGAATGGTCTTTAGATGATTTAAAAGAACAAGATAATGAAATATTAGTTCCACGACAAACTTATATATATGAAGGAATAAATGGAGCACAAAGTTTAAGATTTATAAACTTTAAAAAAGAATCTTTTAATAAAGGTGAAGATGATACTGAAACAGAATGTACTTTTATGAATATATAGTACGATAAAGAACCTATATAAGATACAGATAGCGAAGAAAAAGAAATTATTATCGGATTCGATGAATTCGAAGAAGAAGAAGAAAATGATTTCAGTATTATAGACTATTTAGAAGAAGAACCTGTAACAGGATTTAAGATAGAAGAAACTAGTAAAACATTTGATGAAATAATAAACAAAAAATTTACTTATTTAGAAACCACATTAGGCCCAATAGCATTAGGTATATGGAAAAGCAAAAAAGCCCAAGATCCAGATGAAATTAATAGACTAAAAGCTATATGAGATAACCCATATAACTTTACGAGTCAAATTAGAACATTAATATTAGGAGTAGACCCAGCTAAAAACACTACTCTTATACAAGACACAGCTATTAGAAACTTAGAACAACTAAGTATAGCAGACATAAAATACATAAATGAATTCACATTAGATTTTACTAGATTATTATCACAAACAGGTCAAGCTATGGACGATGACCTATGTGACAAATATTTTGTCAAATTACCTGGGGATTTAGGAAGAAATATCCATGAATCATGGAAACAACAGTTTAGTGATAAAAAGAATTTAGGAATTGGACCGCGAATCACTTATACCTTTACTATACTAGAAGATAAATGTAAAGAAGTAACCTTACAGGAACAATTAAAAAAGAGTGCTTATGTTTTTTGCAAAACAGCTATATATACACCACAAGCATATGGTCAATATAGTAATAGTAAACCTACGAAGAAATTTATAAGAAAAAGTACTACCTATAGAAAAGAATATAAACCTTATACAGGCAATAAATATGTTAAAAAACCTCAAACTAGGAAATGCAGGTGTTTTATGTGCGGAGATGAAAAACATTTAGCAAATAAATGTCCAAACAAAAATAAAAACACAGAACGAAGCAACCTAGTAGAACAATTAGGTGAATACAAAATAGAACCCCTAGACATGACAAATTCAGACAATGAATCAGTTATAGCATCTATAGTGATGATGAAAGTCAACTTACTAAAGTAACATACACTTATATGAATATGTAAACATGAGTGGATAAATAGAAGAGGAAATAACTATATTAAATGCTTTAATTGTGGTTATTTTCCTAGTATTGAAAAGAGATCACAGTGTAATATATGTTTTAAGGAAATCTGTTATTTATGCTTAAACACACTATATAAACAAAGCATGACAATAGATAACAAATCCTTAGAAGGTGCAAACTTAGAATTAATTATAGAAAAAGTAAATAAAATTGAGATTTCAAACGAATTACATAATTTAAAAATCCTTGGAATTGAAAAAAGAATTTCGAATATAGAAAATGTCGTATATAAAAACAAACAAAAAGTAGATGAATCTTTAACTCAGGAAGATCTAACTAATATGTCCACAGAACATACCTTAATACAAACCAAAAATATTACAAATATGATTAATCTACAATGTAGGTTATGGCTAGATAATCAAAAATATCTCGATTTAACTGCCCTCTTAGATACAGGAGCAACAAAAAGTGTGATATCACATAGTATGGTTCCAGCTCAGTTCAAAAAAGAATTATCCTATAAATTAGTCACTAGGACTATAGAGGATAGATTAATGACAATCACACATTATATTGAACCAATCGGTATACAGTTTATAGATTTTTCAGGAAACTATAGCTTAAAATATGATATCCCTCAAGTAAATATTACTCCAGAGTACGTAAAATCAAAAGATTTTATTCTCGGATTAAATTTTATACTAGGCTTACAGGGTGCTATTACTATAACAAAAAATTATATTACCCTAAGTAAACATATTTACAGTATACCAACCCTTAGATACAATCAAACATCAGAGTTAGCACAGAAGCGTGGTGGACTCGGCCACTTGGAATTTTTAAGACAAAATCATCCAAAAACAAATGTGAATATAGAAAATGACACATTAAAATTATTAACAAATATGCTAACACATGAATTAGAAAAAGGAATAGACGTAACAAAAAGTAGTAATCATCCTATTATTTTACATTTAGAAAAAATAGGATTAATAGGAGAAGACATTATGAACTCAAAAGTTACATATATATGCAAATTTAAAATAAAAAATCCTGACATAACTATAAGAACAACAAATATTGATAAAGTCCTTTAGTTAAGGATGAATTTAGGAACCAAATACCTGAAATGATAAAACAAAATCTAATTAAAAAATCAGAAAGTCCACATAGATCAGCAGCCTTTATAGTACGAAACCATAGCGAAATAAAGAGAGGAAAAGCTAGAATAATTTATAATTATAAGAGACTTAATGATAACACAGAAGATGATGGGTATAATATACCTAACAAAGATTCTTTAATAATTTAATTCAAAAGAAAAAGATCTTTTCAAAATTCGATCTAAAATCAGGCTATAATCAGCTTAAATTATCAGAAGATTTTAAACCATGGACAGCTTTTACATGTTCCGAAGGACAATTTGAATGGAACGTATTAAGTTTTGGTTTAAAAAATGCTCCGGCAATATTCCAAAGATTTATGGATAATATATTCTTAAAATATGAGTTCTGTATGGTATATATAGACGACATCTTAGTAGCTAGTGAAACTATACAAGAACATGAAAATCATTTAAGACAAGTGTTTAGTGAAATTAAAAAACATGGAATAGTTGTATCAAAAAGAAAAATGGAGCTTTTCAAAAGAAAAATATCCTTTTTAGGACTTGAAATAGGTAATGGAAAAATTGAATTACAACCTCATATATCAACAAAAATTATCGAATTTCCAGAAAAATTTGAAAATTTAAAACAAATACAAGCCTTTTTAGGGTTAGTAAATTATGCCAGAAAATTTACTCCTAACTTATCAAAATTAGTAGGACCATTATATAGTAAAACAACAAAGAATGGTCAAAGAAATTTTAACAAAGAAGATATAAAATTAATAAAAGAAATAAAAGAAGTGGTAAAAAAGATTCAACCATTAGAATTACCACTAGTAACGGATTATATCATAATAGAAACAGATGGATGTAAAGAAGGATGGGGAGCTGTTCTTCTTTGTAAACCAAACAAATATTCACCAAAAGATAATGAGAAAGTTTGCGCATATTCTAGTGGAAACTTTAACAAAACAGGATTAAATTGGACTAGTTTAGATTATGAAATCCAGGCATTGATTAACGCATTAGAAAAAATTAAAATATTTTTAAATAAAGAATTTACGGTTAGAACAGATTGTGAAGCCATAGTTAAATTTATAAAAAACGATCAAAGTAAAAAAGTTAATAGGACTAGATGGATTAATCTACAAAACATAATACAAGGAAGTGGATACATTATAAACTTTGAACATATAAAAGGGAAAAATAATACTATTGCTGATATCTTATCAAGGAATCTAAACAGGTTGTTCCATGGATAAAAACAAGAAAAAAAGATTGGTACATCCACAACAGCAAGGAAAACACACAGCAATGGATACTTCAGGCAGTGAAGGTATCAAAACAGAGCAAGAAAGCTACAGCAAAAACATGAAACTATCGTCCTCACTAACATTTCCCAACAGAAAATCCTCACAGGCTGGGCCAAGCTCTTTAAAGTTGGCTGATAAATATTTTGTTCCACAAAACCGATTTATCCCACAAGGCCAACAGAAATCTATTACATTCGGCCCAAATGTATTACCCGTTTGCACAGAAGAAAGTAAAAGGTTTATGCCCATTTTTGGGATGGACCTAACAGAAAAACAATAGTGTCTCCTTGACAATCTTTGGCACATACATACATTCCCAAATGAGTCCACAAAGAAAGTACAAATTCTAAATTCCTTAGGATTTTACTTCTTGGAAATAACTCGAAAAATGCCAGAAAACACAAATGTTCCGAAAAGATATTCCCATTACATTATTTTTCGTGGCACAAAAATAGGTATTTTTAATAAATGGGAAACAGTCGTAAATCACATACAGTGCAAAGATCCGCTTTACAAAGGTTTTTATAGTTTCTCCGATGCCATGAACACGGCTAGGGGATACTTTGGGATTGAAAACTTTTTTATCGAGCCGGAACAAGTCAAAACATTTTCAGACATTACAAAAGAAAACCCGGAACAAATTATTCAGAAACAGGAGGAAATCATTGTAAATCTCCAAAAGCACATTTTTCAAAAGGGGAAAGAGGTGGTTCACAATACTACACAGGAAACACAAGTAACACAGTTACAAAGAGAAAATGAAAAGTTAAAACAGGAAGTGGAAATCCTTCAAAATAAATTAAAAAGAACAACGGGGCCTATTTACAGGGATTACGACAGCTTTAAAGCACAAATTCTTGACATTCCATGGAGGCAGACTTTAAAACCAGTCCTGAAAAGGATTGAAGGCCTCAATGATATTATTTCCGAAAAAATTTGTACATGTTTTCCTTTAATATTATACAAACTATAGCAAAAAATAGTTCAAATCGTTTTTAAAGAATTAAAATTCACAGGAGTGAAAGTTGTCGAAAGGGTAGACAATGAAGGGAAAGACACAGGGGTATTATTATTACAGATCGATCTCTTTAAAACAGACATGCCAGAATAACTTATTACTCAATTTTACCATAATGGTATGATTGATTACATTGAGTTCCGTTTCACACCCACTATAGAAAGAATTCTAAATACATTTGGAGAAAAATTCACATTGGTGGCTGGCAACATCGCCACTCACTCTTATGAACAAAAAACTGGGTGTAAAATCTTTGCATCCTTCCCAGAAGCTGATAGTTATACATACAGACCTGCAAGAAAAAGAATATTCATCAGCACCAAATCCAAAGATCAAGCTCTGTTAGCATCGGCGGTCAAAATTGAAGAACACATTGACTTCTCAAGCCTTTCTTGGCTTCATGAACAAGATGTCGACAAAATCACAGAATTCCATACCGGTTTCATAAAGAAGCATAAAAAAACCCAGACATTCCCAGCCACTTTCCTTGGCAATTTTTCAAATTAATGGCAGAAGGACATTATGTTCAAATTTGGGCAAGAGATAATTGGAATATGCTTCTCCCATTCATGGGTGAAGGAGATACATTAAAAGAAAAATACATCAATGACACGGATGAAGAAAATACATGGCCATATCCATGTGAACCATGGCCATGTGACGACATTATGCAAGATGCACAATCAGACGGAGACACAATCCCAACAATTGACAGCAATTATCGAGACTTCTAGAAGAGACAGCTGGATGAAGAAAAACGTAAGCAGTGACGTCAGGCGGCCGACACCAAGCATCTACTTTTTGAATTATTTCTGCTTTTTGTAAATTATTGATCAGCCTTTACTTTAGCTTTTTGACTTTTGTAAATTATTGCATTTAAGTCCTTTCTCGATTAGGTAACCGGTTACAAAACCGACTTTCTAGGTTTGTATTTCGAAGGCTATAAAAGCCCTCGCCTTTCTCATTTGTAGGTACGAGTTCAAAAAACGAGAGCAATTTTATAAGAAGCAATCTTTCTTAAATGGCAGCTTAAAACCCCCTTCCGATTCCCCTAGTTATATTACTTAAACTCCTTCAAAATCCTTCAGTACTTCATATTATAGCCATATATATATATATATATATATATATATATAAAGAGTATTTCTCCACTGTTAATAGACGACCCAACCACTACATCCTCTCCGCTCGCTACAACCTACTGTAAGTAAACTATCTTTCTTTTAAAATTTTCTTAGTTCATCATGTTAAATTTAAATGTAAATTTATGGTTAACAGAGACCGCTAAAATCTTCCCTATATATATATATATATATATATATATATATATATATATATATATATATATATATATATATATATATATATATATATATATAGCGAGTAGCAAGATTGTTACATCTTAATCTGATTATACCAATCCGTTCGGTAACTTTAATTTTGCAATTGTTTTTTATAATACTACTCGTACTATTAATCCTTTTGCAGGTAATTACATAGCGAGTCAGCTTCAAGAACTAAGGGATTTGGTCATGAATGTACCCGGTGTCATTCCACCTATCCAGCAGGTCTCCCCAACATGTTACAATCATTCATGCTTTGTACCGGCTATTGCACAAGTTGACATCCCCAAAGGCTTCAACATTCCGACCATGAAGCTGTATGATGGAAGCACTGATCCTGAGGAAAACGTCCCCCATTATCAGGAGAAGATGGAGATTGTCCGAGTACCTCTTCTAATCAGAGAAGCTTGCTTGTGTAAAGGGTTCGGCTCAACGTTGGTATGACCAGCTTCGAAATGGTTGATTCGTCAACCACCAGGATCTATTGGGTCATTTTCTCAACTTGTCAACATGTTCAACAACCAATTCTCTTGTAGCAGACAATTTAAGAAACTTACCAGCGATCTTTACCATATTATCCAACAACCTACCGAGGCCTTGAAAGACTACGTCAACAGGTTCAATAAAGAAGTCTTGGAAATTCCCAACCTTGATATAGCTACGGCAACGGAAGCCTTTAGAAAGGGTCTAAAGAAAGATTCCCCGTTCTATGAAGAATTGGTAATGAACCCTTGCAAGAGAATGGAAGATGTACGCAACAGGGCATCAAGATTTATCAGACTTGAAGAAGACAAGGTGCAACAACAAAGGCTTCTAAAAGAGCGTCGGTATGAGGATTCCCAGATTTTGGAACGCTATCCATCATATGTCAGTATCATTTCAAATTGTCGACATCGTAAGGTAATAATTTAAGTATGAACTTACCTCAATAGTTGAATAAACTTTATTTTATTTAAATTCATTTTAATAAAGTTATTTATGCAAGTTTACTTTCATTAATAAAAGTGACATCAGTTAAGATGTTACGTACTTCTAACATATCGTCGTTTTGCAAGATTTTAACATTTTGAATAAGACTTCGAGACTCTACGAAGATAAACGTTTGAGACTGGCCATCTTATCTTCATTTTAAGGCACTTACGCCCTTCAAAGGTTTAAAGAAATTACTTTCTTTCGTTTCAATTAAGGTTAATACACCTTCGCCTAGAGCGCACGATTTCAATGTTGGTTAAGGTGAGGAATGGGCACGTATGTTTATATGTATGCACCCCCCATTTCCACTTAATCAAATATTGACCATAAGAAAATTCAATTGGTTATGGCATTGACATGTCATTTAAGTTCAAAAGGTTTTTGGCATTAACATGTCAACTAAGTGATATAAAGATTTATACATCTTACACAAGAAATTAACATCCTAAGACGAAGAATCGATAAAGAGAACAATATATATTTTCAAAGATTGAGGTGCAGGTCATCTTAAGGAGAAAGATACTTGTGGATATCTTGATGATTGACGACACCTAACGGTTGTTTCTTCCTGAAGATTTTCTGAAACTTTTTGAAGAAGAGAACACGTTCAAATCTTTAGAGGATGGAAACACTTCTACCAAGCAATTGTCCAGTCAATAACCATTTATAGTTTTGAGTTTTGAAAAACTTACGCTTTTCGTATTCCGTAAATGGTAAGTTTTGGGGGCAATTGTTGTGGCTACATTTTTAAGAGGACGACATCTTGACTACTTTTAAGAGGACGATATCTTTGTTGGATATTATGCCCTAGGCCCTTGAGAAAGGCCAATACGTTATATCATAGCTTCATTGTTATAGAGATAACAAAACCGATTATTATATCTTTTGCATGTTTATTATAATAATCATTGTCCCTAGCACTTATGAAGAGCTAGCATGAGTTTAATGGATAATCATATGATGATTATAGCGCATAGGATGCAGATTAAACTTGTGGGTACATGTTGGAGAACATGTACTGGATAGACCCGTTGTGAGATTTATGTCATGGTCGAATGTCATAATTAAATCTCATAATAGTTATATCATTTATCCTTAGACCTGAGATTATCATAGTTTTCCATATGATGAACATTATGTTTGACGTACTCAAACGCTACCCCTAACCGGGAAGTTATAAAGGCTACGATTGGCATAATCGGATTCATGTAGGGAAGAATGATAAGTCAAGATGGGATTTGTCCCTCTCTCAAGAGAGATATCTGCTAGGCCACTCGATGAGTGAGATTGATGAAAGTGTACGACCGTACCCAAATGAATTGAAGAGTTCAATGTTATTTGCTCATAATCAATCTACTCGGGATCGAGAAAGCATTGGACAACATAAGTTGACGTGGACCATGACTTATGTCCAATATAATATCGCTTGACAAAAGGGATTGTGATATGTTCTATGTAGGTAACTTTGGGCTTTCAAAGTTATACTAATTGGGTAGTCATAATGGCTTACTAGAGTCCGCTTATGACTTACGGGTTCGGACTCGTTCGGATTCGTTGCCAACTTAGTATAATCCTATTGGGTCACACACAATAGAACGGATTGAAAAGGCGAAAAATCTGGGAATCAGAAACTGGCCACCGTACGGCTCCATAGGAGGAGTACGGCTCCAAAGGAGCCGTACGACCACCATGCCCGTAACAGACCAGTTTGTTCAGTTTTCTGCACAGGAAAGGAATCCCGAACCCAAACAGAATTAGGTCAAACCCTTATATATGATATACAGCCGGGTTTGACAGCCTCTAATGGTGATCTTGGAGATCACAAACAATTGTTTTATAAACAATAAATCATAGAGAAGTAGATTATTTATTTTGTGATTCTTGATCATCAAAATACAATAATCAATGAAGAAAATAATTCCACGAAGAAATCATTTCTTCATCAAGCCTTGGGTCTAGCAATCCAGATCAAGAAGGTGTTCTTGATATCCGTTCGACGTGTGGATACCGATGGAGGGTGTTTCCTTTAGCACCTTAAAGTCCGTGTTCATGGATGCGATCTTTAAGGGTTAGTTTCTTTCATCTTGTATTTAATTTAATCAACTTGCACGGATCCATGGCTCATGGGTGTTTGATCTATATGTTTATTCCGCTGCGCATGATGCATCAAAACCCAACAATCTTGACTACTGCCAGCATGTGAACGTCTTCGTAATCAGTAAGTTGTGAATGATAAAGTTATTTTATTCTAATAAATATTTTTTATAGCTAACCCTTGGAAATCACGTGGTAAAATAATTATTTCCACAAAGGGATCGACTTGGTCAAGAGTTGGTTAGAGATAAAATTGGATCCCACGATTTTAGGACAGTTGGTTATGGATATATTTTCAAGATAGTGACATCTTGATCAACATGCAAACATCTTCACCTCTAGCAGAATTATCAATAAATTAATTATAATTATCCTAACTAATTTTATCTATCTACATCTAAGTAAAAACGTGCTACAAGGCCTACTCTCAATAAGAAGACCAAGTCAAAGAGATAGAGCCCGAGTTTTTAGGATAGTTTGTTACTCTTTTAGATAGGGTTCTTATTTGTATTTAAACTGAGCTTGGGGGCACACCATGACACACTCACACAATACTTTGTACTCCTCCACAGTTCAAAAACATTAATACTACCGTTTGGGAAGGAAGGTGCTCTTAATCACCTCCCGAGGTTTTGTGCCGGCGAGATTATTTGTAACGACCCCAAAATCCGTTTTATTTATTTTAATATTTATTTTATATTTTGATAATTTTAATTTAAAATTATGTGTGCATTTGACGTGTTGCATCATATTAAATGAATTTGCACATTTTAACTTGATTATTTGTGTTAGTTAAAATGTTAGTAGTAAAGTTTATTTGGGGAGTTAAGTTGTTAGTGGGAAATTATGGGGGCTTTATTGGAAATGTGAGTTTAGGGGTTTAAAGGTTCAAAATAGAATTTGAGGGGTTATTGTGAAACTTGGAAAGGATAGTTATCTCCCTCACCCCCTCCCCTCTCCATGGCATTTCACACACTTACAAACCTAATTACTTTCTAAGAAAAATTGACCTCCATTGTAGAAGAAAGAAGCTAGGTAAGTTTTGTTCTTGTTGATTTTCCCTAATTTAATTTACTACTCCATTTTCAAATCTAATTACATATAAATGTTCAGGGTTTTGAATAGATTCTTCCTACCGATCCATATTATTTTTCTTGACATCTTTTCCGGAAAATAGGTAAGTTACTAATCCCCTTTAATTGTTAAAATGGTCATGAGTATGTTCTATATGCTATATATGTTGAAAGAATAATGTTTTGAATGTTTTTATTATACTTGTAAATTTGGAACAAAGGGAGTAGTATGAAAATAGTTATTGTTTGGTGTTAGTATTGTTTTTAGGCTGAGTTTTAACCTTTGTGTAAGTTGCAAAAGTTAAGTGTTGCAAGCAATTGTAATTTTTGGGTTGTGAAACAAAAGGAGTGAACTTTGGTTAAGTTTTTAGGTCTGCCGGGTGATGTGGGCGGCCGCCCAAAATTGGGCGTGCGGCCGCACATCTATCTGAAGGGTTTTCTTCTTGGAACAGAGCATTTTGGGCGGCCGCACAGCCCTGTTTGGGCGACCGCCCAGTCATCTGAAAAAGTTGAGAGTTTTAAACCAAGGGATTTAGAGGTCAATATTGGTCTAGTTTTTGGGTAGTGTTCTAAAGTAGTTAGATGATTGTTATGGATCACTAAAGTGGTAGAATTGGTTCCTTTGTGAACACAGGTGTTGTGAAATGTTAGTAATTGATTAAGTGAGCATTGTTGAACACTTTGTAATGTGTTGAATGGTTCATCTTCTTGATGTGTTTGGCATGGTTCCCTACATTGGAATCATTGTCCCTGATTGGTGTTTAAGCAAGTATGTCTATTGGGTGCTTGCGTGTAAAGTCCAGCTGGTACTTTTGTGTGTGTTGGGCAGTGATAGGGATTATAATGGTCTCCCGAGCCAAGTACATTATAAAGCTCCTATCATTGGTTTCCCATTTTTAACCCCCTTCCTTAGGCCAAAGGTTGGGCACTTTGGGTTATGACTTTGTGTCATTTTCCCCGTTGTTGTTGTTTGGTTCCGGAACCCGTTTCAGCTCTTCGATGCTGCTCAGTTGATGCCTCTCAGATGGCTATTGTTTGGTTTGAGAACCTTGGATCAGTATCCATGTATGAGTGTTCATTTCCGTTTTATGTGTTGCATGATGAGTTGGTCGTTATTTCCAACCGGTATGGGACGGTTGGCGATAGGGAGCCTCTCATATTATGTGCTATGTGCTATATGATTATTTGTGGCATTGTTCCTTTATGTTTATCATATTAGCATGTAATGTAGTTGCATTTTAGTAACTTACTGAGATTTATTCTCACCCTTTATTTGTTTACCGTTTTAGATAAGAAGGAGCCCAGGGGATAGTTCACACACACAGGGAGGACGTCGAGGAGATCTTTGGGTAAGACATTTTGGGAAATGTGGTGTAAGTAAATGATACATTATGTAAATGTAATACCTTTTGGGTAGTATACCCGTGACTTGGTTTGTATCATCTCTTTTAGTAGATGTTCGTGTTTGTAATTAAGTAAGTAAAGTTAGTAGTTGTAGCCAAGTGGCTTAGTACTTGTTTGTGAAAGGTTGTTTTGTGACTTGAAGTCATGTTTTAGTATCGAGTTGGTTGTGTGAACCTTTTTATAGAAAGTTTATTTCGAAAATTTTTCTTATAAATGTTTTATGACGTCTTCCGTGCGTGTCCCGGACGTGGGGCCAAGTAGGACCACGGGTCGGGGCGCGACATTATTATCTCAAGAGCTTTCCTCATTACATCCTTGTGCAATCTTGAGTTATGAAATTCTATAGTTTATATTCCATCTAACCCTCCTTAATCTTGATTATCAATCCCAGAATACATTTCATTGTTTTTTGCCAAAACAAAGGAGCTAATCGGAGAAGGCTGCCGGTGTGGTTGTCGTAGTCTAGAGAGAGAGAAAGTGTACGTGTGTTTAGAGAGAGGGAAGAAATAAAAAAATGAGGAAAGAGAAAGGAAAAATGGCGTTTTATTTGGGGGCTAGGGGTAGAGTTGGTATTTAAAAAATTAATTTGACTGGGTCATTGGGTGATTGAGTTTTGATAGAATTTTGATCTGAATTTTGGGTGTAAGTGGGTTTAAGCAATTGATGTGGGTTCTTATAACTTTTTGATTTGAGTCTAGGGTCCTTGTGGAATTAATCCTATTAGTAAGTTATTACTCCCTCCAGTCCAAAATAACTGTTTTTTTTTTTTTTTTTTTTTGGCATTTGCACAACTCTTAAGAAATGTAATAGTTATCATGACTTAGTGACAAACGTTCTTACTTTACCCCTATTAAGTGTGCAACTTTCTTACATTAATGTCTCACACTAAGATAATATATATCTATGTAATGGCAGAAGTAATCTTAACACATTTACTATACATGAAAATTTGGCACCAAAAAACTACTTTCTACGAATAGCAACTTTTGATGAAACATCATTAAATGTATGTCTTGGTATTAAACATACCCCTTAAATAAGGTCTGGAAAATGACCATGTTTATTACAAACATGAAATAAGTATTACAACTACTTTCTGGAAATGCACCCTAGAAGACCTATAGTCAGCCGAGAAATTAAACATACCCCTTACATACTTCTTTTTTTTTTTTTTTTTTTTTCGAAAAAAATATTGAAGTCCTACAAATTGGAAGTCCTAAGGTCTTCACTTGTATATGCACATATAACAATGGTGTTAATAACTCTAAATTGATAAAAAGATATAATAATAATAATATTAATATTAATAATATAAAACATTATAGCCCATAAATATGAAAGGTCACAAAACATAGATATATGAAAAATGAAAGGGAACTCCTTCATGCACCTTCTTCAATCTATATCTATATCTATATCTTTATAATGATAGAAGTTCACTTAACACACTTACTATACATGGAATTTTGGCGCCTAAACTTCATATCTATAAATAGTAACTTTTAAGGAAACATCATTAAAGCATAATTAAAGCAAAATTTGACTAAAAAAAAACAAATTATCATTAAATATATGTTTGACACATGCTTAACTATTAAATAAGGTCTCGAAATTTACAATACACCACCTTAAAGAACAATTATCATCATAATATGCATGTATTAATTGTTGTGGTACAACATTTATAATACACCAAAGAGACCCTTCATGCACCTGCTCAAGTGTTAATGAATAACATTTATTATGTCTATTTAATATAGTCATCCTAGATACATTCATCTAGCTTTGTTCTTTGAACAACCATGAATGCACTACAAATATAGTCATCTCCAAACAAACTCACTCAATTGAAGTTACATACAACAACACTTTGAACGAAAATGCCTTCATCTCCTACATATGTGAACTCGAGCCTTCAAAAGCTATCATGATCTTTATAATATTGATGTTGTTGATAAAATCATTTTAACTGGTAAACATGTTTTCATTTAATGTTATTTAAATTTTGATATAATTTTTTACTATTCTTTCAATCTCTTCTTGTCATATCTTTTAACTACACTACTTTTCTAATAGATGTCATAGGGAGGGTTGCAAGTACATACACTACACAGGATGACGAATTTAATGGAAGGGAGGCTAAGATGTTGGAAATAAGTTTAGAAAACATCCGGTTAATATATTTTCACGCATATTTTTTTTACTTTTTTTTTTCTTAATTTTATTATTGAATATTTGTTTCTATGATATTTTATGCAGAGGGAAGATGTTATCATGCAAACTGTACAAAGGTGAAATAACTATTTTCAACACATTTCAAGTATCAGAAATTCTAATCAAAGACAAGGTGTCTAAGTTTACAGATTTTCAAGAAAGGTAATGCAACAAATATTAAATATGTTATGCCATTCCATTATTTATTATAGTTTATGTATTAGCATTTCCTTTTTCTGAAATTATTTTGTCACTTTAATTTTTGGCAGAAGAATTACATCAACCACTCTAAGGGAAGATACAAAGATGAAGTCAACTGAAATAATGGATTGCAATTTGGTTCAAAAAGAAGGTGTATATGGTGGAAATAGTCATTAAAAGATTGTAATTGATGTTATCTTTTACTTGTGTACTAGGGTGGAATTAGTTCTATGGTTTATTTAGAATTTTAGATGTTCTAATCAGTTTAAATTTGATATCAAGTTGTTGTTTTGTTGAAGACATGTTAGTGAATTTAAATGTAAGTTCAAAATTAGAACTCACATAGATAGACTTAATTTAATTCGGAGAGTACAATCAGAATTTAAAAATTAAGAGATAAACTTGAATAAAAAAAAATTACCTCAAAACATGTAACCAAATTAATGTTCTCATTATACATCCCATTTATTAAGCGAATTAAAAAACAAACATTGAAAGAAAACTACAATCAAGAAAATGTGTGTGCATGCTTATAATAAATTCATGTATCTGTAATTATGATTACATAACGTTTCATATTATATATTTAATAAAAATGAACATTAATTACACATGCAAAATAATTTTGGAATAAACTATAACAAAAATAAAAATAAAAAATATTACATTGAAGAAAATTAAGCTATACATTTTTTACTTAGAGTTGTTTTGAATCAGAATCTAAGAATTAAAATATAAACTTGAATAAAAAAATAACCTCGAAACATGTAACCAAATTAATGTTCTCATTATACATCTCATTTATTAGGCAAATTCAAACACAAACATTGAAAGCAAACTACAATCAAGAAAATGTGTGTGCCTGCTTATAATAAATTCATGTATATGTAATTATGATTTCATAACTTTTCATATTCTATATTTAATGTTACATTGGTAATGATACACATCGGGTTAAATAAAAATGTAATCTAAAATAATACACATTTAGTTCTTACTTGCTGGTATATGAAATGTTTTTTTATTTAGTATAAAAGCAATTGGTCTTCATTCAATGCATGTTCACTTTGTAAACATAGATTCTTCTTCAAGTAAGAACACAAAATGAAAATGAAAAGAAGTCTCTTTCGTGAACTAAAGAAGAGTCGATCTGACTGGAGTGTGAAGGTAATTGTTGCACGCAAGTGAGAAGTAGAATATGATGACATTTTGAAGTTACACAATACTTTTGAGTTTATTCTTGTGGATTCAGAGGTAAACACTAAATAGTTATTACTGTTTTGATTTATTTTTTATGGTGAAGTTTTTTATATGTCTACTTTTACTAAATGAAAACTATTTTTTTCTAGGGAGAACGAATACAAGCAACAGTTCCTACCAAATTGATAAGCAAGTTTAAAAACAAACTGCATGAGGGACAACTGAATATAATCCATAATCTTATTGTTGCCGATGCTAGCCAGGGATTTAAAATTGTGGCTCATCGATACAAACTCGTGTTTTTAGACCCTACAGTTATCTTTGGAGTAACGGACAAAAACTTTCCAACAAAGACATTGTTTAACTTGATGTCTTTTCAAGAGATTTTGCCATTAGAAACCCAAATGAATTTGTGATGAAGAAGGAAAAACTGTCGATGAAACAACAAATGTTGCTTACAAAGTTTTTTTTTTTTTTTTCAAAATTTGTAATTATACTGTTAATTTAATGTTTACCAATTTTTAATTACATTTATAGCTATTCATTTTTCCTTTATTTATCAAAGTCAGTTGCCCGTGCCTTTAAGGTACGGGTGTAACACTAGTTAATAAAAGATAACAAGTTTCAATACAAAGATAAAGAGAGACATTTAGCTCAAAAGTGACAATTATTTTGAACCCAAATTTTGTTCTTAAAACAAGTGACAGTTATTTTGGACCGGAAAGTAGCAAGCGAATGCAAGTAGGTAACTAATCCATATCAGTGAGCAGTTCATCCTCAATAAACGGAGGAGACAAGATTGAGTGACCAGAGAAAAAGGATTGAAATGCGAGCCAAAACGTCAAGTCACTGTTTATAAATAAACTTTTCCCTCTCCCTACTTCTCTACTTCATCTTCATCCTCTCTCTCTCTCTAATAAATAATCTCTCTCTCTAGACTTCCCCCGCCATGGATCCCTACGTGGTAAGATTTGTTACTGCTTCCATGTTTTGATTTTTCCTACTTTTATTTGTTTGAGGGGATGATATTTACATTGTTCTGAGCTAATTTCTTGAATCGTTTTTAAGTTTTACTGATTACTCCCTCCGGTTTAAAATAACTGTTTTTTTTTTTTTTTTTCATTTGCACAACTCTTAAGAAATGTAATAATTATCATGACTTAGTGATAAAAGTTTTAACTTTACCCCTATTAAGTGTGCAATTTTCTTACATTAATGTCTCACACTAAGACCATTTGCAATAGAGGTGTTGGAGAGGGTGTTGGAGGGTGATCAATAGTTGGAACCATTGGAGGAGGGTGTTGAAGTGGGAAGGATGTTGAATGTGGTCAACAAGAGATGGAGGGAGAAGGTGGGCCATGTCAAAACTCACCCAGTTTTTGTATCCCAATTATCATAAAATAAATAAATAATAATAAAAAAAATACACCAAAATTTAGCATTTGTTTTTCTCTATAAGTAGATGTAAATTTCATTAGATTTGGACACAAAAAAAAAAAAAAAAAAAAAAAAAAACCCTTTTTTTTTTATGAAATGGAAAGAGAAGATGAGGTGGAGTGAATGATTAGGTGGATGGAGTGAGAAGATGAGATGGAGTGATAAAGTGAGTGTTAGATGGATTTTGAGTGTTGAACCATTGCAAATGGTCTAAGATAATTAATAAAAAAGAACAAGTTTCAATGCAAGGATAAAAGAGACATTTAGCTCAAAAGTGATAATTATTTTGGACCAAAATTTTGGTCCAAAAGTGACAGTTATTTTGGACCGGGAGGGAGTACTTTTCAATTGTGTTTGTTATTTTGTTCTGGGTTTTGTTTATTTTTTTTTTGATAAAAGGGTTTTGTTTATTGAGTTTGATATCCTATATTCATGAATTTGCATTTTTGGTTGCCAAAAAAAAAGGGGGGGGGGGATAATTAATTAATTGGGATGGGCATAGAGGTTCCAATTTAGGGTGAGTAATTGATTTTGTAATGATTAAGATTTTTTGTTTCGTTTTTATGATTATGTTTAAACTATTTAAATTATCTTCTTGGTCATCTGATTTTTAAAATTTTGACTCTTGAATCTGGATAGGGTTATACTCTGGCAAAAGCTCATGTATGGAGAGAATTAGTTTAAGCCTGCTAAACCAAGTTATTTAAATTGATTTTTAGGGTCAATATCTTGTAAAATAATGTCTGGGATACTCAATTTGGATGCTAATACTGACTACGGCCATTATTTTTCTTAATTAATGTTTGGATACTCGATTTTGGATGTTAATATTGTGTACATGATGCTAACATTGATTAGCTGGAGTACATGTGTACATGTTGTTAATTAAGGGTTGATTGTGGTAAAAAGTGTATTTTGAGTCTCGGTTTCTACGCAAGTAAATCTGAATCAATCTAATGAAGTCGAACATGTAGCATTTTGCTAGCCAAATGATGTGTGAAATTAACATGATTTAGCTCGTGGATTTGAAAATGCATTTTTTATAACTTGGCATGTTGATATACTTGAATTTTGGTTCAAAATCAAAATTGCGTCTTTAAAGCCTGCTCATATTTGTTAGGACTAGTTATATACTTGACTAATTCTCACCATGTGAGAAAATAATCACTTACCAGATTAAAATGCAGATCTTAAACAGGACATCAGAGATCTGTAATTTCTGTAGTTGATGAAGATTTGTATACTGTAGTCTGTTGTCCCATGGTTTCTCTCTATATATCAGTATGAGAACGGAGTGCGGACTAAACAAATATTAGTGCTGCTCATTCATTTTCTTTTGTTATCTTCTGTTGCAGAAACGCCCTTCTAGTGCTTTCAACAGCCCATATTTTACAACAAATGCGGGTGCACCAGTGTGGAACAACAACTCATCATTAACTGTTGGAACCAGAGGTAATTATGTAATTTATTGATAATGCAATGTTTATTTCACTGATTTTACATCTGTCACTGAGCAATTTGGTACGTTTCTGGCATCCAGAGTGGGTATCAGTTTTACTTATATATCTACTTCTATGATTTTAGAATGTTTAGGAAATTGTTTTAAATATGACTGGGGCGGGCTTATCTTGGAAAAGTAAATGTAACTGAAGATTTCTATTAGCAAGAATTACTGGACAAATATCTTGCTAAGACTGAATGCATTTTGAAATTATGGCACGTTCCATTAGTGACTGACCTGCATAAGCAAGTAGAGTACAATTTTCTTGCGATGATTTGAAATCCTAATTTTGATTTTTCAGACAGAGTTGTGCTAATTTTGTTTCGGTGTTGATACTTGAGAGTAGTGCTTATATTATTTATTTTCTTCCATTAAGGAAACAGTTCTCTCTTTCTTAAACTAATTCATATATATTCTTGCTATGTGAATGATGTTCCTGTTAATTTATATCTGCCTCTACTTATTATGTGTTTGCTCTTGAATACAAAAGCGAGGGCAGATTTTTTTTTTTTTTTTTTAATAAAAGCTGATTATCCAGAGCTTTTTTACTACTTTAGATAATACTACCAATAAATAATTTGTTTGCTCGTCGTAACATGGATTTGACTTACCTTTCAATAGGTCCAATTCTCCTTGAGGACTACCATTTGGTGGAGAAACTTGCTAATTTTACTCGTGAGCGGATTCCAGAACGAGTTGTCCATGCAAGGGGTGTCAGTGCCAAAGGTTTTTTTGAGGTCACCCATGACATTACTCACCTCACTTGTGCTGATTTCCTACGAGCACCTGGTGTTCAAACCCCTGTCATTACTCGTTTTTCAACTGTCATTCATGAGCGTGGAAGCCCTGAAACTATTAGGGACCCAAGAGGTTTTGCAGTCAAGTTTTACACCCGAGAGGTGAGGGTGTCTTAATCAAAATAGTACTCCCTCCGTCCTAGAATGATCTTCCCACTTTTTTGCCGTTACTATGAGTGAACTTTGAGCAATAATTTTAGATTGATTTAATTAACCTAATTAAAATCTAAAACTTGTTATAGATAGTATTCTTGAGGGTATATCAACAAGAAGTTTTAGATTTTCAGTAGGATAATTGAATCAACCTAAAATTATTGCTCAAAGTTCATTCATAGTCACGATAAAGAAAGTGGGAAGATCATTTTGGGACGGAGGGAGTAATGTATTAATTTTTGATTTTTTCTTGTTTACTTGACCTTTATGTTTATTTATTTAATTTGTGTCTTTCTTTGTTTAATGTAGGGAAATTTTGATCTGGTTGGAAACAATATGCCTATTTTCTTTAACCGTGACCCAATGCAATTTCCTGATGTGATTCATGCATTTAAGCCAAACCCCAAGTCACACATCCAGGAATATTGGAGAGTTATGGACTTCTGTTCTCACCTTCCCGAGAGTTTGCACATGTTCACTTTCCTATTTGACGATGTGGGTATCCCACAAGATTACAGGCACATGGATGGGTTCGGTGTTCAAGCCTATAAACTTATCAACAAAGCTGGTAAAGCGCATTTAGTCAAGTTTCACTGGAGACCAACCTGTGGAGTGAAGTGTTTGTCTGATGAAGAAGCTATCAGAGTTGGAGGATCGAATCATAGCCATGCTACTCAAGATCTCTATGACTCGATTGCAGCGGGTAACTATCCTGAGTGGAAATTCTTTATTCAGGTTATTGACACGGATCACGAGGACATGTTTGACTTTGACCCGCTTGATACAACCAAGACTTGGCCTGAGGACATTATTCCCCTGCAACCGGTTGGAAGAATGGTCTTGAACAAGAACATTGATAACTTCTTTGCTGAAAATGAGCAACTTGCATTTAACCCGGCCCTTATTGTACCTGGTGTGTACTATTCAGATGATAAGATGCTCCAAGCTCGTATATTTGCTTATGCTGATACTCAGAGGTATCGTCTTGGAGCAAACTATCTGCAACTTCCTGTTAATGCTCCTAAGTGCTCTCATCATAATAATCATTATGATGGACTCATGAATTTCATGCATAGGGACGAGGAGGTATGTAATATTTGTGTTTTACTTGTTGAATCCAGAGGGCCACAGACTATTTTATGATTGAGTTTTGACCTTTTTTTCAGGTCGACTACTTCCCTTCAAGGTTTGACTCGGTTCGTCCTGCTGAGAAGTTTCCTATTCCTCCTCAAGTCTTGACGGGAAAGCGTGACAAGGTAAGTTTCTCTTACTACCTACTCCGTCCGCCCCAAAGATAGTCCCATTTGGTTTTTAATGGTGAATGGGAATGAACTTTGAACAAATACTAATGTCAATCTAGTTATCCTAGTGGATTTCTAACTATTGTTATTGATAAATCATCAACTGATTTATCAGTAACAGCTTTACATTTTGATTTGTATAATTAGATTGACATTAATGTTTGGTAAACGTTTACTTGTGTTGACTATTAAATACCAAATGTGAGCTATTTTTCCGGTATGGAGGTAGTATATTATTAAAGCAATTTTACTTTTCATATTACAAATCTGAAACGCTGATAAATGCATGATATGGTTGTCCGTTATTACGAGGTGTTTTATCTAATCCATGGTACTTGTGGTGTTGTTCAGTGTATAATCGAAAAAGAGAACAACTTCAAGCAGGCAGGAGACAGATACAGATCTTTTTCACCCGAGAGGTATGTATATAATTCCTTCCTTTAATTTGAACAGAAGCTGGAAACTTGTTATAATTGGTATATTTAAATTCAATTTTCGTATTTCCAGGCAAGAACGATTCCTCCAACGTTTTGTGGATTCTCTATCTGACTCACGGGTCACCCAGGAGATCCGCAGTATTTGGGTATCATACTGTACCCAGGTACGATCAATCATCTTCCCTCTTAGTTTGTTTTCTTGAGATCATATTTATACAATACTCCCTCATATTTTGTGGATTCTCTATTTAACATTTTTTTCCCTCCGTTTGGCAGGCTGACAGGTCTCTTGGTCAGAAGCTGGCATCTCGCCTGAATATCCGCCCGAGCATTTGAAGGTTATAGCTGCACGTATGTGTTGGAGAAGGTGGTCAGTTGTTCGGAGTATGGCGGGTCAAATAGTATGGTCAACTGCAATTTCCTGTGTCTGTGTGTGTTTTATATAGTACTGAACTAAATTTTCAATGTCTGAGTGGTCTTTTATTCAGTTTTCTGGTTCTGGAGCTTGAATGAAACATAGTTGTTGTTGTTGTAAATTATATATAAGTGTGAGGCTTCCTATTGTATTGGGATATTATATGGGGGGCTATATGTAAAATATAGCTATATAGGATGGGTGAATCATACTTAACATGTATACGTGTTTTGTATCCCTCTCCCTTCATAAATAAGAATCACACCCACTCCCTTCCCAGTCGGTTAAATGGGTTTACTCCCTCCTAAAATTCTCTCCACTCTGTATTTGAGCTAAAGGTTATTGAATTTCCAACACGTTATCGGCACGCTCACAATTCATCCTCTCCAAAACCACGAATCTGTGAAGCAACAGCTTGAAAGGGGTCGGATTATAAATATTTGCATACTTGTGGGACTTAATAATAAGCTATTTCAATGAGAATTTGAGATGGGTTCATATATTTCTTTTAAGAAAATGAGAAAATTATTTTATTTTCACAACCTCAAATTAGTCATATGGGTTCGTAATCTTTGCGAAAAATCGAACAAAATTATATTTTTATTTTTCATAACCACCGAGCCCGTTTTGAACATCACTTGGCCGCCGTCGCTTCTCTGTGTTTGGTTGCCATCGCCGGAGAAGGCATAGGCTGCCTACTATTTTTTCAAGAAAAGAAATGATGGCATTTTTGTAATTAAAATTGACTACTTGGGCTGATTTTTTGGTTCAAAGCTTGGATTATGTACTGGCCCGTTTTTGATTGGTCTAAAACATTTGAACCCATAAATTTTCCTGGTCTTGTTTTGTTCATGATGAGTTACTCTTCTTGGGTCAAATAAATGTTTGGGTTCACTACTTTTTCTATCATGGTCTGCCCACTTAATGGAAATCATAATACGTTTGCACTTGAAATTCCTTATTTCATAAATTTGAAAAATTGTGCGACTTTCAGAAAATAACATGAAGTTATTTTTAGTAACTTTGGGCAGTAAGGTTTTCAAATTATAAGTATATGTGGTTGCTACTCATTTTTTATGGATGCTTAATAGAATTTTATGCTTCTAAATCATGCTTGTGAACCTGAAGTTTCACGAATAGTGGGACCAGAAGTTCCCCCGGATTAAGAATTACTAATAAGAACAAGAAATCAAAAACTTGAAGTTTTTGACAAGTATTGATGTTAATATCATATTTTCTTGTTTTAGATGGAACTACTAACAAGTTAGATTTTCCGCCACTTTGTGTTTCTGGGGAAAATTATGTGAGTTGGATGTGAAACTCCATTTGATAAGCCGGAAGCTTAGTTCTGCCATTGTGTCAAATAACACACTCACAGATGATCAAAACGCAAATGCAATGATTCTGATTCAGAAGCATTTAGATGATGTTCTTAGAATGGATTACACATCTATCCAAAATCCCCAAAAGCTATGGGATGAGTTGGCCAGTAGGTTTGACCACCAGAAGACCATCCTACCTGAAGCTAGGAACCGATGGACTCATCTCCGTTTCATGAATTTCAAAACCGTCAATGAATATAATTCGGAGGTGTGTCGTATTAAGTCGACAATTGAATTTTGTGGTGTACAATTGACGGAGGAAGAAATCCTAGAGAAAACGTACTCTACTTTTCCGGCCTCTCATGTTATCCTATCTCAGCAGTATCGAGCTAAGAATTACACCAAATTTTTTGAGTTGATCACAGTTTTACTCTTAGCTGAGAAAAACTCTGATCTTCTTATGAAAAATAATGAAGCTCGTCCGGTTGGCACGAAACCATTGCCTGAAGTCAATGTCGTTTCTAAAACCAACCCAGAAAAGGATAATGGTGCAGGAACAAGTCGCACAAATAGAGGAAAACAGAACAGGGGAAGAAACGGACCACGAAAAAATCAGTGGAAAAGAAACACCTCCAGGGGAGGTTTTCGTGGTCAGAGGGGAGGTAAAAGAAATGGTCGACAGGGCTAGCAGAAAGATAATCGGGCCCGAAGTCCCGATCGAAATCAAAATCAGAATCAAGATACCAATAACTGCTGTTATCGATGTGGTGGATATGGTCATTGGGCTCGAACCTGTCGTTCGAAAATTGTTAAGGAAGGAGCACGACCAAGCGAGGCACACTTGGTGGAAACTAATGCTCTTGAGATGGACCACATACCACAGTTTCCAGGCTTGGGAACTTCTGATCATATGACACAAAGTGGTATGTAGTTTGAGTAGTCAGATCATGGATCTTCTCTGTAAATCCATGCCCATCTTTTGCTGCTATCCCTTGGGCACTCTTATGTACAGTTGGCTAATTAACCATCACTTGTAAATATGTGTGGGATGTATGCAGTGTGTTTTTCTTATTCCGGTTATCCATGTAGCATTATAAGTACCTTTTCATATTTATTGGTCTAAACATATGATAAATGTACTTGATGATCATAGGAATATGGCAAGTGGGGAAGAATGTCTGGTAGATAGTGCGACAACGCACACGATCCTAAAGGATAAATCTTATTTTGAGGAATTAAAGCCGACTAAGACCTCAATGCAACAATATCAGGAACTTGTGATTTGGTAGATGGCTATGGGAAAGCCCATCTTGTGTTGTCTAATGGTACAGTTTTGACCATTTCTGAGGCGCTTTATTCCCCGCGTTCCAGAAGAACGTTGTTGAGCTTTAAAGACATATGAGCGAATGGTTACCACGTAGAAACCATGGATGAAAACGATATTGAATATCTGTGTATAACCTCTAATGAGTATGGCCTGAAGCGTACTCTCGAGAAATTAGAGGGACATACTACTGGGTTGTATAAGACTGCCATAAGGGTACCTGAAGCTTCCTTTGTTGATAGTTCTAACCCAAGTGCTGAAAGTAAGTATGTTCTGTGGCATGACCGGTTGGGGCATCCAGGTCAAAGTGTGATGCGCCGAATAATTAATACATCTCATGGGCATCCACTAAAGAACAAGGATCTGGTCTATAGTGACAGATTATGCTTACCTTGTTCTATGGGTAAACTTGATTCAATGCCAGCATATACAAAGAGTGGTAAAGAATCCATTGATTTCTTGGAAAGAATCCAAGGAGATATATGTGGACCGATAACACCACCATGTGGACCATTTAAATATTTCATGGTGATGATTGATGCCTTGACTAGATGGTCACAAGTTGACCTGTTGTCCACAAGGAATGCTGCTTATGCAAAACTCCTGACTCAGATTATACGGTTGAGAGCACATTATTCAGATTTTCATATTAAATCCATCAGGTTAGAAAATGCCGCGGAGTTTACATCTCAATCTTTCGATGATTTTTGCATGTCTTTGGGTATTGATGTTGAACATCCACTAGCTTATGTTCACACCCAAAATGGCCTCGCAGAAGCACTCATTAAGAATTTGCAGAGGATAGCGAGAACTTTGGTTATGCGCACCAAACTTCCTATCTCTGCTTGGGGCTATGCAATTTTGCATGCAGCTATGCTCGTACGTCTGAGACCAACTGCAACCCAGCCATATTCTGCGTTACAAATGGTTACGGGATCTGAACCAAACATTTCACATCTACGTACGTTTGGGTGTGCAGTTTATGTACCGATCGCTCCACCACAGCGAACAAAGATGGGACCTCAGAGGAGGTTAGGCATATACGTGGGATACGTATCCCTATCTATATTACGGTACTTGGAACCCTTGACAGGCGATCTCTTTACTGCAATATTTGCAAATAGTCACTTTGATGAGACTGTCTTCCCACCGTTAGGGGGAGGAAAGAACGTTCATACCAACGTTCCTGAAGAACGGCGTGAATTGGTATGGTATGACCCCACCGTGTCTCATCACGATCCCCCTACCGCACTTAGAGAGACTGAAGTGCGTAGAATACTAGATCTACAAAAAGTAGCAAATACTATGCCAGACTCATTCTCAGATTTAGCAAAAGTGATGAGATCTCATATACCAGCTGCAAATGTGCCTGCAAGGATAGAACTCCCAGAAGGAGTAGTATCAGGAAGGCCAGTGATCCCAACTAACGAAATACATACCCTTGCTCAGAAAAGAGGGAGGCCAGTTGGATCCAAGGATTCGCATCCCCCGTAAACGGGTGAGTGCACAAAAGTCGAATCCCGTTAGTGATAATAAAATTGGGATCTCATCCGATCTATCTCATGATATTGTTCCAGATTATGGATTCGTTTTGGAAACGAAGTCGGGGGGACGCTTGACATTGACATCCATTTCTAATAATAGAGAAATAACAGTTAGTCATGCATGCATATATGAGATATGGCATCAGGATGATACAGTTATCAACGATATATTTGCTTATACGGTAGCGACTGAGATTATATGTGGTGATGATATTGAACCTCGCTCCGTAGATGAGTGCAAGCAAAGAGTTGATTGGCCTAAATGGGAGAAAGCAATCCAGGTTGAGTTTGATTCCTTAAATAAAAGTGGAGTGTTTGGACCAGTAGTTCCTATCGGGATTATACCCGTGGGATATAAATGGGTATTTATGAGAAAAAGGAATGAGAGAAATGAGATTACGAGATATAAAGCTCTCCTTGTGGCACAAGTGTAAGTACCCCAATCTGAAATCGACCTATTTAGAGGAATTCTAGGCACCATTCAGGACAAAACTGATAGGCCAGGACCTCCCTAGGAAAACATACGAACACAGGGACCATTCTGGAAACAAACAAGGAAGAATCCAGAAGGCCACCCACTACCTCCGTACGGATGGTTTGGCCACGCGCCAACAACCGCCGTACGGCTACTTTGGGCACCATCAGCCCCTATAAATCAAACCCCTTGCTGATCATTTCAGGGGGGGGAGAAATCAATATTGTTACTGTTACTCTGTAGGAATTTCGACAGAAAGAGTGTTAAGAGTGAAAGAGAGGAAGATTGGCCTAACCAATCATAGGTAAAGCCACCTTCTCCCCCATCCTTCTCTTCATCTCATCTCTCTTATTTTGTTCTTATTTATATGCTTATTATTTACTCTTGATTGCAAGTCTTGTCCATCTCAAGCAATTTACCTTTTAATTGCAAGTCTTGGCCCTCTCAAGCTATATATATATATATATATACTATTACTACTATACATATATGTATTATCCAAGTCATGAGGTGATTCAAAGGTTCCCTTCAAATCTTATGTATAATTAAGGGGTAAAACCAAGGATGATCATGACTTGTTATGCTTCTTGTCCATCTTGCTCATTTTGTTCCTATTTGTCCATAAAGATCAAATCTTTTTGTTGAATGATGATGTCCCAAGAATAAATTTGTCTTAAGGACCCATTTCCATGGTGAAAGTCCAAATCTTTTTGATAAATTTTGTCTTTTGGCCATGATGATCATGTGGAGTGATGAAACTTTAAGTGTTCATCACTCTCCCTTTGATTTAGCCTCTTAAATCCCATTTTGGGTCATAAAGATTGAATCTTTATGTGATATTCTAACTTATAAAAGGTTTTCCAAACATAAAAATGACATCTTGATGATAAAGTCTCAATCTTTAATCATCAAATGGCCATTTTGGCTCAAAAGCCATGTTCATCAACTTTTCCCAAATTTCTCCAATAATTGCCTTGATCACACCCAAATTCTTTGTTTTGGGGACCTTTGATGATCAAAGTGCATAGGAATGATCTTTCTTAAGTCTTTTGTTGTAAATCATAAACTGGAAATCAGAACAGTTTGGTTCAGTTTCAGCAAAATGCTCTGTTTCTGTCTGGAACTGGGCTGTTCTTGAACAAAATGTAAAATGCCCAGGAAGAGCCTCTTGATCCGTACGGCTACTTTGGGCAGCAGAGGGCAAAATGACTGATTTGCCCTCTGACTCACATGTTTTGACAAATAAACATTTTCAGTCAAGTTTTTCTGTTAATAAAGTTGACACAGACTGTTTTTTCATTAAATACACACACACACGTTCACTTTCAAAACTAACGAGGGAGACTCGGTTTACCGAGGCACTTTGGGTGAACTTTTCCGTGTTCTTCCCAAAGTGTAACCTGACCTCCGAACTCAAATCTCCCAACCTTTTCATTTGTTGGGTTAAATAATTAACGAATGTGGCGACTCCGTTATAACGAGCCCTCGTGTTTGAGAACCATCCCGAGGAAACGAGTTTTCCTCCCGGGGCGGGAACCTTACAGTGGCGACTCTGCTGGGGATTTAAGTGTTTTCGGACTTCTCCCTAGAAGCCCCGTGAACACTTATGTGTGGGTCAAACTCCCGTTCCCGTTAGTCAACTTTGTGCTTGTTTGTGTGTGTTACATGTTTCTGTTTCAACTGTTTCGAATGAATGTGTTCTGGAAATGAGATGAACTGGAGCATGAGGATCAGAAGATGAAAAAAAAAAAAACTGAAAAAAAAATCTCCACCCTCCTGCTATAGCCGTACGGCTGCTTTTGGTGGGGGGTCAGAATGTTGCAAATTGACAAATTTCTGCAGGGGCTGCAACATTCTGGACACCCCTTTGCTTCTGCTTGTCCAGGTTCCAAATTTACAGCCTTATTTGAGCACATTCTTTTGGCCAAAAAACTTGATTTGTTTTCAAATAAAACATGCTTGGTTGTGCACAATCTTTTGACAATAAAATGGTTTCCAAAACTTCATTGTGCACAACCCCCCCCCCCCCTTTTTGTAAAGGTATCCTAAACTTTTTTCTTGTTGTGCATAACTTGTACAAAATATTTCAATGACAAAACAATTCTCTTGTAAAATGTTTGATTCCAAACTCTTTATGCACAACTTGATGCAAATGCAAGTTTTGGTCCTTGTTCATTAATAATTCTTGATGCATGCCATGCTATGCCATACTTGTTCATACTTGTTCGTTACTTGTTCATGATTGTTCATATCTCGTTCATGCCATTGAAAGACAAATAAAAATCTCTATTTTAACTCCAAGAGGAAGATAGATTGACTTCACACAACGCGCACTTGACCTTGCATGTTCCATTAACCCTTTAAAACCCGGGATGGATGCCAGATGCAGCTCGTTGGGCGCTCTTGTTCCCTTCGATGCGCGCACGGGTCCATTCCACCTTCCCTTCCGAGCCGAGTCAACCACACTTGTCCGTGACACACAAATACTGTGACCTTGGTTGGTTTTTGGTCTAGCTCACGTTGCCACATCTATAACGCGTGTCCAAAGTTAATTGTGTCCAAGTTAACGCCCGAGTTGTGACTCCTTGATGAAATGCAAGCGTGGCCTAACCAGCCTTTAACTCGTGCGTTAATGATGACCGCAATTAGTGAAGGTCATGTGCTAAGGATAGGGTGACACCGTGTCGTTAAGCCCTAATGTACGAGTTATTTTAATCATCCTTAAGCCCGTGGTCAAGGACTGAGACGCCTCATTCAAGATGAGGTCATCGGTGCAGCCTTCGGTGTAGCCTTCGGAAAAAAGTCTCGATCCCGACAAATCATGATTAGGATGACCCGCGTATTGGGAACCTTGCGACGCACTAGACCCTAGGTTCGTTTCTTTTGGTCGGTGGAAGCCACGTGCCCTATAGGACCCTCGCCCGGGATAGTCCGTCCATGGGAGCGTGCAAGGCAGGTGAAAAACGAGGGGCTTATAGGCGTAGTGATGGCCTCCACTGATCCAGGATTTAGATTAGTTGCGAAAAAGAAGAGGAATCTTTTCCAACCATTTAGGATTAAGTCAAGAAAACTTTTTTAAATAATCTTGAATGAATTAATAATTACACGTTGCATAAGCTCGCTCCGTTTTTGCTTCCTGTCTTTGAAACATTTCATTGTTTCGCTAACCAGCGTCACCTCCGTTAAGTCTTTGGAAGGATCCATGTTATCCTCCAAGACCTCCGTCAAGTCCCGTTAAGTCTTTGGAAGGATCTATGTTATCCTTCAAGACCTCCGTTAAGTCTTCGGAAGGATCCATGTTATCCTCCAAGACCTCCGTCAAGCCCCGTTAATCTTTGGAAGGATCCATGTTATCCTCCAAGACCTCCGTTAAGTCTTTGGAATGATCCATGTTATCCTCCAAGACCTCCGTTAAGTCTTTGGAAGGATCCATGTTATCCTCCAAGACCTCCGTTAAGTCTTTGGAAGGATCCATGTTATCCTCCCAGACCTCCGTTAAGTCTTTGGAAGGATCCATGTTATCCTCCAAGACCTCCGTTAAGTCTTTGGAAGGATCCATATTATCCTCCAAGACCTCCGTCAAGCCCCGTTAATCTTTGGAAGGATCCATGCTATCCTCTAAGACCTCCGTTAAGTCCCGTTAAGTCTTTGGAAGGATCCATGTTATCCTCCAAGACCTCCGTTAAGTCTTCGGAAGGATCCATGTTATCCTCCAAGACCTCCGTCAAGCCCCGTTAATCTTTGGAAGGATCCATGTTATCCTCCAAGACCTCCGTTAAGTCTTTGGAAGGATCCATGTTATCCTCCAAGACCTCCGTTAATCTTTGGAAGGATCCATGTTATCCTTCAAGACCTCCGATAAGTCCCTTTAAGTCCTTGGAAAGATCCATATTATCCTTCAAGACCCCCATTAAGATCCCCGTTGAGACCCTAGGCAAAGTCCCTTAGGTCCCCGCAAAGATCCCCGTTAAATTCTAGGAATAGTCCCCTAGAAAGTCAGTCAAATCCTTGGATGGACTCTCGTTAAGAAGTCAGCCATGTTTGTCTTTTCCTCTTAGAATTCTAAGCCCATTCGAACTACGGTGACCTGAGCCTCTCGTCACGTGGGACCCCCTCCCTCGTGGTGAGGGGAACGTAGGCAACTTCGGCCCGGTCAAATATCCCAAATAAAGACACGTGTGTCTTTAACTAAAGCGTTCACCCAGTGTTTACCCAAGCCTAAAGCTACTTTTTGTCTTCCCCGTAGCTCAGATGAAGTGGAAGAGAGCATCATGTCGCCGTCTAGTGCGTGTGGAGTCAGAAAGTTCCCCGATCACTACAACTTCTCCGATCCGGTACCTCGGAAAGGTCACTTCAGTGGAAAGTAGCTTGAGAAATGACGTTGCAGACAATCCGGATGGCCCAACGAACGAAGAGTTGTTTCAAGCTTCAGAAACCCCCGGGGCTGAGAAAGAGGTCATCACAGATAGCCACAGAGAAATGCAAACTCCGCCTGATGAGTCGACGAGGCAAAGAGGTGTTACAGCTCTGTTTCAAATCGATGGGCCCTTCTCCAAAGCAACCAACCACAATGAAAAAGTGGAAGCTACCCGACCTCCGGACTGTAACCAAATATTGCCCCCTCCATCTCACCGAAATACCGAGACCTCCATTTCTTCACCCCAACGCGCCGTCATCCAAAACGAGCCTCCCACTCAAACCTGCCTCACTCCGCCTCATCCCAAATCCAACATCTCCCATGAGACACTTCCTATAAAACCCCAAACACGACCCACTCAAAAGGCCCGCAAACCACTGTCCACACCGGTTACGCCCCGAGCATCCTACTCACAACACCTTCCCAATCGCATCCCTTCTCGATTCAATGCTATCAACCAAATCACCAGAGATCAGTCACTGTTTAAACTATATATGGATACCCAACCAGGCATCACTAACTTGCCTCCACCAGGTTTCCCGATGAGATCCCACAGAGACCCGTATCATTTCTATAGTCCGAGACCTTTTGGACCACAAGCTCTTTGCATGCCTCCAATGTATACTCCTGCAAGACACCAAGGTTATGGGTATGCCTACACCCATGTACCTCCACAGAATCCTTATGTTGCACCTCAGTTGGGTACGTTGTTGGGAAAGAGAAAGCAAATGGAAGCTAAGTTTGAAAGGACACTCGATGGGCACCCCTTTGCATTGAGTAGCGGTGATTCTCCTCCCCACCACGCTCCGGTCAGCAATGAAGGAAAAGCCAAGGGCCGAGCGAAGCCCCGTTTCACAAGGCACGAGGATTTCGGAATACCCATAAGCAAGGTATTTGAGGAATTGGTTAGGCAAGGCCTTGCAAAGCCTCTTGTCAACTACCAACCCACAAAACCCAAGAAGTACCTCGATGTTAACAAAAGGTGTGCCTTTCACAACTACCATGGGCACGATACCGACGATTGCATCGCTTTGAAACACGTCATCCAGAAGTTAATCGCGCAAGGAAAACTTAAACGCCCTGGTTTGGGAAATTGATGGTGCTGTGGTTGCCGTAACAGAGGATAAGCTTCAAAACCCCTTCCATCGTCCCCTTAGGAAAAGTCAGAGTCCATTGTTAGAACGTGTGATAAGTCTTTAGGAAAAGTCAGTTAAGATGTCTGTTAGGTTTAGTTAAAGTCTTGACTCCCCGGTTGATGCCATGTGGTGACCATTTTGGGTCCATTGTCAGTTCTCATTAATAAGATTATTATTGTCATTTTTGCTTTGTCAAAAGTTCACAAAAATGTGTGTGTGAGTTTTTCACCCAAAACAAAAAGTGTGTCTTTCAAAAAGAAAAAGAAAAATGGAGATAAAGTTTTCTCAAAATAAAATGTCGTGTTTTCCTAAAAGGTTAATCCGCTAATGAAGCATGCTTCTCAAATCATGGTTAATAATTTCACCTTGAAGTTTAAAATGCTAAAGTCCTTTGTGGTTTCGTCCCCCGGAAACATCGCCCAAGGAGCCCACATCTGAATTGGCGTCTGAGACAACCATACACATGAGCGGGAAGATCAAACAATTGAGACACCGTCCACGAGAAGAGGCCCGAGCTTCAGGAGCCCGAGGGTGGCTGCACCAAATGGAAGACTGTGCCCTTGTCAAGTGCCATACACAAAGGTTATGCACTTTGGGAGGGACATCATCAAAAGGAGATAGCCAAAAGCGAGCCCACCCAACTCGCCCTCATGAATAGACGACCCCGGCAATCACAACGCCAAGCCAAATGGATACCTCGCGACATCTTTCCCAACGACATGGAACCCGGGTTCCCCGTGGAAGACATGGAATATGCCGCCGACAATCCCTCCAACAACTGTGGAAGAAAATGGATCATCGTGCTTCATGGGAACCCATCCCTAAAAAAAAAATAAAAAAAAAATGATGTGAGTCTTCCAACCTCGTAGGTTCTAGAAGGAGAGTCCATTCTGGACTGTGTCTTTTTATTTTTACAGAGTTCTGCACTTGGACATGTATGTACAAAGTTACCTAAATAAAAGAGTCATTTTCCTTCTCTTATCTCTAGACTTGAGACATTATTTGTAATATACACTTACTCTTGAAATTGCCTTACTTGTTATTATCAATTGATTGCTACGTCCCTAAAATGATGAATTGACTTCTAAGCATACTAGTCAATGACGACTCATTAAGGACGAATAGACCTAACACAAATGAAAAATGCTAAATGCAAAAAATTAATCTTGATGTGAATAAATGTTGTGATCAATTGGCATGAAGAAACCGTTAATGGCAAGCCTTCCCCAATACACATCCCCGATACACATTCCCCGATACACAACCCGATACACCTTTCCGATACAAATTTTGGATGCACATTAAAGACATCCCGAGACAACGAAAAGGCAAGGATGTTGTTGCTCAACCACCCAGACTCGACCGTGATCGCACATGCGCAACCAAGCAAAGGACTTCCCAGAGCTTCAAAGTCAAAGCGAGAAGTGACAGGCATTCCACCAAGGGGTTACAAATGAGCCAATGTCCAAGTTGGGGCTAATGTTTCCCCTCTCTCTCAAAAAAAAAAAGAAAAAAAAAGAGAAAATAAATGAATGTATGAAGAGGAAGAAAGGAAATGAATATACGCGAAGAGGAAGTTTGCCTCGAGAGCTCACCAAAGAGGGTTCACCCCAAGAGGTTCGTCTCAAGGAGTTCATCACAAGGCAAAGCGATGTACATCAGCAAAGCAACAACATCCTTCAAAAGGATACCAACTTCAGCAAAAAGGCGATCCATGGACGAACTACGGCGACCTGAGCTCCTCAAACTGAGGGGAACGTAGGCAACCTTCGGGTCCGGTCACAGCATGAAATAAATCCATCAAACCTCGATCCTCCCAAAATGACCCGGTTCTCTCCCCTTGGTCCCATCAATGACCACTTTCCCAGATACTGACCGATCTCCCCATAAACACCTTTTGATCTTGCCATTGATCGAATCTTAATCTTAATTGATCACAACATTTATACATGTTAAGGCTAATTGCTTGTTATAATCTTGACTTAATGACAAACATGGTCCATTCGAGCAATCATTTGATGATATTAACTAGGGCAAGTTTCAAATGTCTCAACAAGTCTTCTTCTCTACATCTTAGGAAAGAGCTAAACACTTGTATTCTGTCGAGCAAGGGCTTCCTCCCGTTCCATGATAATACATTGTTCACCAAAATAAAGGGATTCTCTCCCGCCTAAATAAAGGCCCTTGCATGTCTCCTCTAAAATATATATTAAGTCCCCGTTCTATCGAGTCGGCTGGATCACTTATAAAAAAAAAAGAAAGGCACCAAAAAAGTAGCCCGCTAGGTTGAAAACCCGTAAGGGCGGCCTAGGCAAAAAACAGGGTGTGCCATAAAAGACGCAAAAGAGATGCCCGCTAGGTTGAAAACCTGAAAGGGTGGCCTAGGCAAAAGAAAGGGTGCGTCATGAAAAAAGGATGGGTTCCTAACGTCATCAAAGGCCACGAGACGACAACGGGTCCACGCCAACATCAAAAGTCAGAGGACGACATTGGGGCTACCTCCACAAGGATATGGGGCTACTCCGACACATTCAATGACATGGGGGCTACGCTGCCATCAACAGGAACAAGGACATGGGGCTACCCCGACATCGACAACAAGAGGTTTCTCTACTCCTGGCCGCTCCTAAGAAATGGACAAAGCCCAAAAGGACTTTATGCATATAAACCTCGCGGTTAAGTTAAAACCAAAATTTGACTAAACATGTTTCGTTAAAAGATTTGCCCTCAGAAGTAAGCATTTTCAGATTTGGCCATTTGGCATCATTTATCAAAGACAATGTTTCAAGCAAAATGCCTTTGATCTCCCCTCGAGATGATTTTTTTTCAAAGTCTTGGACCCTTTTTGTCCACAATGAGTCCTGAAGGTCACCCCTAGGCTCTTTCCCGGTATCAAGAAAATGTGTCAACCATCCCGTAGTGTGTAGGCTTGACCGAATCTTCGTCCCCCGAGTGACCCTTTAGGTTAAAACCCTTCGTCCCCAGAGTGACCCTTTAAATTAAGACCTTTATCTCCCAGAGTGGTCGGTTTTAGGTTAAGAAAACCTCGACTTAGAATAGTCATCATAGGCGGTCCCTTAGCGACGTAAGCCCATTGGAAATAAGAAAACTTAGGCTCCCTGAGTGACTCCCTCTTGAGACAAAGTTTAGGTCCCCCGAGTGACCCTTTTGAGAAAAGTTTAGGTCCCCTGAGTGACCCTTTCGAAGACAAGGTTTAGGTCCCCCGAGCGACCCTGTGAGACAAAGATCCGGCAGTCCTTAGTGGGACGTAAGACCAGTTTGCCTTGCCAAACTCTCCAAAGGTGGAGTTGACTCGAATGTTTTGTACCGGCAGTCCTTAGTGGGACGTAAGACCAGTTTGCCTTGTCAAACTCCCCAAAGGTGGAGTTGACTCGAATGTTTTGTACCGGCAGTCCTTAGTGGGACGTAAGACCAGTTTGCCTTGTCAAACTCCCCAAAGGTGGAGTTGACTCGAATGTTTTGTCCCGACAGTCCTTAGTGGGACGTAAGACCAGTTTTCCTTGTCAAACTCCCCAAAGGTGGAGTTGACTCGAATGTTTTGTACCGGCAGTCCTTAGTGGGACGTAAGACCAGTTTGCCTTGTCAAACTCCCCAAAGGTGGAGTTAACTCGAATGTTTTGTCCCGGCAGTCCTTAGTGGGACGTAAGACCAGTTTGCCTTGTCAAACTCCCCAAAGGTGGAGTTGACTCGAATGTTTTGTCCCGGCAGTCCTTAGAGGGATGTAAGACCAGTTTTCCTGTCAAACTCCCCAAAGATGGAGTTGACCAAACCTTGACTCAGAATAGTCATTATGGGCTAGAGCCTATGTCCCGGCCGTCCTTCGTAAGTCCGACCATTTAGTCAACCCTCTCCGATAGAGTCAAGTTGACCATGTCCCGGTAAGTCAACCCTCTCCGATAGAGCCAAGTTGACCATGTCCCGTGTAAGTCAACCCTCTCCATAGAGTCAAGTTGACCATGTCCCTGTAAGTCAACCCTTTCCATAGGGTCAAGTTGACCATGTCCCGTGTAAGTCAACCCTCTCCAATAGAGTCAAGTTGACCATGTCCCATGTAAGTCAACCCTCTCCAATAGAGGCAAGTTGACCATGTCCCGTGTGAGTCAACCCTCTCCGATAGAGGCAAGTTGACCATGTCCCGTGTGAGTCGACCCTCTCCGATAGAGCCAAGTTGACCATGTCCCGTGTAAGTCAACCATCTCCCATAGAGCCAAGTTGACCATGTCCCCAGCAAGTCAACCCTCTCCCATAGAGCCGAGTTGACCATATCCCACTTTTCAACTCGCCAAAGAGTCATGCCCGTCCCTTTAGGAAAGGATGATTGATATCCACCTAGTCCTTAGGTTTGAGTAGCCTTAAAGTCTCTCACCCCTCCCGAACTACGTCAGGCTTGATTCCCCGCAAACGGGATACGTAGGAATCCTATACCCTTAGGTCTAGCCATGCAACCAAAATCGGTTAAAGCCGTCGTCCCTTCAGATTGGGATGCTTATTTTTATCGACAACCCCGCTTCCTTCGAAAGCGCCGTTGCCGAGGGGCTCTGTAAGTACCCCAATCTGAAATCGACCTATTTAGAGGAATTCTAGGCACCATTCAGGACAAAACTGATAGGCCAGGACCTCTCTAGGAAAATATACGAACACAGGGACCATTCTGGAAACAAACAAGGAAGAATCCAGAAGGCCACCCACTACCTCCGTACGGATGGTTTGGCCACGCGCCAATAACCGCCGTATGGCTACTTTGGGCACCATCAGCCCCTATAAATCAAACCCCTTGCTGATCATTTCAGGGGGGGGGGAGAAATCAATATTGTTACTGTTACTCTGTAGGAATTTCGACAGAAAGAGTGTTAAGAGTGAAAGAGAGGAAGATTGGCCTAACCAATCATAGGTAAAGCCACTGTTGGTCCCTAAAGAGGCAACAAGGGTGTGAAAATCGCTAGAGGGGGGGGGGTGAATAGCGTTTTAAAATTCTTTTCAAACCCTTTTGCAAATCGATGGCTTATGCGCACAGTTCTCAAATAAGCTAAGTATAGCGCGCAGTGAGAGTGTGAAATGCACAGCGGAAGTTTTAAGCATCACCTGCGCAGTAAAAAGTTGCACAAGGATAAAAACGCACGCGCTAAGTTTTGGCTTAAAGAGTTGGATAAAATGTTCTAAGGCAATAAGCAATAACAAGCACAGCAGCAAAGTATAGCAATCTGAAAGATCAAACAAAGCAGTAATTCAGAAATGATTAAGCAAGAAGTAAATAGCGAGATTAAAGAACAAGCTATTTGGAGAGGTTCGATCAATGAAAGATCTACGTCCTCTACCAAGATGGTTAGTCTTGGATTTTTTAATGGAGATCTTATTATATGAGAGAGTTACAAGATACAACAATGTAGAACAAACTAACTCAAAGATCTATAATCTATGAAGAGCAAATCCTAGACTAAACCGGTGTATCTCTAGAAGTATGATCGAAATAATCAAAGCTTCAAGAGGTGTGTGTGTGTGTTCAGAAATTCTGGGCTCTATGAATCTATGAGATGAAGAGCACGAAGAATTCTGGTGATATAAGGCTTATAGGATCTGGGCTTGGTTGAGTATGAAGGTATGAAGGTTGATCTTGAGAATTCTGGAAATGAGCAAGCAATCTTCAAATCTTCAAAGTTTCTTTTGGAAGCAAAAACTCAAGCTACTTGGAAATGAAGATGAGCAGGCTATTTATAGCAGAGAGCTTAAAACTAGCCGTTGGAGCTCTGAGCAAGGACGATGAGCTGGCACGATATGATTGGTGCGCAGGTGTCCTTTATAGCCGTTGGGGCTCTGATCAAAGTTGATGACCTGGCACAATATGATTGGTGCGCATGTATATAGAGCCGTTGGAGACTGAGCATGAAGACCAAATTCAAAAGCTTCTTCTAGAAGGTTGACAGCTGTCTTCATTTGAAATATTTCTCTTGAGCGCGTCTCCACCGTTGGATCTGCTAAGTGTGCTTGCTTTGTCGTTTTTACACACCTCAGCACTTTAATAAGCGTGCATCTTCTAAGCGCTTTCCAAGTTATGTAATCTGAATGTATCGAAAACTGAGCAAGGATGCAAGCTGCGCAGAGGAGACATGCGCAGTGATGTCCTACGCAGGGAAGTCCTGCGCAGAGACCACAGTCTTGCTTAGATCTTCATTTCTTTTCGCTCCAAGCTTCAAGAGTATGAGGTTTTTGAAAGATAAGCATAAGGACCAAGTTAATCTGCTCTGCTCATAGAAGCCATGCGTATGGAGGATGAGCAGGTAATGCTATGCGCGCGGAGAATGAGCAGGTAATGCTATGCGCGCGGAGACTGAGCAGGTAATGCTCTGCGCATGAAATGTGCTGCGCACGAAATGTCCTGCGCATTATACTTGATCTTCAGTAAATGAAACCTCAATTCCGAGCAAGCCCTAACCGCTAAGCCTATTCTATAAAATTGGACTTAGCTAAAAATAGAAGTTATAAAACTTCTTACATAGGATCCTAAAGTCCACAAAATACTTAGGTGATGGTATCAATCAATTCTAACATAATTGGGAGGGTTAAGAAATAAGCATACCCAACAATCTCCCCCTAAATGATTGATGCCATTACCTACTATAACAAAGGCAATTCATTGTACTTGATAATAACATGTCCATAGAAATGAAAATGGTAAATCATGCCTCAAGTCAATGCACACACTAGCCAATGTTATAGATTTCTAGTCTAACCAAAAGATATAACTTACAATATGGGAAAGACAGAAATATCATTCAGTGCATACAGATAATATGAGTTTAGGATTGGTATGCGTTTAAACTGAATGTTTAAAACATCATGCACCGAAAATATGAGCAGTTAAGTATATACGCATAAAGTTTGAAATAATGCGTTCATTGTTCCACAAACAAAAAGTTTGAATTGAACAAGGTTTTGGGAAAAGCAATGATGCATTATAAGTTGAGTTCACCTTTGAGAGAGCTCTGCGCACTTCATCTTGTAGCTTCCCAAATTGCTTTGCGCACTTCAATTATTTGAAGCGGGAGCATCAAATCGTAGCTTTTTGCCTTTGATAGATTACTCTCACCCTTAATCTCTCCCCCTTAATGCCTTTGTTCTCTCCCTATTTGCCTTTGTTAGATAACTCTCCCCCTTAATGGCACAATCAATGCCTTATAGCATACTGGCCTGCGCATCGAGCCTAGCATCCTGCGCATCCAGTTACTCTTGAATCTTTGTCTGCACAGTGACCACTTGAGGGATCTAAGGGAGCAGACACCGGAAGAATGATATACTGAGGTCCACGGGGTATGCGCGTGAGGTTCATGCGCAGCAATATAATGTGCAGAGTTTCTTTGAAAACTCATAAATATTTTGCCTTGTGCGCAACATCTTGTGCGCTTCATGTGCGCAGGCGCATGAGGCATTTCCTAAGAGAATTATCAAGTAAACACAAGATCATTAGTATTGACAAATCATATGGACAGGTTAGCTAAGTTCAAGCATACCCATTTCTCCTCTCAGGAATACAAATCTTTTTGCGTCAAGAGCCTTTGTAAGGATATCAGCAATTTGATTATCTGTGCCCACGTGCTCTAAATGAATGTTTCCTTTTTCCATGTGGTCCTTGAGAAAATGATATTTAATATCGATGTGATTTGTCTTTGAATGCATGACAGGATTGTTGGAAACTGTTATGGTGGACATATTATCGCAGAAAATTGGGCAATTTCCTTCATTAATTCCATAGTCCACTAATTGTTGCTTCATCCATAGGATTTGGCAGCAGCAGCTCCCAGCAGCAATGTATTCAGCTTCTGTAGTGGAGATGGACACAGCAGCTTGCTTCTTACTTGCCCACGCAACGAGTCGATTTCCAAGGAAATGACAAGTTCCACTTGTGCTCTTCCTTTCAAGTCTTTATCAAGTTTATTGCATGTAGCCATTGGAGTGTCGTATGCTTTAGCATTCTCAAGTCCAAATTTCTTGATTAAGTCTCTTGTGTACTTGGCTTGATTTATGAAGATGCCGTCATTCAATTGCTTGATTTGAAGCCCGAGGAAGAAAGTGAGTTCTCCCATCATGCTCATTTCAAACTTGCTTTTCATGAGCTTCTTAAAGCGCTTACAAAGTAACTCATTAGTAGAACCAAATATAATATCATCGACATAAATTTGAACAAGTAAAGAGTGATCATTATACTTAGCAATAAAAAGAGTTGTATCGATTTTACCGCGCTTGAAGCCTTTCTCTAGTAGGAATTTTGATAGCGTATCGTACCATGCTCTTGGAGCTTGCTTAAGTCCATACAAAGCTTTTTGAAGCTTGAAGACATGATTTGGAAATCTGCTATCTTCAAATCCAGGTGGTTGTGCTACGTAGACCGTCTCTTGGAGTTCACCGTTGAGAAATGCGCTCTTCACATCCATTTGATAAAGCTTGAATTTCTTGTGAGAGGCATAAGCTAAGAAAATTCTTATAGCTTCAAGTCTTGCTACAGGCGCAAATGTTTCTTCATAGTCGATTCCTTCTTCTTGTCTATAGCCTTGCGCAACCAACCTAGCTTTGTTCCTGGTGATGCTTCCATTCTCATCCATCTTGTTTCTGAATACCCATTTTGAACCAATAACGCCTTGATCATGAGGTCTGGGTACTAAGGTCCAAACCTTGCAGCGCTCAAATTGGTTAAGCTCTTCTTGCATAGCAGTAACCCAGCTTGAATCTTGGAGCGCTTCGTTAATCTTCTTTGGTTCGATTTGTGAGATAAAGGAGTGATATTCATCATCAAAGTTTGATGCTCTCCTAGTACGAACCCCTACATTGAGATCACCAATGATGTTTGAAGTTGGATGGTCTCTAACTTCACGAACCTCAGGAGGTAAGTTAGGTTGAGTGGTAGGAATACAAAGATCTTCAATGGGTACTTCATTTGATCCAGCATCAAGATCATCAAAAGTGATTTGCTGAAGTGGAGAAACATCATGCGCAGGAGGAGGAGTTTGCGCATCAGGAGTAGTCACTTCTGGCGCAGCATCGGGTGTATGCGCATGCGATGGACTTGCTTGATTCTGGTTTTGATCTTCTTGATTAACATTCTGCGCAGGTACAGTTTGAGGCTGCGTACCTGTCTCAACATTCTCAGCAGAATCATCAGAATCATTTGGAGCCAGATGTGGCTCAAGGAGAGAATGCTCATCAAAAGTAACATGTACAGATTCTACAATTACTAGATTAGTTCTATTAAAAACATGAAAAGCTTTAGAATGTTTGGCATACCCAACGAAAATACCTTCATCTGCTTTGGCGTCGAATTTACCTCTATGATCTTTGCCATTGTAGAGGATATAGCATTTGCAGCCAAAAATCTTGAAGAAAGCAATGTTGGGCGCTCTTCCTCTCCATAGCTCATATGGAGTCTTGTTGTAGGCTTTGTTGATGAGGGATCTATTCTGAGTAAAGCAAGCAGTGTTGACAGCTTCTCCCCAGAAATACTTTGGAAGCTTAGCTTCTGCTATCATTGTTTTTCCAGCCTCAATCAACGTGCGATTCTTTCTTTCCACAACGCCATTTTGTTGAGGAACTCCAGCAGCAGAGAAAATGTGATCAATTCCATGGTTATCGCAGTATTAAGCAACACCGTTATTCTTGAATTCAGTTCCATTGTCTGATCTAACACTCACGATGTCGTCTTCTTTTTGAGTTTGGAGCTTTCGAAATAGCGCAGTCAAGATATCATAGCAGTCATCTTTGGATATCATCATTTCGACCCATGTGTATCTTGAGTAGTCATCCGCCACGACTAAAGTATATTTGTTTCCTCCAATGCTCGCAGTGGCGACCGGTCCAAACAAGTCCATGTGAAGCAGTTGTAAACATTTGGAAGTTGAGGAGGCAATCTTGCTGGAGAAAGACTGCTTAGGTTGTTTACCGAGCTGGCATGCTGCGCATTTCCTGTCATGATGGTCAGCTACTTTGGGAAGTCCTTTGACAAGATTTTCCCTTCCTAGCTTAGCCAAATACTTGAATTTCAAATGACTTAAGCGCTTATGCCATAGCCAGCTGCTTTCACTTACATTCTTTGCTACAAAACAGAGATTAGTGATAGAATTTATAGAAGTAAGATCAATAATGGAAACATTAGTCTTACGAGTCCCTGTGAGCAAAGTAAGTCCAGATATGCCATCTTTGATGTAGCAGTGCGTTGCAGTGAAGTGACATTCCAAACCTTTATCGCAGAATTGTGATATGGAGAGCAGGTTGTGCTTGAGACCTTCAACGAGCGCAACTTATATCCAACTATGTGCCCTTTGTTGTTGTCTCCAAAAGTTACAGAGGGACCTCTTCCTCCATGCACTTCTTCAAGAGCGGTAGCATCTCCAGTCATGTGTCTAGAACATCCACTATCGAGGTACCATATATACGCTTTAGCTTGTGAAGAGTGCGCAGTGAAGCAGGAGACCTGAAAGATAGACATTAAGAACGCAGGTCCCCTTTATTCTTGGGTCCTAGAGTTAGCAACTTTTGACAACCCACTCCTGTCTGACCTTAGGATTTTTACGTCCCTTGGCATTAGGAGCAAATCGCAAAAGGCATTCTGCAGCCTTGTGACCTAAACCATCACACACAACACAATGATGAAAGCCACTTATAGATTGGGTTTTTACAAACTCTTTACTTTTCTTTGGCGCAACATTCTTTACTGGAGCAGATGAACTTGCTTTGACAAATATCATTTTCTGAGGTTTGGGTGCGCTTTTCTTAAGAATGCGCATCTGGCGTTGGGGCGCATGGCTTTCATGCGCATGACCATTTTGCGCAGATTTGACATTTGAAGTTGAAGCGCAACCATAGTCAGAATATGAGTTGTCATGCGCAGGTTCAACTTTAGCCTTACCCTTGGCTTTTCCAGTTTTCTTCTTTGGGTAGACATAATGGAAATTTTGTCTCTGGACTTTCTCCTGTCCTTTACCCACTGAAGCAGAATGCTTTGCTTTAGGAATTTCAATAGTTTGCTGTGGTGTAAATTCCTTTTCCTTTTCAGAGCAAACTGCGCATTTAAAGTTGTCACTAGTTGAGAACCCTAAGCCTTCCTTATCTCCACTGGCTTTTTGGGATTCTAGAATTTGATCCATAGTGACACGAGATTTGGTCCACTCATCAGTGATCTTTGTGAGATCAGCTACTTGAGCAGCCAATTCTTCGTTTCTTACTTTAAATAGCGCATTTTGATCTGTAAGAAAACGGTTCTTTTCAGTAAGAGGAGTCATGCTCTTAATCTGCTCCTTAAGGAGGGTGATCTCAGATTTTAAAAGAGTTTTCTCCGTCTTAAGCTGTGAAATTTCTCCAATTGATAAGTCCACTGCTTCTTTCATAGAATTGAATTTCTTGATTACCTTTTCAGCTTGCTGAAAAATAGACTCGCGCTCAGCAGCAGAGTTATCCTTTTCTATTACAATTTTAGCAGGAATTTCAAGAGATTCTTTGTGTGTTGGCGCAGCAACAAATTTCTTCGTTAGGTCTGCTCTGGCAAATAAGTACTTGCCATTTTGTCTGGTTGGAGTTAGATGTCCCATTTCTGCCAGTTCTATGATAGTGGGACTTTTCTTCTTGATTGTCCTTGTCGCAGCCTTTGTGTCCGCATCGGGATCATTGTCTGAATCGCTATCAGCATCAGCATTGGCCATCAAGCAGAGCAGTCCATCCTCAGAGTCATCATCATCACTGTCTTCAGTGTCAGTCTCTATCCAGGTCTTGAGTTGCTTCTCAGCAGAGTCTTCTTCAGCAATCATTCCGTGCTGCTTTGAAAATCTCTGCGCAGTATTCTTATTCATGTACTCAAATCTTGACGTAGGGCATTTTGATGCAAAATGACCAGGCTTTCTACAGTTGTAGCAAACCAAGTCATCTTCTTTCTTTGAGTCTCTGCCACGAGAGAACTTTGCAAGAGTAATACTTGAAGATCCAGGTTTTGAGAATTCCCTGAATTTTTGGAATCGCTTAACAAACATAGCGAAATCATCATCATCCATTTCAAGCAGAGAAGAAGTGGAGACTTTGTCTGAGGTTTGAGCAGGCGCAGGTTCTCTTTGAGCAATCATTGAAATTGCTTTTCCTTTTCCTTCAGTTTCATCAATTCGATCAAGCTTAAGCTCATACACTTTTAAGTTGGTGTATAAGCTGCGCAGAGGCCAAGTATCTAAAAATCCAGAATCTTCCAGATGACTTGCCTTGTGCACATATCTGGAACCTAGCGCATCTAAGAATTGAGAATTTACTTCTTTATTTGTGAAGGTAGTTCCAAGAGATTTACAAGAGTTTACAACAGCACAGAAGCGATCATAAGTTTGTCTCAAGGTTTCACCATCCTTTCTCATGAAGCAGTTGAATTTTCTTTGCACCACAAATCTTTTGTTTTCCTTGCTTACTTTGTCACCATTCACACAGCCTTCAATAGCATCCCATAGATCCTTTGCAGTTCCACCGCTCACAATTTGATTGTGCGTGGAGAGGTCTAGAGTGCTAAGAATGATGTTCCTTGCTCTTCCATCATAGCCAACCCATTTCTTTTCTTCATCAGTCCATTCCTCCTTGTTTTTCTTGATGTTAGGATTCTCCTTATTTGTAGCAGCATCAGGATTAGCCTTCATTGGAATGTAGGGTCCTTCAAGAACGATGTCGTGGAGGATCTCGTCGATAGAAGAAAAATGAGTGAGCATGCAGTGCTTCCAGATTTCGAAGTGATCTTCATTCAGCACTGGGACATGTGAATAGTTAGCCATTGCCCAAGATTTTGAAGCCATCTTGAATCGGAACCCAAGCTGTTAAGCTTGAAAAACAAAACAAGTTTTATGAAGGTGTTTGCTCTGATACCACTTGTTGGTCCCTAAAGGGGCAACAAGGGTGTGAAAATCGCTAGAGGGGGGGGGGGGGTGAATAGCGTTTTAAAATTCTTTTCAAACCCTTTTGCAAATCGATGGCTTATGCGCACAGTTCTCAAATAAGCTAAGTATAGCGCGCAGTGAGAGTGTGAAATGCATAGCGGAAGTTTTAAGCAGCACCTGCGCAGTAAAAAGCTGCGCAAGGATAAAAACGCACGCGCTAAGTTTTGGCTTAAAGAGTTGGATAAAATGTTCTAAGGCAATAAGCAATAACAAGCACAGCAGCAAAGTATAGCAATCTGAAAGATCAAACAAAGCAGTAATTCAGAAATGATTAAGCAGGAAGTAAATAGCGAGATTAAAGAACAAGCTATTTGGAGAGGTTCGATCAATGAAAGATCTACGTCCTCTACCAAGATGGTTAGTCTTGGATTTTCTAATGGAGATCTTATTATATGAGAGAGTTACAAGATACAACAATGTAGAACAAACTAACTCAAAGATCTATAATCTATGAAGAGAAAATCCTAGACTAAACCGGTGTATCTCTAGAAGTATGATCGAAATAATCAAAGCTTCAAGAGGTGTGTGTGTGTTCAGAAATTCTGGGCTCTATGAATCTATGAGATGAAGAGCACGAAGAATTCTGGTGATATAAGGCTTATAGGATCTGGGCTTGGTTGAGTATGAAGGTATGAAGGTTGATCTTGAGAATTCTGGAAATGAGCAAGCAATCTTCAAATCTTCAAAGTTTCTTTTGGAAGCAAAAACTCAAGCTACTTGGAAATGAAGATGAGCAGGCTATTTATAGCAGAGAGCTTAAAACTAGCCGTTGGAGCTCTGAGCAAGGACGATGAGCTGGCACGATATGATTGGTGCGCAGGTGTCCTTTATAGCCGTTGGGGCTCTGATCAAAGTTGATGACCTGGCACAATATGATTGGTCCGCATGTATATAGAGCCATTGGAGACTGAGCATGAAGACCAAATTCAAAAGCTTCTTCTAGAAGGTTGACAGCTGTCTTCATTTGAAATATTTCTCTTGAGCGCGTCTCCACCGTTGGATCTGCTAAGTGTGCTTGCTTTGTCGTTTCTGGACACCTCAGCACTTTAATAAGCGTGCATCTTCTAAGCGCTTTCCAAGTTATGTAATCTGAATGTATCAAAAACTGAGCAAGGATGCAAGCTGCGCAGAGGAGACATGCGCAGTGATGTCCTGCGCAGGGAAGTCCTGCGCAGAGACCACAGTCTTGCTTAGATCTTCATTTCTTTTCGCTCCAAGCTTCAAGAGTATGAGGTTTTTGAAAGATAAGCATAAGGACCAAGTTAATCTGCTCTGCTCATAGAAGCCATGCGTATGGAGGATGAGCAAGTGATGCTATGCGCGCGGAGAATGAGCAAGTAATGCTATGCGCGCGGAGAATGAGCAGATAATGCTATGCGCGCGGAGAATGAGCAGGTAATGCTATGCGCGCGGAGACTGAGCAGGTAATGCTCTGCGCACGAAATGTGCTGAGCACGAAATGTCCTGCGCATTATACTTGGTCTTCAGTAAATGAAACCTCAATTCCGAGCAAGCCCTAACCGCTAAGACTATTCTATAAAATTGGACTTAGCTAAAAATAGAAGTTATAAAACTTCTTACATAGGATCCTAAAGTCCACAAAATACTTAGGTGATGGTATCAATCAATTCTAACATAATTGGGAGGGTTAAGAAATAAGCATACCCAACAGCCACCTTCTCCCCCATCCTTCTCTTTATCTCATCTCTCTTATTTTGTTCTTATTTATATGCTTATTATTTACTCTTGATTTCAAGTCTTGTCCATCTCTAGCAATTTACCTTTTAATTGCAAGTCTTGGCCCTCTCAAGCTATATAAATATACTATTACTACTATACATATATGTATTATCCAAGTCATGAGGTGATTCAAAGGTTCCCTTCAAATCTTATGTATGATTAAGGGGTAAAACCAAGGATGATCATGACTTGTTACGCTTCTTGTCCATCTTGCTCATTTTGTTCCTATTTGTCCATAAAGATCAAATCTTTTTCTTGAATGATGATGTCCCAAGAATAAATTTGGCTTAAGGACCCATTTCCATGGTGAAAGTCCAAATCTTTTTGATAAATTTTGTCTTTTGGCCATGATGATCATGTGGAGTGATGAAACTTTAAGTGTTCATCACTCTCCCTTTGATTTAGCCTCTTAAATCCCATTTTAGGTCATAAAGATTGAATCTTTATGTGATATTCTAACTTATAAAAGGTTTTCCAAACATAAAAAATGACATCTTGATGATAAAGTCTCAATCTTTAATCATCAAATGGCCATTTTGGCTCAAAAGCCATGTTCATCAACTTTTCCCAAATTTCTCCAATAATTGCCTTGATCACACCCAAATTCTTTGTTTTGGGGACCTTTGATGATCAAAGTGCATAGGAATGATCTTTCTTAAGTCTTTTGTTGTAAATCATAAACTGGAAATCAGAACAGTTTGGTCCAGTTTCAGCAGAATGCTCTGTTTCTGTCTGGAACTGGGCTGTTCTTGAACAAACTGTAAAATGCCCAGGAAGAGCCTCTTGATCCGTACGGCTACTTTGGGCAGCAGAGGGCAAAATGACTTATTTTCCCTCTGACTCACATGTTTTGACAAATAAACCTTTTCAGTCAAGTTTTTCTGTTAATAAAGTTGACACTGACTGTTTTTTCGTTAAATACACACACACACACGTTCACTTTCAAAACTAACGAGGGAGACTCGGTTTACCGAGGCACTTTGGGTGAACTTTTCCGTGTTCTTCCCAAAGTGTAACCTGACCTCCGAACTCAAATCTCGCAACCTTTTCATTTGTTGGGTTAAATAATTAACGAATGTGGCGACTCCGTTATAACGAGCCCTCGTGTTTGAGAACCATTCGAGGACACGAGTTTTCCTCCCGGGACGGGGACCTTACAACAAGGCTTCTCTCAAAGACCTGAGATTGACTTTGATGAGACTTATTCTCCCGTTATGGATGTTATTACATTCAGATATTTGGTCAGTTTAATAGTCTCTGAAAAACTGACTATGCAGCTCATTGATGTGGTCACAGCGTATCGTTATGGGGATCTAGATACGAGTATTTATATTAAAGTCCCTGAAGGACTAGAAATACCCGAGGCAAGTAGTTCTAGACCACGGAACACGCTCTCAGTAAGTTTGAGGCGTTCATTAAATTGTTTGAAACAATCCGGAAGGATGTGGTATAACCGTCTCAGCCAATACTTGCTCGGAAGGGGATATGTAAACAAAGATATATGTCCGTGTGTGTTCATTAAAAGAACAAGGAGTGGGTTTGCTATCGTGGCTATATATGTCGATGACATGAAATTGATTGGGACTCCAGAAGAAGTCCAGGAAATTTCCCAGCTCCTAAAAACAGAATTCGAGATGAAGGACCTTGGGAGGACCAATTTTTGCCTTGGTCTACAAATAGTTCACCGTGTAGATGGTATAATGGTCCACCAATCGAACTACATCCAGAAGATGTTGAGAAGGTTCAATGAGGACAAGGCAAAACCATCAGTCACACCAATGGTAGTCAGGTCATTAGATAAATCAAAGGATCCTTTTCGCACTATGGAAGAGGGTGGGGAGGTGCTGGCACCAGAAGTGCCATACCTAAGTGCAATAGGCGCATTATTGTACTTAGCTCAATGCACCAGACCTAATATCTCATTTTCAGTTAATCTACTTGCTAGATTCAGTTCTGAACCAACACACCGCCACTGGAATGGCATAAAGGAGATATTTCATTATCTCCAAAGGGCAACGGACATAGGTTTATTTTATCCCTATGCTTCCCTGAAGGATGCAAACTTGATTGGATATGCAGATGCTGGTTATTTATCAGATCCGCATAAAGCTCGGTCCTAGAGCGGATATGTGTTTACCATTGGTAACACAGCTGTGTCATGGAGGTCTACGAAACACACCTTGGTTGCCACCTCTTCGAACCATGCTGAGATTCTAGCTCTCCATGAAGCAATTCATGAATGTGTATGGCTTAGGGCCATAGTAAGGCCTGTTCGAAGTTCTTGTGGATTAGATACCACAGAAAACCCTACGGTTATATTCGAGGACAATGCATCATGCATTGAACAAATGAAAATGGGTTTTATTAAAGGTGACAAAACCAAGCACATAGCACCAAAGTTTTTCTTCAATCAACAACAACAGGAGCTAAATCGGATAATGATCCAGCAGATCAGAAGTCAAGACAACTGCGCTGACTTATTCACAAAGTCATTACCTAAAGCCACTTTTGAGAAACATGTGAAAGCGATTGACTTGCGTAGATTGGCAGAGCTCCCACCCTTGTGGTTTTCAGGGGGAGTATCCAGAAGATACTCGGATTTCATTGTACTCTTTTTCCTTCGTGCGGGGTTATTTTTCCCACTGGGTTTTGTTACCCGCTAAGGTTTTAACGAGGCAATGAGTGTTGATTGAAAAGATTGTGCGTTGTACTCTTTTCCTTCGAGATTATTTTTCCCACAAGGTTTTTGCTCGGAAGGTTTTTAATGAGGCAACATTTGAGGCACAATTGTCGTTCAATAGGAATCCCCAAGGGGGAGTGTTGTAAATATATATAAGCATGGGGTTTTCTATTGTATTGGAATATTATATGGGGTGCTATATGTAAAATATAGCTATATAGGATGGGTGAATCATACTTAGCATGTATACGTGTTGTATCCCTCTCCCAACATAAATAAATAAGAATCACACCACACCCACCCCTTCCTAGTCGGTTCTGGGTTTGGGTTTACTCCCTCCTAAAATTCTCTCCATCTTTATTTATCTATTCGCTGTGTATTTGAGCTAAAGGTTATTGAATTTCCAACAGTTGTACTATTTTTTGGAATTTTTGTGTTATTTCATGGCGTTCAATTATTCGGTATGAATAATTTTGAGGGGCTTATGTTCCTTTTTAGCTTTTGTTTTTGCCTTCTGTTTTTGCAATTGTTAGACTTATGATCTCAACATGTTTGATAGTATTTTTCATATTATGCTTGCTAATAGTTTCGAAATTATTTTCTCATTTTTCAATTTTTCATTCATTGTTATAAAATGCTCTTCTCATTTCTACAATTTAAGCTTAAATGTGTAAGAACACAATATAGCTAATGAAACAAGTATTTATATCCTTAAAAGTTTAAATAGTTAAATGAGTTGATGAATTATGGGTCTTAGTAATATTTATTTTTCTTACGAAAACAAGTTTGTCGATAAGATGATAGATACATTAAAATACTCTTTATATCTATATATTATCTTTCATAAAATAATTTTACGTTACTATGAATGAATTTTGAGACATAATTATAGATTGGTTTTAAAAAATACTAATGAAAATTTATTACTTATAATTGATACACTATCAACCATATTATCTATATCAAGTTTTAGATTTATATTAAGATAATTAAATTAATTTTAGATAAATACTTAAACTTCATTTGTAGTAGTAAGTTTTAGATTTGTATTAAAAATAATTAAATCAATTTTCAATAAATACCTAAAGTTCATTACTCCCTCCGTCTCAGTTTAAGGTTCTTACTTTCCTTTTTGGTATGTCCCAGTTTAAGGTTCTTAGTTGTTTTATTCCATAAATGGAAAAGAATGAATAGTGCTTTGGAAAATCTTGCCCTCAAAAAGTTCATTTAATTACAAAAAAACCATTACTTACCTAACTTACTTTCACTCATTTGCTTTATAAATAGTGTTTTGGACATTTATATCCTTCAATATCTACTTTTGGTTGACTCATTTTCATTGTTTTTGCTTTAGTTTCTTAATAAGCATGCATAGTTAAACTAAAAACCTTAAACCGGGACGGAGGGAGTAGTATTTACAAAGAAGTTTATTTTGAGACTAAAACACAGATGAAAATTTTGATTTCTATTTCCTCTATCTTAATTTCAAAGCCTTAAAACAAAGGGTAAATATAAAGTGACAAAACAATCTCACAAAACTTGGCTCACAAAATGATGTATTAAGATTTTATTGGTGTTTTTAATTAGAGTGTGGTGGGTCTACAATCGATGCAAACAATAAAATATGACCACCTCATTTTGTACATTTCAAAGCCTTAAAACAAAGGGTAAATATAAAGTGACAAAACAATCTCACAAAATGATGTGTTAAGATTTTATTGGTGTTTTTAATTAGAGTGTGACGGGTCCACAATCGATGCAACCCATAAAATATGACCACCTCATTTTGTACATTTCTTTTGTTCCCCTGGCATTACCCACAAACAAATGCTTGCAATCAAATCAAGAAAAAAAAGATCAAGATCAAATTTTGATTTCTATTTCCTTTTTTTCTCCGTCTAGAGTTGAGTTGACCACACCGCGGAAATCCCAATAGGGATTATGGGGGTAGTTGTTTAGATAGAGTCATTCCAAACAACAACTACTTCATACAAGTAGTAACTTTTGGCTTCAATTGAAGATGATACCTTTAAGAAGAAGAGTGAAGAAACAAGGAGAAATGATTACTATGGCGTGATGAAGAAATATTGGAATGAAAAGTCATATTGTATTCACAAACCAAAAGAGTACATATACTGTTAGCCAATGAACCTACTATAAACTCGGTAAGTACGTAAAACTAGCCTATAATATAGCTAACAAAATAGTAAGGATATATGCAAATAATATGTACGCCTAAAGCTATAATATATACGTCTAATACTCCCCCTCAAGTTGGAGCGTGAAGATTTCGAACGCCCAAATTGGATAGAAAAGACTGTAGTCGTAGAACACCTAGACTTTTGGTGAGAGCATCAGCCAACTGTTGAGACGTATGAACATAAGCAGTAGCAATGTTTTTATTACGTATCTCGTCTCGAACAAAGTGACAGTCGATCTCAATATGCTTCGTACGTTCATGGAGCACAGGATTGGCTGCGATATGCATGGCAGATAAACTGTCAGACCGAATGACCATAGGACCATGTTGAATAACACCAAGAGACAAAAGAAGTCCTTTAAGCCACTTCAATTCACAAGTGGCAGCTGCAAGTGCCCTATATTCGGCTTCAGCAGAAGACCGAGAAACAGTTTGTTGTTTCTTGGTTTTCCACGCAATAGGCGAAGAACCCAAAAGAATCAAGTAACCAGTAATAGATCTCCGTGTAAGCGGACAGCTAGCCCAATCGGAGTCACAAGAAGCCGTCAACTGTAAGCTAGAATCGGACCGAAGCATGAGTCCCTGACCCGGACTCGACTTTAAATACCGAACGACTCGTAACGCCGCCTCCCAATGAGCCACACGAGGTGACTGCATAAACTGTGCAAGAATATGTACAGAGTAACTAAGCTCCGGTCGAGTAATAGTCAAGTAAATCAAACGCCCAATCAACCGACGATACTTGTCGGGTGCATGTAAAAGATGACCATTATCTAGAGCAAGACGATGATTTTGTTCAAGTGGCAGCCCTGACGGCTTGGCACCAAGCATACCCAACTCCGAAATAATATCAAGCGCATACTTGCGCTGACACAAAAACAACCCATCTTTATTTCGTGCAACCTCGATACCCAGAAAATACTTCAAGAAACCTAAATCCTTCATACGAAAACATTTTCCAAGATATGCCTTGAACTTACTAATTAATTCCGAGTCATTCCCACCAACAATTAAATCATCAACATAAACTAAAACAATTAATATTGACCCATTCTTCCGGTAAGTAAAAAGAGAATGATCCGAACTCGACTGTTGAAAACCATAACTCTTAAGAGATGACATAAACTTAAAGAACCAACATCGTGGTGCTTGTTTTAAACCATAAAGAGACTTACGAAGTCTACATACCTTACCCGAATCATCACGAAAGCCAGGTGGCAGTCTCATATACACCTCATCTAGCAGATCACCGTGAAGAAAAGCATTATGCACGTCCATTTGATGAAGCTCCCAGTTAGATGCAACTGCAACTGTTAGAAAAGTACGTACAGTTACCATCTTAGCTACCGGTGCAAATGTCTCATTGTAGTCTATCCCCTCAACTTGTCTATTACCAAGAACCACAAGTCGAGCTTTGTATCTTTCGACTGTCCCATCCGCATTATACTTAATTTTATAAACCCACTTACACCCTATCGCCCGTTTCCCTTGTGGCAAGTGCTCTAAATTCCACGTATTGTTTGTTTCTAAAGCGGAAATCTCATCGTGCATAGCTTTCCGCCATTTAGGATCCTTTACTGCCTCATGATATGAAGTGGGTTCAACACCTGTAATGACTGTTGCTAAGAAAGCACGGTGACTCACAGAAAATCTGTCACAGTTCATATATTTATGTATAGGATAACGAGTACCTTTAGACTTTGAAGGAGAGGTGATGCACGCAGGGGGGTCTATTTGAGCTGTGTGAACCACGTAGTCCTTTAAGTGAACCGGGACATTTTTAATCCGATGTCCCCTACCCAATAATTCCGGTTCCGGAGCAACCGGAGTGTCACTCAGAGGCGGAGAAGTACTCCCCCTCAATGCCGAACCATCAGTCACGCTAGGAGTCACGGCAGTTTCGGCAATAAGAGGCTGGTCCAAATCAGTTTCGTGTGCCACCTCCGACACTACACTGCTGCCCTCAACCGACATGCCATGCTCACCACCCTCGGCCTCTAACACATCCATACTCGGAGAATCATCAAAAACAGTCGGCTGCCTTGTAGATAAAGAGGGCTGGTCCGACAACAATTTGGCATGAACATCCTCTACATATGGAAAAATATTCTCAAAGAAAACAACATCACGAGAGACAAAAAATTTGTTCTTTTCAAGATCATAAACTTTCCACCCTTTTTGTCCAAGAGAATACCCTACAAACATGCAACGACGTCCTCGAGCACCAAACTTGTCATGATCCCTACGTTGATCATGAACATAACAGAGACACCCAAACACTCTTAAAAGACTGTAAATAGGAAGCTTTCCATGTAAAACCTGATATGGAGTCTGTCCGTCAAGTAAACGAGTAGGTGTACGATTTATCAAATGACATGCGGTAAGAACACACTCACCCCAAAACCGGAGAGGCAAGTTCGCCTGAAATCGAAGAGCTCGAGCTACATTTAGAATATGCCGATGTTTCCTTTCAACCCGTCCATTTTGTTGCGGAGTACCTGTGCATGAGGACTCAAATAAAATTCCATTGTCACGAAAATAAGGCCGTAAAGGACGTAGTTCAGTACCATTGTCACTACGAATATTTTTGACCGACTTCCCAAACTGCCGTTCTGTCATAGAACAAATTTTTTTAACAATACCAGGTACTTCAGTTTTCTCAGCTAATAAATAAACCCAAACTGCTCGAGAAAAATCATCAACGATAGTCAAAAAATAAGATGCACCACATGAAGACTTAACACCATAATCACCCCATAAATCAACATGAATCAAAACAAATGAGTCAACTGCTCTATTATTACTTAAAGGAAAACTATCTCGAGTTTGCTTTGCTCGAAAACATATATCACAAGGCAATTTTGAACAATCTTTTTCATTACTACTCCCTGCACTAGAAATTAAACTCAAAACCGGCTCCGAAGGATGACCCATACGCATGTGCCACAAACTCCGAGTCGTTGTACAGCTAGTATTATTTGCTTGTGCATCCCCAATAGCTCGAAACACATAGACCCAGTTGCGTTGCTCACCCGCTCCAATCAAAGTCCTCGTGGCTCGGTCCTGTATAATACACAAATTATGAGAAAATGTGACAGTACAATTTAACTGTGTGACAAGCTGGGCAACAGAGATAAGAGTGCAGTGCATGGAAGGAACAAATAAGACATCTTCCAAATACAGATTTCGGCCAAGGGACATTGATCCCTTTTGAGTGGCCACCGTCGTCTCCCCATTTGGCATCCCAATCTTACACTTGGGAATATGTTTTAAATGTGACAAAAGTTCAAAGTTACCCGTCATATGTTGTGATGCCCCTGTGTCTAATAACCATTCACAAGTCTTACCGGAAAGTTTATCGGTCGAGGCCGGAGTGCATGCATTGAGAAGATTCACCAAAGTAGACACTTGATCATTGCTTAAACTGGAGAAATTAGTGCGTACCGTCTCAGCTGTTACATGATTACTAGTCGAAGAAGAAGACTGTGCACCCTTAAAGTCAACGGCATTTACCCTACCCCGGCTGCCTTGACCACGTCCCCTAGCTCCTGTGTTTCGGCCGACCCCAGCAACTCTATTTTTCTCCTCCCACCATACGGGAAAACCATTAAGTTGAAAGCAATCTTTCACAACATGCCCCGGTTTCCCGCAATGTGAACAAGTGCCGGATTTGTCCCTGTAAACCCTAACTGATGGCGGAAGTTTAGAACCACCAGTAGCACCATCAACCGATCCAGTCTGTCCCTGGACGGCAAACGCAACGGCTTCGGCCCTGTCCTCTTGTCCCCTAGCCACATCATGCATAGTTTCTTCTTGAATAATCAAAGAATACGCCCTTTGAATAGATGGAAGAGGATCGGTGCTCAAGATGTTAGAGATTACCGTACCAAACGTAGCTTTGTTCAAACCCATTAAAAATTGATGAAGTTTCTCCGCTTCATGTTTGGTTGTCAGTGATTTCCCTATGTTGCAAACACATCCTCGGCAAGTGCAAGAAAGAGGAGGATCATAGTTGCCAAGCTCATCCCACATCAATTTCAATTTGCCGTAGTATTCCACCACCGGTAGCCCACCTTGTTTACAATTAGCAATCTCGGCTTTGAGTTGGTGAATACGAGGTGCATTACCAACCGAAAACCGTTCATGAAGATCATCCCAAAGCGTCTTAACCAAATCTGCATATGTGAGTGTTGAACGGAGGGTCGATTCAACGGTATTGAGAACCCAAGCTACCACCATGGAATTCACCATAAGCCAATCCTCTGGATCATCCGCATCATCAACAGTCACCGTACCGGTGATAAATCCCAGTTTCCTTTTAGCCCGGAGAGCGTTCCTCATAGAACGAGCCCATTCATCATAATTGGTACCCTTGAGAATCACCGGAGAAATAATCAATCCAGGATTGTCGGAAGGGTGTAAATAAAAAGGAGAGTGTGTCGGATCCACCTTCGTAGTATTGGAGGAGGAAAGTTTCGAAGTATCATCATTATCAGGCATAGCGGCAGTAGGCAGCTAGCGGCTAGGGTTAGCGTAGGATCTTTTAGGTCAAACTGATACCATGAAGAAATATTGGAATGAAAAGTCATATTGTATTCACAAACCAAAAGAGTACATATACTGTTAGCCAATGAACCTACTATAAACTCGGTAAGTACGTAAAACTAGCCTATAATATAGCTAACAAAATAGTAAGGATATATGCAAATAATATGTACGCCTAAAGCTATAATATATACGTCTAATACGTGACATAACGAAAACAAGGTACTCCCTCTGTCAATTTTCATTCCGTCTCTAAATGAATTCTCAAATTTTATTTTGAGGGACATTCTGAAACTGTCTAATTTTTATACAATTAAGTGTCGGAGATGAATAAATATTTTGTTATCTACTTTCTAAACATCTAGTTTAGTAGTTTAGTAAAGTTCAAAGTGATTATTGAATAAATTTTGGTAAAAGAACGCTTAATTACAAAGTTTCTTAAAAAAAAAAAAAAAAAAGGCGCTCATTTTGGATTTTTGTTTTTTTAAATGGACATTCCTTTAGTGACAGAGGGGATAATTGATTTTAATTCCTCTTGAGCATCTCGGTTTGCTGAACATTTTGTTTCGGTTGGAGCCAAACCGGGAATAGAGGATCAAGTCTGCACAAGAAGAAAAGGAAGGAAATCGTGAAAGGAGTTTTTGGTGGCCTATCGTGCACATAAGGCGCACATAGCCCCAGCATATTTGCGCGCATGATTCCATATTTTCCTGTGTTTTGTATACAATTCCTTTTAGTGTATGTTTTGGTATCCTTTAGGTTTTAGGTTTGTATCCTATTTAAACCAAGTGAAAAAACATAATCATTGTGTGCTAGAAAAATAGCCGAGTCTGTGAGATCCACAAAAGAGCCTAAGACAGTGGTAGGCCTTAGGGGTGCCTTTGGAGGCATTCTATGGATGACCGGATATATGTGTAAAGGTTAGATGTCTGAGGGTGTGTTTATATAGAAAAAGTGATGACTCCACAGGGTGAGTGCATGAGCTTTATTGTAACACCACAGATTGTTGATATTAGTGAATATCCTGACTTGGTGCCTCTCGATGCATTCCAATTGTGGGACGAACTGGGTGAACGGTTCTTTTCTTGTTTGTTGCTTCTACATGTAATTGTTGCATGCATGTTGTTTGTTCCCATGGGTATGTATGAGCATGGTATGGGACATGGGATGCTCGGTGGGAGGGCAGAGGCCTTTGGTGTCCCCTTTAGTCAAGAATTGGGGACTCGCAATCACTATTTTCTCTAATGCCTTTCTTCGTACGCTTGAGAAAATGTACACATCAGAAAAAAACACACTATACCCACTCAAGAGCTTGAGTATTGGGTATCTGTTGTTCCTGCCACTCAATCAGCCACACGAAGTCTTTTGGGTATATTTATTGTTTTTGACTTCCAATTTTTATTTTCTCTGCACACCGTATATGGAATATCCAAGAATAATCAACAGTAAAAGAGTAGTTGTTTGCTATTTGAATTAGATTTTTATTCCTTTTGTGATTACATATTTGTGGATTTTTATTGAGGGATGAATTTTTGGATATGAACAGATGTGGCTTGAAGGGTATTGATTCCAGATTGCATTGTGTGTTTCAACTTTAAAGCTCGGGTTCCAAGTGAAGACTAGTTATGGATGATAGTATACTGAGTTCTAGCTCATTATTTGCCAATCCGTCCGATTCCTTTATGGAGTTCGAGTACACAGATGATAAGAATTTCAACTTACCTAAAGAAGGCAGTACAACTTGTTTAGGGGTTGCTGAAGTTGTCACAACTACTCAAAACGTCAATTATGGTCCTGAGCTTGAACGTATTTGCGAAGCCTTTGATGTGTGTTTCCTTTTCCTCCTGGCTGTTTGTTATGGTTTCTCAATGTCTTTGCTTATGATGTGGTCCGCAAATTCATTATGTTTGCTTTTTCTCTAGCAGTGGCGGACCTAGAGAGCATTTTATAAGTGGGTGCACAAATACACTATACACTTTCGTGTGAAAAAATTAATGTGGTTATGAGACTTGAACTTGGAACGACATGTGGTTAAAATTTTAACATCTTAACCACAAAATCACATACTGTACATTATTTGAGTAAGTGGGTTCACTGCCACCCATTTGTGTCTGCATGTGTCCGCCTCAGTTCTCTAGCCCTTGAGTTTCTGTCCACTGTGTACTTTTATTTTTCTTCTTTCTTGAAATAAAACTGCTTAATTATATCGAATTTTAGTCTGATGTTAAACGTGAATTCCATTACCTCAGGCTGGAAATTTGGAGGTCATGACCGAAAATATGTCTGATTCTAGTGAGGGTGGATTTCTGAATGCGAGTAAAAAAGGAGAAAGAGAACGGACAAAGGCAGAGAAAGACATCACCTTGCAGATGCTACGCCAACATTTTGCTGGCAACCCGAAAGATGAAGCTAAAAATAGTGACAGTAATAAGCTCTGCCTCAACATATTAATCACAACTCTTTGTTTGCTATACATTTTACTAGATTATCGTGTTGTTTGACCTTGATCTTTCTTTCTTTTTTTTGTCCAAATTGCAGACTGTTCGACTACACTTAAGAGAATATGTAGACTACCTGGCATAAAACGTTTGCCTTCTAGAAAGATCAAGAAGAATGATGGTCACCCATTACGAAAAATCCAACTTGTGATGGATTCTGTCCAAGGTGCAGAATAGGTGAGATTACGTACGAGGATTTGCTGCGAGAGATGGTGATGATGTTTGGTGTAGTGATGGCAAAAGCTTGCGTACTTGGATTATGATTCTGAATGGGTATTATTAATATGTGATGATGTTTTTAGAGGAGTGAATTAATGCGTACGGATTCATTTCAGAGCAACACCATTTACGCTCTCTCTTCTTCGCGATTCTAAGCATCATGTTGAAAGCTCTCTGGGAAGCAATATTCTGACTTTAATTTACTTTTCACTTGTCAACATTCTGGTTTACTTGTTAAAGTTGTTATCCTGCAAGTGATCTTAATATTCACAATTCATGAAAATTGTTTTGGAAATGTAGGAGAATTAGGATTTTATTACTCCTTTTGCCAAATTTTTTATTTCTTTTTTCTTTTTTAAGTTGTAAGCGTGGCACGGAAATGAGAATCTCTCAGTGACATAGTATGCTTATGGAACTGGTATGCTCTCTCTATGCACCTTACTTTGAATCCCTTATCTTCCACATTGTAGCCTGCATAGTTAGTACTCTCTCTGTCTCAGTCTATCTTTTTTTTAGTCTGCCTAAGAGTATATGTCCACTTCCAAAAGTGACAAAAAATCTTTACTATTTCTCTCGCTCATTCTCTCTCCAACTTTGCTTTTATGCTCACAACACCAATCAACTTACTATTCCCTCACACGCATTCTCTCTCATGCTTTACTTTTACGGTCACAACACTTACATCACTTCCATTATTTCTTAATATCCGTGCAAATGAGAGGGTGTACATATACTATGGGACGGAGGTAGTATAAAGTATAAACAATATTAGTCGTTGCATAATTACTAGTCCTGCATAATTGTTACTCTCCCATCTCGAAATGATAGTCCCTTTTAACTTTTCCATTTCAAGGCTACATTATAAGGAGAAAATATTGGGGGAAACTAGTTCTTCCATAAATTATAAAAAGTCCTGTTTTTATAGGGTTTAAGGTTTAGGGTTTGGGGTTTCAGGTTTAGGGTTTAGGGTTTCATGTTTAGGGTATAAGGGTTAAAAACATGACTTTTTATAACTTATGGAGGAACTAGTTTCCCCCAAAACACACTTTTAAAAATTTATGATTTTGAAGTTCTTATTTTGAAAATAAAATCACGATAGCCTCATTTGAAAGTTTCCTACCAATTATTATGGAATATTTTTCTAAACATAAAGGTAAAAATTACATTTTCATATGAGATCATCAAACTAAAAATAAGATTTGCAAGTACAATCATAGTACTTTATTAGTCAAGCACTGAGCATCCACTTGATGATAGAAACTTTTTGCTGAACTTAAAATTAAGCTACTCTCATCTAATAGGACCGAGTTTCTCTTAGTGGAGTTTGAATTATGTCGACCATTTACATTTTTTTTTTTTTTAGTATTAATAGCTAAAATTAATTTGATTATGCAGAATGACGTCTGCATGAGAAGCTAACAAGTAACACCGAATACCGTTTAAGGTAGAGCTCTTTGGTCAGAATGATCGTCTCATCCTCCACTAACTACCAAGAGAAATAAAGAAATCAGGGTCGTGAGCCCGTAACTACACAAAAGCAGGAGTAATTAAAAGCGAGCGCGGTTCCCATTCCCACTCTCATATGCTTTTAGCTTGTTGTATACTTGTATGGTACCCACTTGTACTTTGTAATGCTAACTACCCCTCCGGTCCAAAATAACTGTCGCTTTTGAGCAATTTTTTTGGTCCAAAATAATTGTCACTTTTGAGTCAAAACAATTAAAATTCCTTATTTACCCTTGCATTGGAAGTTGTTTTACTTTATTAATTGACTTAGTGAGTGTAATAATATAAGAAAGTTGAACAATAAATAAGGGTAAGCATGGAACTTTCACCATTAATATGCCTTAATAATTGCATTTCTTAATCTTTGTGAGCAAATTTTTTGGTCCAAAATAATTGTCACTTTTGAGTCAAAACAATTAAAATTCCTTATTTACCCTTGCATTGGAAGTTGTTTTACTTTATTAATTGACTTAGTGAGTGTAATAATGTAAGAAAGTTGAACAATAAATAAGGGTAAGCATGGAACTTTCACCATTAATATGCCTTAATAATTGCATTTCTTAATCTTTGTGAAAAGTCAAAAAACGACAGATATTTTGGACCGGAGGGAGTAAACCAAAATACTGGACTATCGGTCCGATTAATTCATAGAAACATTTAATCAAGGTGACATGAATATATGGATAAATCATGTATTTCATTTATATTAATAAATGAAATAGCAATCTTGAAAAATTAACTTACATTAATCAGTTGCCATCAATCCATCATCATATTGATCTTATATGTCGAAAGTTTGATTTTTCTTAAATGGAACACGGAGTAATGAAAATTAACTTACATTAATCAGTTGCCATCAATCCATCATCAAATTGATCATACAAAAAATTTGGTACTCCCACTATCTTAAAATTAAAATGAATATTAAAAAAAAAAAGTCTTGATCAATTAAAAGCATATTTGAATTTTTTTTTTTTACAAGATTTATTTTGAAATAGTATTACTTTCAGTCTTAATGAACTTTCACAATTTGGTCAGTTGATTTAGGTTTGAAAATTAGATTATTTACTTGTAGGTAGTATATGATTTGCGGGTTCGATTACTTTCACGAGCTTTTTATAAATACTACTCCCTCTGTCCCTAAATGAATGTCCATTTTCAAGAAATCTTTGTCCCAAAATGAGTGTGTTTTTTAACATAACTTTGTCCCTAAATATTTTTTTTCGAATTTTTTTTCACCGGTCTCTTTATACTTGCAAAACTAAATGTTTGGAAAGGAGATTACAAGATTATATATGAATCTTTGCCACCAAATTGCACAAAAAGTTGAGATTTTCAGATGTCCCTTAAAATGAAATTTGGACACTCATTTAGGGACAGAGGTAGTACTATAATTTTCAAATATATAGATCGGACGATAACTTTTTGAAAAGCATATTAAGTTGAGAGTTGAAATATACTCCCTCGGTCACAGATCAATGGGTACAAATTTCTCTTTCGTAAGTTCCATTTAAATGTACACATTACTAAAAATAGTAAAGAATATTTACTATTTCTCATACTCATCTCTCATACTTACTTTTATACTCAAAACACTTACACTTTCTCTCTTCTACTCACTTTTCATACTCCAACACCAACACTTTCCTTAATTCCCGTGCTAAATTTTTTTATGCCATTAATCTGGGACGGATGGAGTAGTTAAAGTGACCACAATGAACCACCTTAACAACCAAACAAAAGAAAGAAGGCGAATTTGAACTATGAGGAGGTTATTTGCAACACATATTGCATTAGTAGGGGAAACCCTAATCTGTCCAAAGATGGTGGGTTTGATTGAAACTTGAGAGATTTGGTTGTGGTCCAATATCTTCTTTTGAGCTTTATTACTGTATTTAATTGTGATGTGGTAGGTGCCCCATTAATTTTTTTTTTTAAACAAAAAAGAAACATATTATTAATGACAACAACAAACGTTTAAGAGTCGACTATCCATAGAAATCGGAAGTTCGACCCAAACGGTGGGGCTCGCGATTACAAATGCTGCCCTAGATAGTACATTTGCCAATATATTGGCATTTTGACTTGTCAATTGCAAAGAAAAATGAATATTCCTACTAAGCTCATCCTTGCAACAATTAACAAAATCTGACTTCAAAAGATTCCACAATTCGAAACGCTGGACTTCATGAACATCTTGATGAAGTACTGCATTCATCTCCCTTTTTTGCTTCGCTAAGTCAGATTCAGACTTTCTCTCAATCATAAAAACAACAAAACCAATACACAAGGCCCTCACAAATGGAAGGAAATCACATCACAAGCCTTCACCAACGGAAGGAAATCACAGGCTCTCACATATGAATATGGAGAGAAATACAACAATACAAAAACAACAACAATAAACATTATTAAAAATCTAGATTTAAAACGAAAATTAAATACCTGATTTCACATTTATTAATTACAAAACAACAATTAATAAATGTGAAATCGTGTTAGATAAATCAATATAGAATGAACAAGATGAACAAATTGAAGATGGAGGAGATCGCAGTATAACAGAATGAATAGGGACGGGAGTGGAGATCAACAGAGAAGAAGAAAACTTCATCCCCTTCTTCTGGTTTTAATCCACAATAACACAATTGTTTGTAAATGTATAAATTACAAAAAATTGTGTTGTTGTTTTCTATTGTACATTATATATTATATAATAAGAATCTCTCCTAAGTGAGAGCCGTTGTATTCTCTCCTCAGTGAGAGCCTTTGTATTCTCTCATTTGTGAGAGCCTATGTTTGTCTTGTTTGTTTATTTGTTTGTTTGTTGTATTTTTCTTTTCAAAATTGCGACGATTCTAGCATTTTCTCACAATGAAGTGAGTTTTGATGTTCTAACTACACAAGGATTGTTCAGAAATTTTGAGATGCTTGGTAGGCGTTTTCTCGCCAACCCGGATTCTGCATATCCCGTGCTAAGCGCAACATTTTATCCGATGGTGGATTTTGTAAATGCCAGATTGAGGCAGTCTCCAAGTTTCATTTGGAAAGGAATCTGTACGTCTCAAGGTTTAGATATCAAATATAATTCTTGTAAGTTACGAATTAGAACTACTATTGTAATTCTGAGTGAGCTTCCAATCTTTGTGGTGTGCCATCTCTTTTTTCATTGTGAATGAATGAATTATCGTTTGCCTTCAAAAAAAAAAAAAAAAAAAAAAACTATGTCCCTGGTATTCTTTCCCCTATTTATTTTGTCGAATTAAAACCTCTATAAGTTTCTAATAGATGCAATTTTATTTCCCAAGTGATAACTAAAGGTAAGCTTATATTTTCGCGTAATCAAGTTGATCAAGCTGACTAGAAGGAACCACCTTACTAGTCAAACCAAAAGAAGAAATTTGAAAATATTCAAAGCCTCATAATTACACGGTGATGCCAAAAATATTAGGATCAACCCTAATCTAGCGGTTCGCATAATTCCTGCGAGTCCTTGAATGACTTGAAAAACAATGAACAAAGGTAAACTAAGCCGAGGCTTCTCCGGCCATCGGCGTGAGAGTAAAAATATGATTTTTTTTAGAGAAATCAATTAACAATAGTTTAGAGTCAAGAGATTCGTTACTCATTACACGTGAATTGTGGCGTGTATTTATAGAGATTGATCGAATAGTTTCCTTGCTTGGAAGGAAGTTTAAGGAGTCCAATCGGTTATGGATTAATTTAGGAAAGTAGAATCCTGATTATATTCGTGTTAGGTAGTTTCCATAAAGGAGAAGGCCTCCTAAATCGGAGGTAAATCCTTATAGTGTGGGGTCTTTGTTTCTGCTTGCATTTCCTTATTTGATTAGGGTTCTGCATGGCCTGGAGTGTTGACCAAGTCAATATGGCGCGCGGCCTTTGGTCGGTCAATCCCCCTCGTGATTGGCCTAGGCAAGGCCGAAGGGAGTAATTAAGGTAATATGAGACTCAGGTTCCCATGGAGTTGGTTGATTGGGCACAAGCTTCCCCGTGATCGGTCTTAGTAAGACTGAGGAAGGCATGTGGTCAATAATTTGGTCGGCATGTAGGTATGCTGAGGGGAGAATATATATTGACTGGGCTTGGCCCATGTCCCATGTCGTCAAAGTCTTCTTCATGAGTCTAAGGTTTGACGGGCCCGTTCCCTTAATTTTGTTGGGCCTTGTCTGGATATTACCTGGCCCAAAGCCATGTTCAGTTTATACCGTTCATTACCTTTGAACTATGAAGAGGTTGTATGCAACACATCTTACATTATGAGGGGAAACCCTAATTTACCCAATAATTGGTGGGTTTGAAGGAAACTTTAGAAATTTGGTGGTGAGCAATGCTAGGGACACAAAATAAGGTCATAAAATCTTGCTCACAAAATGAGGCGGCGATATTTTATTGATTGCATCGATAATGAACCCGCCACACTCTAATTAAAACACCAATAATATCATTACACCTAAGAATTTGTGAGCAAGTTTTTGTGACTTTTTGGTGCCTCTAGTATTATTCTTTGGTGGTTGTCCTAAAACTTCTTTTTGGGCAAATGGTTAATTGATACAGTATGTGGTACCCATTTATGGGAAGATGTCATGATCTGGCTATTATAAATGAGGTGGACTCTTGTGAGACCGTCTCACGGCGTGAGACGGCTCACAACCAGCCGAGCCAAACCGCCGAGCCAGTCAAGCAAATTTTTTTATTTGTTTTTTTTATTTTATTTTTTACTTTTTGGCTTCCAACTTTTCCCCCCTTGCCATTTTTTGCTCGCCAGCAAAAGTAACACTTTTTATAAATAAATGTAACACTTTTTTTTTTCAAAAAATGTTCCACAATTTTGCTGAAATACATTAAATATGACATAAGATTGACAACTAAACTAATGTTACATTTTAAAATAAATGAATGTAACATTTTTTTTCTCAATTGTAACACTTTTCTAAGGTTTTACATTAAATTGAAATGCAAAACCGATTATATACGTGAATTTTAACTCTTTTTTTAAAGAAAAAAAAGTACTAACATTTAACCTATAAAACTGTTACATTCATATATATAGCATATTACAATCATATATGCACTGTGTTACACTTCAATTATTAGTTTTTGTAACCACAAAATCTATTTATTTATTTTTTGCGAAACTGCTGTTACATCTTACAATAAAGTGTTACTTTTTAATACCAAACTGTTACTTTTATCAGAACAAACTGTTACATCTCAGGATACGAGCAGTCCAGTTTTTTTTGTGTGTTTAAAATTATGTTTTTTTTTAAAAAAAATAAATCAAACCATATCATGACCTATCTAGTTTGATTCGTCTCGTCGAGACGAACACAACAGTATTTTTAGAATTTTTTTCGGACTTATAAATCTCAAGATATAGCATTTTAAAGTTATTGGAGTTTTATTTTTAAATACGCGCCACGTGTCGCGATCTGGGAAAGGGGGAGAGGCTGGAGCAGGCGGGTCACTGGAACCGGGGCGGGTTCGACCCGCGGGTAGGTCCGTCTCACCCGTGAGACCGTCTCACGGGAGTGTTTGTCATTATAAATAAGTAAGATAAATTGAAATAAATACAAATATAAGCTGCAAGTGGGCTTGCATCACGTTGTGGGTCATATAATAAGATTATTGTCTTAATCTCAATTTTTTATTTAATGTTTCATTTCTTAAGACATAATTAGGAGATGGAGCGATTTGATAGAGGTATTTCCATTGACTAACTCGTACTTATTGAGAATCAGACATCATCGTGAGACAATAAGTTATATTATCTGAGGAACTATAAAATACAATTTATATTAAAAAAAAAAATTGCCATGTAAAAATTGTTCATTTCTTCTTGGTTAGAGTACATTTTGGGGGTGAATGATGATCTTTCAATATAGAACTTTTTCATTTATCTTTAATGTACATTTTGGGAGTTGATTATTTTGAAAGTCAACGTTAAATTTCATTTTTGATGATATACTCCCTCCGGACTCAATTATAAGCAACAAAAGTGGGTTTTTTTTTGACCTAAATATAAGCAACTCTAAGGGATTTCAAGACTATTTAATACTCTCTTACCAAAACTGTCCCTATTTAATTATTCATTTTCAAATACAAGTGCACTTTATTACACATTTAATATGAGGATATATTAGTAATTTTAACATGTTTTTATTATAAAATCAAGACAATTAACTAATTTAACTACTTTTTTAATAGGTGTGATTTTAGTTATTTTTGCTTATATTTGGGACCGGAGGAAGTACTAGTTACTTATTTCATTTATATCAATAAATGTATATCGCAATCTTGAAAGCAGTATTTTCTATAATTATATCCAAGTACTTGTGAAGAAGACAGAAGACATAATTTTTTTCACAAATTTTAGTCCAAAATTGATCTTCAAAAAAAATGAACATAAATTTAGTAATAAAACTAACTTACATTAATCAGCTACCGTAATCATATTGATCTATTTTATACTTCATCCGTCTCAAAATGACAGCCTCGTTTGATTTTTTAAACATTTTAAAGTTATATTATAAATTTTGGAAGCTAAGTGATTTGAAAGTCATTATTTTAAAAATGAGATAAATTTTATAGGGCAAACAAAAAGGAGAAATGAAACTATTGAGTTAGTATTTTCAAGATCTTAATGAGTTTCTAACGGATGCAATTTGAGTATTACATGTAGATAACACGTGGCACAACACATCAACATTTTTTAATTGAAATATGTGTAAACTGAATATCATAATTGCAGGACGGTGAATTATTAATAAAAAGCAATTACGTTTATTTATACATTGTCAATCAATGGCGAAGTCAAGAATTTATTGGAAGGGATAAAAAATACTCCCTCTGTCCCGGAAAGATAGTTTCATTTTGAATTTTTATGGTCAATAAAAATAAACTTTGACCAAACATTGGTGTCAAGTTAATGATTATAATGAGATTCTAAAAATTGTCATTGATAAATCACTTAATGATTTATCAATTGCAAATTTTAGAATTTTAATACAATGATTAGATCGTCACCGATGGTTGGTCAAAGTTCATTTTTGTTGACCATAAAAAGTCATAATGAGACTATCTTTCTGGGACAGGAGAGTATGTTTTAGTGGTATTTTTGAACTATGGGGAGGTTATATGCAACACATCTACACTGATGGGGGCAAACTCTAGTTTCCCCAAAATGGTGGGTTTGATGGAAATTTGAGAAATTTGGTTGTGGTCTAAGAACGTACTAGTTGATTGTGATGTGGCACCCATTTTCTTGGAAGGTGATTGAGCTGGCTTATTGTAAGAATTAAGTAAATTAAATACTCCCTCCGTCCTAGATCCGTTCTAGAGTAAGAGTCCTATTTTCCATTTTGGTACGTCCCAGAGTAAGAGTCATATTTCTAAAATGGCAAAGAATTTTTACTATTCACCCCACTCATTTTCTCTCATATTTTACTTTTATACTCACAACACCAATCAATTCACTATTCTCTCCCACTCATTCTCTCTCCTACTTTACTTTTACACTCACAACATTTACTTCACTTTCAATATTTATTAATAAGCGTGCAAATGAAGGGGTAGGACTCTGACTCCGGGACGGAGGGAGTAACACAATAGAAAATATATATAAATAAAAAAATAAGATACAAGTTGTGCTCACATCACGTTAAGTATCAATAACCTAAAAGTTAGATTTTCATTGACTTCAAACTAATGAGATTTTAGCATCATCGTGGAACAAAGTTTTTTTTTTTTTTTTTTTTTTCCCAAAAAAAATCTAGTATATATCCAAAACATCCCTTTTTTTTTTAGTAATGACAATTGAACCTTGAGACCTTTCTTTAGAGAAATGTTTCTTACATACATTTTAAACTTATTTTAGAGCATTTGGTCTTTTACAAACAAGTTATTATGTTGTATATCTAATGCGCGTTGGTGCAGAAGAGTGAGCGTTTCGATTTTGTCGATTGAACAATAATGAAACGAAATTTCTAATGAAAAGACGTTAATATAATGTTTATTTTATGTTTTAACAAACGCCAAATCTATCCCTCCGTTCCTAATTAAAAGTCGTTTTAGACTTCCGATTACATTCTCTTTTATTTGACGTTGTGAGGTTTTCAACATTTACTTGACCAAAAAACCCTTTTCAATCATTAATGTAAACTCTTTGTTTTCTCTGCCATTACTCTCTCATCTCTCCACTTAGTGCATTTAAAAAAAAAAAAAAAAAAAAATAGGGAAAAGGGCAAACATTTATTTACTGCAAATAGGGGAGAGAAAAGGGTATTTGGGGAAGTTTAACAAAAATTTAATGCTTCCTTGATTTGTGTTTTTTAAGCTAAAAAGACAAATAAAAAGGAACGGATGGAGTATCGAGTAGAAATATAAGAAATTTTGAGATGGGGAGGGGTAGGTCTTTTTCTGATCTCTTTTTGTCGGTATTAAATGAACTTGTTGCGAGTAATGGCAGAGAAAACAAAAGTTTTCTCTGCCATTACTCTCTCATCTCTCCACTTAGTGTTCAGTTTATAATGAAATGTGTAGGGTTATCCAAGAATTGTAAAAAGTTTGAGTTCAGATAGTCAATTTAATTAACCACATTTTCAGTTAAAGTTGTTCATTATTTAATCTTTTAATATTTTTTTAAGAAAGTTAAGGTTCTATTAGTCTAATTTATTTCACTTAATTTTAACTTTAAGACTCTAATTATTGCATGTCGTACTATAATTAAACGAATTGAAGCACTTTTTATGGAATGTTGATGGGCAAAAGTTGTAACATAAGATTTTATTTTTTATTTTTGTCTGTCCTTTTTTGTTGTACTTTAATTAGTACTCTATAATGCTCATTATAAGCCCTCTATGCTATGATGAGATCACATTCGTTACAAAATCAATTAGGTTAAGACTAAAACTCATGTGCGAACAGCACTACCCGTCTCATCCATGAGACTTTGACCCACCCGCCCGACCCACTGAACCAGCTCCAGGACCCAGGGGTCGACCCTGCCACGTGGCAGCTTCTCATAGGCAAAAAAAAAAAAAAAATTGCTTTTTTAAATTTTTTTTATATTTTTTTTGTTTTTTTTCGGTTTGTCAAAGGTAATAGTTACTATAACTTAATGTAATGACTGTATTCATATAAAGTAACAGTTTATATACATAAAAGTAATACATATATACAGAAAAGTAACAGTGTTTTTTTCTATGTTTTCTTCGTTGCCAAAAGTAATACTTATTACAACTAAAATGTAACGAACGTGTTACTTATATGTAATAATGTTTATACATAATTGTAACACATATGTATAGAAAAAGTAATAATTCAACCATTTACATTTTTAGAGCTAAAAATACTTGATTAGTGTTACATGTAAAAGTATTACATTATCTATAAAAATATGTTATAATTTCTTTTATTAAAGTGTTACATTTACTTGTACAAACAATTACATTCATATATGAGTTGTTACTTTTCAAATGTTACTTTCTTTCAAAAAATTAAATCAAAATACACAATATTTTATATTTTTTCAAAAGCATTATTACATTTCAGTATAAATGATAATTACATTTAGATATTGTTTGGGTTACATGTAATTATAGTTAGTATTACATTTGAAAAAATGGGTAAAACTTGCTTTTGTTTTTGTAAAACAGGTGTTACGTTTACTTATGAACAATGTTACTTTATATATATACAGTCATTACATTAAGTTATGGTAACTATTACTTTTGGTGAACGGCTGAAAAGCTGAAAAAATAATATAAAAACTCAAAAAAAAAACCAAAAATAAAAAATAAAAAAAATTTGGACCTCTGGGAGGCTGCCACGTGGCGGGTCATGCACCATAGGTCATGGGTCGACCCGTCTCATGCATGAGACGGATCCCCTTGTTTTCATGGGAGACCACCTCTTAAGTTAATAAGTGCATTTTTAGCAATCAAAGCAAGAAATAGTACTAGAACTTTTGAAATAATCGTTCTTGTGAAAAACGCGTTTTACACTAGTCTTAGTGTAAAACGTGTTTTCCACATAGAAGGATTTTGGGCAGGCACTTTTCGACAATGTAGGAGGCACTTTTCAATATTTTTACAGCAGGCACTTTTTTGGGACTTTCACAGCAGGCACTTTTTTACCTAAGAGAAGGCACTTTTTTGGCACTTGAAAAAAAAAAAAAAAACCCAGCAGGCATGTTTTAAAACTCAAGCAGGCATTTTTTTTTTTTTGCACTTGAAAAAAAAAAACCCAGTAGGCATGTTTTAAAACTCAAGCAGACACTTTTTTACCTTAGAGAAGGCACTTTTTTTGGCACTTGAAAAAAAACAGCAGGCGTGTTTTAAAACTCAAGCAGACACTTTTTTACCTTAGAGAAGGCACTTTTTTGGCACTTGAAAAAAAAAAAAAAACCCAAGCAGACATGTTTTAAAACTCATGCAGGCACTTTTTTACCTTAGAGAAGGCACTTTTTTGGCACTTGAAAAAAAAAAAACAGCAGGCATGTCAAAACATGTGTCTGCTCCAGTGTTAAAATATGCCTGCTGTAATATTGAAAAATGCCTCCTACAGTTTTGAAAAGTGCCTGGTGAGTTTTCATAAGTTCCAGTTATTTACATCAATGCCACCGCGCCTCTCACAGCGTTCTCCGCTTTTTGCGCTAGCTAATATTTACAAGTTTGCCACCGGCTTAAAAACACGTTTTACAATAAGTTAGTGTAAAACAGGTTTTTCCCAAGATTTTGTGCTTTTGAAAATGTCAATCAAATTGCTTTTGATTTTCATCGACTAGTTTGAATGAGACTAAAAGTGAACGCATATACACTGAACATGCAAAAAAAAAAAAAAAAAAAAAAAAAAAAATCATATTGACTTCTTACATCAATGTATTTTCTATTGAATATAATTTTAGGGCTGTTATACGGTTTGAGCTGGCTCAAGCTCGGCTCGTGAAAGCTCGAGTTGTAACTCGACTCGAGCTCAAACCGATTGTCAAACTCGTTTCGTTATCGAGCCGACCGTGTTCGACTCGTTTAGCTCGTTAAAAGCTCGAGTTCGGCTCGATAAACTCGTTAAACTTGAATTTTTGTTTTTGACCTGCTTGAACTCAACTCGATAAGCTCGAACTCGGCTCGATAAGCTTGTTAAAGACACATTTTTACAGAAAAAACCTAAGCTCGAGCTCGGCTCGTTAAAACTCGAGTTTGATATCAGCTCGAGTTGTTCCTGAACAGCTCGCGAGCTCGATTCGACTCGAGTTCGAACAAACAAGCGAGCTCGAGCTCGATAATTGTAAACGAGCTACCTCAATGCTCGACTCGTTTACAGCCCTAAATATAATGAAACATATTCATGCTTACAATAATACTCATGTCTATATGTGATAAAAGATGGAGAGGAGTAATATAATATTCTGTGTTATACCGTCTCAAAGTTTACAAAGCTAAGGGACTCATATTTATAACCAAAACATATGAGTCCTAATTCTATAAGGATTCTAAGAGATCTCCTAATTCTAATTACATATCTATTTCCTAATTAGAAATACTCCAGACTAAGTAACTATTCTAAGTTGACTAGGTAGCTAAATATTCTTTAATTGATATGGAGATTGAGTATATCTCTCAATCTCCTAACAATATGATATGATATGGTTTAAATTTTATGCAATCCAAATATTTTTTTTATTGTTATGTGAAATTTCACTTTAATCATGCAGAAATGAGTTGATATCATGTGTTATCTAACTAAAGTCAAAGGTATATGACTAGCTTGTGACTGTGACTTGAACTTATAAATAACAATATTAGTCATTTTCTCCTTTTGTTTGGGAACAATGTCAACTTTGCTCGTAAGTGATGGAACCCTAATTTACATGTCAAATATGTAGATATTATCTTGTGCATATATCAAACTAAATTTAATTAACATGTCAACCCTGTTATGTAACAATAATATGCTAAATAAGTAGAAGTATTAATCATATTAAGATAAAACAATGTGCTTCAAAACATCATACAGTAATATACAAAATCATAAGAGATAGATACCGTTGTTGAATCAGTTGGGTTTATTCTTTGATTTTTAATGGTTAAGTGGAGAGCAATTCAACTATATCAGCATCTTGTATTGATATTAGTAGACAGTACGTTGAGAGCAATTTAAACTTCATCAATAAAAATCTAATTGGTTCGTGAAGTAGTATGAAAATTTTAGTTGGATTACTAATTGAATGCTTCAGTTTTCAACCTATTCATTTTAGTTTTGAATGAAAGTTCAACCAAACATCAACGTGCACTCCCATTTAGTAGTAATAAGTATGAGACGGATGGAGTACTTTATTTTACAATGAATGTAGTGTAAAAATGTACTAAGATGGAGGATCTTTATGGATTAATAAAAAACATAGGGGTGGTAAATATAAATTTAAAGTCTTCTAGATTTAGCTTACGTAAACATCGCCACAAATCAGAATTTGAGTAAATGCGTTGATTCCATCACTAATAAATTAGTAGCCGTATCACAGTAAAAGATTCTACTCCGACTTCTCTAACCTCACTCTCTTATAGGATCGTGATTAATACACGCCCTTTCACCTGTTGATCACCCTCCCGTCTCAAAATAGACGTCGTTTTGGTGAAAATCTCGAGAAAATAATTACGTTAACAACACTACTCTTTAGCAAATGATCTAATTATTTTTGGTGTATTAAGAAATACTTCATCCGTCCCATGTTAAGAGTCAAAAAAATGAGTGGGTTCAAGAATTAAGAAAAATATGATGTGTTGTGAGTGTTGATAGTTGGGTAGGAGAGAGAAAGTGGAGTAGAAAAGAGTTAGTGGATAATTGTTGTATGACATGTAGGACCCACTTTCCATTTTAAGATTTTGACACTTAAAATGGGACGCCCTTTTAGGAGTTTTCTCACTCTTAAAAATGGGTAAGAGGAAGAATGCAAAAAAAAAAAAAAAAAAAAAAAAAACTAAGAAGATTGTATTTCTGACATTAGTTTTTTTGACGCAAGAATTATAGTGACATAAAGACATAAAAAAGACAAAAAATTGTATGAGACGGTTTTCACATATTAAATGGATTTTGTTGAGAGACTAAATAGTTTGCCTCTTATAGGCGGGGCAAGGCAAGTTTTTCCTCTATCATCGAGTTCCGTCTCATGTATGAGACTGTCTCACTTAAATTTCTTAAAAATAATACTCTCTCCGTCCCATTTGAAGCTTCACCTTTTACCCAAATGAGTGTCCCGTTGAAAGCTTCATCCTTTCCTAAAATGGTAAAAAATATAGAACTCACTTGTCATACCCACTCACTTCTTCCTCTCACATACTTAAATTATGGGGTTCACTTGTCATACTCATTAACTTTCCCCTTTCACATACTCCCTCCGACCCAGCTCACTTAACACTTATTTTCATTTTGGTCCGTCCCAGCTTATTTGACACTTCCCAAAATAACATATTTTTTATAATTTTATATTTACTCTACCCCATCACTCATTCTCTCTCTTCATTTTTCACCACTCAATTTATTCAACCAACACTACTATTTATCCCACTCATTCTCTCTCTTCATTTTCTAACACACATTTTCCTTATTTTATTCGTTTTCCTTAGTTATTGTGCCCACCTCTTGGGTGTCAAGTGAGGTGGGACGGATGGAGTATTTAGATTGTAGTCCCCATTTGGCATACCTACCAGCCCCTTCTTTCTCACAACCCTTCTTACACTCATCACTTTCCTTAATTTGTATGCAATCACCAAAATGGTGAAGCTTCAAATGAGACGGAGTGAGTATAAATTATTTTGGGCCTTGGACTCTAGGGCCCCTGAGCCCAGATTCAAACCCAAAAAAGGAAAATTCAGATGGAAAATTCCTCATACACCCCTCACTAGCAAAATGATGTAAGAAGACTAAAATGCCCTCATATCTCTTCCCAACTTTACTTTTTTGGTCAAATTTTAGTCAACTCTTATAACTTACACATAATTATCATATAAGAGTTTAAAAAAATTACTTTTTGATTTTTTTACAAAAAAATAATAATTTTTTTGGTCAAATTTGGTCAAACTTGGTCAAACAACAGTCAAACTCTTATAACTAACACATAAGAGTCAAAAATTTCACTTTTTCCATTTTTTTTTAAAAAAAAAAATAATAATTTTTTTGATCAAACTTGGTCAAACAGCAGTCAAACTCTTATAACTAACACATAATTATCATATAAGAGTTCCAAAAATTATTTTTTTCATTTTTTACTAAAAAATTATAATTTTTTTGTCAAATTTGATCAAACAACAATCAAACTCTTATAACTAACACATAAGAGTAAAAAAAAATCACTTTTTCCATTTTTTTACAAAAACAAATGGGAAATTTTTTTGGTCAAACTTGGTCAAACAGCAGTCAAACTCTTATTACTTACACATAATTATTATATAAGAGTTACAAAAAATACTTTTTTCATTTTTTTTTACAAAAAAATAATAATTTTTTTTGTCAATTTTGGTCAAACTTGGTCAAACAGCAGTCAAACTCTTATAACTGACACATAATTAACATAAAAGAATTACAAAAATTACTTTTTTCATTTTTTTACAAAAAAATATTAATTTTTTTGTCAAACTTGGTCAAACAACAGTCAAACTCTTATAACTAACACATAAGAGTAAAAAAAAAATCATTTGTTCCATTATTTTTTTACAAAAAAATAACAATATTTTTTTTTCAAATTTGGTCAAACTTGGTCAAACATCAGTCAAACTCTTGTTACTTGCACATAATTATCATATAAGAGTTACAAAAAATACTTTTTTCATTTTTTTACAAAAAAATAATTATTATTTTGGTTAAATTTGGTCAAACTTGATCAAACAGCAATCAAACTCTTATAACTGACACATAATTAACATAATAGAGTCAAAAGGCTTATGAACATGTTCATAAGACTAAAGTCTTATTGGACCTGTTCATAAGACTTTGCTCTTATGAATAGTAATGTTTATTATAAAAGCTATTTTCAGTCTCATTAAAACAAGTTCATTTGAACCTATGTTCAAAAGACTAAAAGTCTTATTAAAGCTGTTCATAAGACTTTTCAATCTCATTATATATTATTTTTATTTAAAAATACTTTTTTATAATTATCGTATAAGAGTTACAAAAAAAACTTTTTTCATTTTTTACAAAAAAATAATAATTTTTTTATAGCAGTTTTGTAGGCAATTGCAAAGCAGTTTTTTTAAGAGGTGAAAGTGAGATGCATATTTGCTGATGAACTCATGCCTACAGTGATTAAAGCTCGTTGAATTTAAAAAAAATGGAAAGAAGATAGATGTGAGCAACAAAATTATTATGCGGTCTAATTATATGAACTCGGGCTAATGCACCTGGATTAGTTAAATATTGCATTTCACTGTTGAAATCTAATCTCCACACATATGGACAACCCTCTCAATTGTTTAATGCAGTTAAGTCTCTGAAAAAGATGTCGAATTGTAATGCTATTAAAGTAATACTCCGTATAATAATAATACTGAGAGTCAAAATAAAAATAATACAGTAAGTTGTTTTACTTATAAAAAAATGGAAGAAGATGTTGAAGTGGGCATTTTGTCAAACATCTTATGGGCAAGAAAATCTATCCCATTTTCACTCAAATTAAGTCTCACCCAAGCCATAATTACTTAAAACATCTTACAGAGAGATCGGAGAAGGAGATCGAGTGAGAGAATTGGAAGACGAGACGCACCGGAGAAAATGAAGAAACCCGATGGGGTTAAGATCGACGGAGACGGAGGTCAGACGTGGTAGAGGAGTTTGCCGGAGAAGATGAGGGCGTTAGAGATGGCCTAGAGTTTAGTCGGATCTGCAGACGAATTTGAAACTTCAGATCTGACGAGTGGAGCCAGATCTGACGTCGGCGATGAGTAAAAGACGTATGTATTTGACAGAGAGTGTAACGCCCCGGAATTTGGACCCAACTTTACGGGCCCACAGTCCGTCCACGTCACCATTTACAATACTAAACCATAAGACTTTTATAAGACTAATCAAATTCATTAATTAAACACAGTCAAAAGATGACATCTAATACCCAACAAGCAATAAAGTCTTACAATTCCCAAATAACTGAAATAATCAACTAAAGCGTCTAGACTAATAATAATCAAAACCAATCTAAAAATTCTTTGAACATCTTCTAAATGCTCCAGAGACTGAGACTTCCATCCTATTTATTACCTGGAAGAAAAGAGAATGAAAGGGGTGAGCGAACAAAAGCTCAGTAAGTTCATATACAACCCCTCCGGTTACTAAGGAGGAGTTGACCTGAAGGAATAACGACGAGTACAAATCAAAAAGGAATTTCAAACGCTTTCACAAAATCTCCAAAACTTTTACAAATTTAACAAAATAGACTCGAGTGATTTAATTACCTACAACCGTCCCATACCGTTTGTAGATAACTAAATTACTCACAGATATTATGGAATTCCAAATGATGACAAATTGAAGCAAGTAGACTCGAATGATTTAAATATCTATAACCGTCCCATACCAGCTATAAATAAATAAATCACTCACAGATTTCAGAATTTCAAAGGACTGATAACTGAACAAAATAACTCGAGAAATCTAATCATTTACGACCGTCCCATACCAGCCGTAAATAACGAGACTTCTCACAGATACCAATAATCACATAAGTGGTCTAGTGACCTTTTCAAACCTAAATTCCCCGTAGGGACAAAAGCTCAGTAGAGCACACAAATACAAAGTGGTGATTCCGGAACACCTCACTACCCCTCTTGGGCAGTGAACTAAGGTTGCCTTTTTACAGGCCTAAATCAAATAAACCCCGTCGTAACGAGTTGTTTAACTTATGTGCTCATTGATCGGATACAAAATGTTTTCAAAAGCTTAACTCATCAAAACTCTTTTTATACGAAATACGAATTTCAAAAGCTCACAAAAAGGTTTCACGTATGGACAAACAAATGATACGAATTTAGCAAACGAATTACAAAGGGCCAACAAAAGATACGAATTTAGCAAACGAAATAACAAAAGATTATCAAAGACGGTGACCGAGGGAGTCAATGCAAATACTGACACGATGTCAGTTTGACCGTATAAAAGAACGTACATCGCCAAAAATAATGCGGAAGCCTAATAACTGAAACGGTAATATAACGAAGCAATAACCTAAATGATGTACAATCCCTTACCTTAATTGGGATTCTCACTGCTGCTCCAATCAGGTGCCCGGATCATTAGCTTAAGCTATCTTGCTAAAATCCAAAAAATCAAAAGAAACACACATTGTAACTAACTTAATAAACTTAGTTTCAGTACTTAATAAAATTAAATATTTTATGAAAACCAACAGCTACCATACCCTAAATTCATGAATCAAACTTGAAATACAATCCATTTAAATAATGTACTAAAAAGCTTATTCCCAAATTACATATGATAATTCATCCACCTAAATCATTCAGTCTATCCCTAGACATGAAATCAATATTCTGATTAACCTAGCAATTTAACTAAGCACCTCCATTTATGCCCACAATCACACACACCACCTGCACTCACACACACACGCACACACACAAACACTAATCTGCACATACTCACACACACTAAACCCCAAGAAGACCAACCTTAATTTGATTTGGCAGTTCAAACCCATGAATTGCATACTCCCTCCATACATAATTCACTCAAATACACAGTTTAAAGTAGTACAGTATCATACCTCGATCGTCTTCTCAAACGCGCCACTGCTTCTCAATTGTTCTCCGTAACCTAGTCTGTCCGTTCTCTTGCGGCGCCGTCTCCAAATTTTTTTTGTTAATTCTTTTACTGATCCCTAAATCACGAGACTATGTTTTTGTTTTATATTAAAAACCCAACTTAGTTACTAATTACACCTTTAAATGGGCCGAGCCCAACTACTTAATCCTACTATTTCCTTATAGTTTTAATTAGTCTAATTTGAGTGTCCAGCATTGCTCATCTCAATCTATTTTGTAAAAGCCCAATAATATTATTTACTATTTGGTCCAAAAATATTTATAATGTGTGTTAACTCCAAATTAATAAACTCTAAAATCGAAGTAGAATTTCCCGGATATTACATTCTTACCACCTTAAAAGAAGTTTAGTCCTCTAAACTTAACGTACCTCTGACTGTCCAGTTTGCATCCTCATCATCTTTAGTCGTCATAGTATAGATCCTTCCTGTCCGGTTCGAATTCGACTCGCCCTTGTTGTCCTTATTCTTGTCTTTGTTCTCACGACCTTTCTTGAACTGCTCTTTAAGAGGTTCCGTGCAATTCTTAATCAAATGTCCTGTCTTCCCACAGTTGAAACATGCTTTCAAGATCCTATAACAACGTTGAGTATCATGGTTACCTCCACATTCACTACAAGTGATGCCAACAACACCTTGAGTAACTTGCCTTTTTGCCTGACTCCCTGACTCCTTATTATCCACAGTTTGCCTATCTCTCTTCTTTTGCTTGTCATTCCAATCAGCCTGCACCTCATTCAAACCTCTTTCTACTAGCAATGCTTTGTTCACCACCTCTTTATATGTTTTAAGCTCAAAAGGTACAACACCCCTCTTAATCGCTGGCCTTAAACCCTCTTCAAATCTACGAACCCGGTTCTCCTCAGTTGCCACATATGCATGGGCAAATTTGGCAAGTCGCGCAAACTCAGCCTCATACTCAAATACGGTCTTGCTCTTCTGCTCCAGCTTAATGAAATCATTCTCCTTTTGAATTTGCTCACTTCGGGGAAAATACTTCTCGTAAAACACAACCTTAAAATCTTCCCAGGTAAAGGGAAATTCATCATTCTCATGCTTCCTCTTCTCCATGAGCCACCAATCATAAGCACCTTCTTTTAACATGAAGGTGGCGCACGGTACTTTGTTCGCCTCAGTGAAACGCATTCCATTGAACGTTTTCTCCATCTCTTGCACCCAATCCTCCGCTGCTATCGGTCCCCCAATACCACTAAATGTTGCACTAGTGTGCTTCCTAAACTCTGCTAGTTCACTGTTCTGCCTAAATGCCTAAGTGGGACACCACCAACAAGTGGTTGCTGCTGCTGGGCTTGTTGTTGCACCTGGATCAATCCTGTAAGTGCTTGCAATAATGGGGCTATCTCTGCTAGTGGTTGCTGCACACCTTGACCATTAGCCACATTTCCTTGGTCATTAGCCATAACATTTTGAGTATTACTAACCCCACGATTATCACTATTCTCTGCCTGACCTTCAACACGATCATTCTCAACACGGTTACGATTTGCTCTTGTTACATTGTCGGTGCGGTTCGGTTGTCGACCTCCCCTTTGGCCTTGAATCCTCACACTTACTCTTCGTTTTGGTCCCATTTAGCCTAAAATAGAAAGAAATCATTAACCCAAGTATGATCATAACTTAAACATGCTAAGAAAATAAACATTATAAACCAACACATTCGAAAGATGGACATAATCTTAATAAGTTAAATCTTAATGAATTCTCCTATGATTACCCTAAGATCAAACTTAATGCTTTGGCCAAAACTTATAAAATCTAAACTCCCAAAAAATCGAAACCAGGCTCTGATACCACTTGTAACGCCCCGGAATTTGGACCCAACTTTACGGGCCCACAGTCCGTCCACGTCACCATTTACAATACTAAACCATAAGACTTTTATAAGACTAATCAAATTCATTAATTAAACACAGTCAAAAGATGACATCTAATACCCAACAAGCAATAAAGTCTTACAATTCCCAAATAACTGAAATAATCAACTAAAGCGTCTAGACTAATAATAATCAAAACCAATCTAAAAATTCTTTGAACATCTTCTAAATGCTCCAGAGACTGAGACTTCCATCCTATTTATTACCTGGAAGAAAAGAGAATGAAAGGGGTGAGCGAACAAAAGCTCAGTAAGTTCATATACAACCCCTCCGGTTACTAAGGAGGAGTTGACCTGAAGGAATAACGACGAGTACAAATCAAAAAGGAATTTCAAACGCTTTCACAAAATCTCCAAAACTTTTACAAATTTAACAAAATAGACTCGAGTGATTTAATTACCTACAACCGTCCCATACCGTTTGTAGATAACTAAATTACTCACAGATATTATGGAATTCCAAATGATGACAAATTGAAGCAAGTAGACTCGAATGATTTAATTATCTATAACCGTCCCATACCAGCTATAAATAAATAAATCACTCACAGATTTCAGAATTTCAAAGGACTGATAACTGAACAAAATAACTCGAGAAATCTAATCATTTACGACCGTCCCATACCAGCCGTAAATAACGAGACTTCTCACAGATACCAATAATCACATAAGTGGTCTAGTGACCTTTTCAAACCTAAATTCCCCGTAGGGACAAAAGCTCAGTAGAGCACACAAATACAAAGTGGTGATTCCGGAACACCTCACTACCCCTCTTGGGCAGTGAACTAAGGTTGCCTTTTTACAGGCCTAAATCAAATAAACCCCGTCGTAACGAGTTGTTTAACTTATGTGCTCATTGATCGGATACAAAATGTTTTCAAAAGCTTAACTCATCAAAACTCTTTTTATACGAAATACGAATTTCAAAAGCTCACAAAAAGGTTTCACGTATGGACAAACAAATGATACGAATTTAGCAAACGAATTACAAAGGGCCAACAAAAGATACGAATTTAGCAAACGAAATAACAAAAGATTATCAAAGACGGTGACCGAGGGAGTCAATGCAAATACTGACACGATGTCAGTTTGACCGTATAAAAGAACGTACATCGCCAAAAATAATGCGGAAGCCTAATAACTGAAACGGTAATATAACGAAGCAATAACCTAAATGATGTACAATCCCTTACCTTAATTGGGATTCTCACTGCTGCTCCAATCAGGTGCCCGGATCATTAGCTTAAGCTATCTTGCTAAAATCCAAAAAATCAAAAGAAACACACATTGTAACTAACTTAATAAACTTAGTTTCAGTACTTAATAAAATTAAATATTTTATGAAAACCAACAGCTACCATACCCTAAATTCATGAATCAAACTTGAAATACAATCCATTTAAATAATGTACTAAAAAGCTTATTCCCAAATTACGTATGATAATTCATCCACCTAAATCATTCAGTCTATCCCTAGACATGAAATCAATATTCTGATTAACCTAGCAATTTAACTAAGCACCTCCATTTATGCCCACAATCACACACACCACCTGCACTCACACACACACGCACACACACAAACACTAATCTGCACATACTCACACACACTAAACCCCAAGAAGACCAACCTTAATTTGATTTGGCAGTTCAAACCCATGAATTGCATACTCCCTCCATACATAATTCACTCAAATACACAGTTTAAAGTAGTACAGTATCATACCTCGATCGTCTTCTCAAACGCGCCACTGCTTCTCAATTGTTCTCCGTAACCTAGTCTGTCCGTTCTCTTGCGGCGCCGTCTCCAAATTTTTTTTGTTAATTCTTTTACTGATCCCTAAATCACGAGACTATGTTTTTGTTTTATATTAAAAACCCAACTTAGTTACTAATTACACCTTTAAATGGGCCGAGCCCAACTACTTAATCCTACTATTTCCTTATAGTTTTAATTAGTCTAATTTGAGTGTCCAGCATTGCTCATCTCAATCTATTTTGTAAAAGCCCAATAATATTATTTACTATTTGGTCCAAAAATATTTATAATGTGTGTTAACTCCAAATTAATAAACTCTAAAATCGAAGTAGAATTTCCCGGATATTACATTCTTACCACCTTAAAAGAAGTTTAGTCCTCTAAACTTAACGTACCTCTGACTGTCCAGTTTGCATCCTCATCATCTTTAGTCGTCATAGTATAGATCCTTCCTGTCCGGTTCGAATTCGACTCGCCCTTGTTGTCCTTATTCTTGTCTTTGTTCTCACGACCTTTCTTGAACTGCTCTTTAAGAGGTTCCGTGCAATTCTTAATCAAATGTCCTGTCTTCCCACAGTTGAAACATGCTTTCAAGATCCTATAACAACGTTGAGTATCATGGTTACCTCCACATTCACTACAAGTGATGCCAACAACACCTTGAGTAACTTGCCTTTTTGCCTGACTCCCTGACTCCTTATTATCCACAGTTTGCCTATCTCTCTTCTTTTGCTTGTCATTCCAATCAGCCTGCACCTCATTCAAACCTCTTTCTACTAGCAATGCTTTGTTCACCACCTCTTTATATGTTTTAAGCTCAAAAGGTACAACACCCCTCTTAATCGCTGGCCTTAAACCCTCTTCAAATCTACGAACCCGGTTCTCCTCAGTTGCCACATATGCATGGGCAAATTTGGCAAGTCGCGCAAACTCAGCCTCATACTCAAATACGGTCTTGCTCTTCTGCTCCAGCTTAATGAAATCATTCTCCTTTTGAATTTGCTCACTTCGGGGAAAATACTTCTCGTAAAACACAACCTTAAAATCTTCCCAGGTAAAGGGAAATTCATCATTCTCATGCTTCCTCTTCTCCATGAGCCACCAATCATAAGCACCTTCTTTTAACATGAAGGTGGCGCACGGTACTTTGTTCGCCTCAGTGAAACGCATTCCATTGAACGTTTTCTCCATCTCTTGCACCCAATCCTCCGCTGCTATCGGTCCCCCAATACCACTAAATGTTGCACTAGTGTGCTTCCTAAACTCTGCTAGTTCACTGTTCTGCCTAAATGCCTAAGTGGGACACCACCAACAAGTGGTTGCTGCTGCTGGGCTTGTTGTTGCACCTGGATCAATCCTGTAAGTGCTTGCAATAATGGGGCTATCTCTGCTAGTGGTTGCTGCACACCTTGACCATTAGCCACATTTCCTTGGTCATTAGCCATAACATTTTGAGTATTACTAACCCCACGATTATCACTATTCTCTGCCTGACCTTCAACACGATCATTCTCAACACGGTTACGATTTGCTCTTGTTACATTGTCGGTGCGGTTCGGTTGTCGACCTCCCCTTTGGCTTTGAATCCTCACACTTACTCTTCGTTTTGGTCCCATTTAGCCTAAAATAGAAAGAAATCATTAACCCAAGTATGATCATAACTTAAACATGCTAAGAAAATAAACATTATAAACCAACACATTCGAAAGATGGACATAATCTTAATAAGTTAAATCATAATGAATTCTCCTATGATTACCCTAAGATCAAACTTAATGCTTTGGCCAAAACTTATAAAATCTAAACTCCCAAAAAATCGAAACCAGGCTCTGATACCACTTGTAACGCCCCGGAATTTGGACCCAACTTTACGGGCCCACAGTCCGTCCACGTCACCATTTACAATACTAAACCATAAGACTTTTATAAGACTAATCAAATTCATTAATTAAACACAGTCAAAAGATGACATCTAATACCCAACAAGCAATAAAGTCTTACAATTCCCAAATAACTGAAATAATCAACTAAAGCGTCTAGACTAATAATAATCAAAACCAATCTAAAAATTCTTTGAACATCTTCTAAATGCTCCAGAGACTGAGACTTCCATCCTATTTATTACCTGGAAGAAAAGAGAATGAAAGGGGTGAGCGAACAAAAGCTCAGTAAGTTCATATACAACCCCTCCGGTTACTAAGGAGGAGTTGACCTGAAGGAATAACGACGAGTACAAATCAAAAAGGAATTTCAAACGCTTTCACAAAATCTCCAAAACTTTTACAAATTTAACAAAATAGACTCGAGTGATTTAATTACCTACAACCGTCCCATACCGTTTGTAGATAACTAAATTACTCACAGATATTATGGAATTCCAAATGATGACAAATTGAAGCAAGTAGACTCGAATGCTTTAATTATCTATAACCGTCCCATACCAGCTATAAATAAATAAATCACTCACAGATTTCAGAATTTCAAAGGACTGATAACTGAACAAAATAACTCGAGAAATCTAATCATTTACGACCGTCCCATACCAGCCGTAAATAACGAGACTTCTCACAGATACCAATAATCACATAAGTGGTCTAGTGACCTTTTCAAACCTAAATTCCCCGTAGGGACAAAAGCTCAGTAGAGCACACAAATACAAAGTGGTGATTCCGGAACACCTCACTACCCCTCTTGGGCAGTGAACTAAGGTTGCCTTTTTACAGGCCTAAATCAAATAAACCCCGTCGTAACGAGTTGTTTAACTTATGTGCTCATTGATCGGATACAAAATGTTTTCAAAAGCTTAACTCATCAAAACTCTTTTTATACGAAATACGAATTTCAAAAGCTCACAAAAAGGTTTCACGTATGGACAAACAAATGATACGAATTTAGCAAACGAATTACAAAGGGCCAACAAAAGATACGAATTTAGCAAACGAAATAACAAAAGATTATCAAAGACGGTGACCGAGGGAGTCAATGCAAATACTGACACGATGTCAGTTTGACCGTATAAAAGAACGTACATCGCCAAAAATAATGCGGAAGCCTAATAACTGAAACGGTAATATAACGAAGCAATAACCTAAATGATGTACAATCCCTTACCTTAATTGGGATTCTCACTGCTGCTCCAATCAGGTGCCCGGATCATTAGCTTAAGCTATCTTGCTAAAATCCAAAAAATCAAAAGAAACACACATTGTAACTAACTTAATAAACTTAGTTTCAGTACTTAATAAAATTAAATATTTTATGAAAACCAACAGCTACCATACCCTAAATTCATGAATCAAACTTGAAATACAATCCATTTAAATAATGTACTAAAAAGCTTATTCCCAAATTACGTATGATAATTCATCCACCTAAATCATTCAGTCTATCCCTAGACATGAAATCAATATTCTGATTAACCTAGCAATTTAACTAAGCACCTCCATTTATGCCCACAATCACACACACCACCTGCACTCACACACACACGCACACACACAAACACTAATCTGCACATACTCACACACACTAAACCCCAAGAAGACCAACCTTAATTTGATTTGGCAGTTCAAACCCATGAATTGCATACTCCCTCCATACATAATTCACTCAAATACACAGTTTAAAGTAGTACAGTATCATACCTCGATCGTCTTCTCAAACGCGCCACTGCTTCTCAATTGTTCTCCGTAACCTAGTCTGTCCGTTCTCTTGCGGCGCCGTCTCCAAATTTTTTTTGTTAATTCTTTTACTGATCCCTAAATCACGAGACTATGTTTTTGTTTTATATTAAAAACCCAACTTAGTTACTAATTACACCTTTAAATGGGCCGAGCCCAACTACTTAATCCTACTATTTCCTTATAGTTTTAATTAGTCTAATTTGAGTGTCCAGCATTGCTCATCTCAATCTATTTTGTAAAAGCCCAATAATATTATTTACTATTTGGTCCAAAAATATTTATAATGTGTGTTAACTCCAAATTAATAAACTCTAAAATCGAAGTAGAATTTCCCGGATATTACATTCTTACCACCTTAAAAGAAGTTTAGTCCTCTAAACTTAACGTACCTCTGACTGTCCAGTTTGCATCCTCATCATCTTTAGTCGTCATAGTATAGATCCTTCCTGTCCGGTTCGAATTCGACTCGCCCTTGTTGTCCTTATTCTTGTCTTTGTTCTCACGACCTTTCTTGAACTGCTCTTTAAGAGGTTCCGTGCAATTCTTAATCAAATGTCCTGTCTTCCCACAGTTGAAACATGCTTTCAAGATCCTATAACAACGTTGAGTATCATGGTTACCTCCACATTCACTACAAGTGATGCCAACAACACCTTGAGTAACTTGCCTTTTTGCCTGACTCCCTGACTCCTTATTATCCACAGTTTGCCTATCTCTCTTCTTTTGCTTGTCATTCCAATCAGCCTGCACCTCATTCAAACCTCTTTCTACTAGCAATGCTTTGTTCACCACCTCTTTATATGTTTTAAGCTCAAAAGGTACAACACCCCTCTTAATCGCTGGCCTTAAACCCTCTTCAAATCTACGAACCCGGTTCTCCTCAGTTGCCACATATGCATGGGCAAATTTGGCAAGTCGCGCAAACTCAGCCTCATACTCAAATACGGTCTTGCTCTTCTGCTCCAGCTTAATGAAATCATTCTCCTTTTGAATTTGCTCACTTCGGGGAAAATACTTCTCGTAAAACACAACCTTAAAATCTTCCCAGGTAAAGGGAAATTCATCATTCTCATGCTTCCTCTTCTCCATGAGCCACCAATCATAAGCACCTTCTTTTAACATGAAGGTGGCGCACGGTACTTTGTTCGCCTCAGTGAAACGCATTCCATTGAACGTTTTCTCCATCTCTTGCACCCAATCCTCCGCTGCTATCGGTCCCCCAATACCACTAAATGTTGCACTAGTGTGCTTCCTAAACTCTGCTAGTTCACTGTTCTGCCTAAATGCCTAAGTGGGACACCACCAACAAGTGGTTGCTGCTGCTGGGCTTGTTGTTGCACCTGGATCAATCCTGTAAGTGCTTGCAATAATGGGGCTATCTCTGCTAGTGGTTGCTGCATACCTTGACCATTAGCCACATTTCCTTGGTCATTAGCCATAACATTTTGAGTATTACTAACCCCACGATTATCACTATTCTCTGCCTGACCTTCAACACGATCATTCTCAACACGGTTACGATTTGCTCTTGTTACATTGTCGGTGCGGTTCGGTTGTCGACCTCCCCTTTGGCTTTGAATCCTCACACTTACTCTTCGTTTTGGTCCCATTTAGCCTAAAATAGAAAGAAATCATTAACCCAAGTATGATCATAACTTAAACATGCTAAGAAAATAAACATTATAAACCAACACATTCGAAAGATGGACATAATCTTAATAAGTTAAATCATAATGAATTCTCCTATGATTACCCTAAGATCAAACTTAATGCTTTGGCCAAAACTTATAAAATCTAAACTCCCAAAAATCGAAACCAAGCTCTGATACCACTTGTAACGCCCCGGAATTTGGACCCAACTTTACGGGCCCACAGTCCGTCCACGTCACCATTTACAATACTAAACCATAAGACTTTTATAAGACTAATCAAATTCATTAATTAAACACAGTCAAAAGATGACATCTAATACCCAACAAGCAATAAAGTCTTACAATTCCCAAATAACTGAAATAATCAACTAAAGCGTCTAGACTAATAATAATCAAAACCAATCTAAAAATTCTTTGAACATCTTCTAAATGCTCCAGAGACTGAGACTTCCATCCTATTTATTACCTGGAAGAAAAGAGAATGAAAGGGGTGAGCGAACAAAAGCTCAGTAAGTTCATATACAACCCCTCCGGTTACTAAGGAGGAGTTGACCTGAAGGAATAACGACGAGTACAAATCAAAAAGGAATTTCAAACGCTTTCACAAAATCTCCAAAACTTTTACAAATTTAACAAAATAGACTCGAGTGATTTAATTACCTACAACCGTCCCATACCGTTTGTAGATAACTAAATTACTCACAGATATTATGGAATTCCAAATGATGACAAATTGAAGCAAGTAGACTCGAATGATTTAATTATCTATAACCGTCCCATACCAGCTATAAATAAATAAATCACTCACAGATTTCAGAATTTCAAAGGACTGATAACTGAACAAAATAACTCGAGAAATCTAATCATTTACGACCGTCCCATACCAGCCGTAAATAACGAGACTTCTCACAGATACCAATAATCACATAAGTGGTCTAGTGACCTTTTCAAACCTAAATTCCCCGTAGGGACAAAAGCTCAGTAGAGCACACAAATACAAAGTGGTGATTCCGGAACACCTCACTACCCGTCTTGGGCAGTGAACTAAGGTTGCCTTTTTACAGGCCTAAATCAAATAAACCCCGTCGTAACGAGTTGTTTAACTTATGTGCTCATTGATCGGATACAAAATGTTTTCAAAAGCTTAACTCATCAAAACTCTTTTTATACGAAATACGAATTTCAAAAGCTCACAAAAAGGTTTCACGTATGGACAAACAAATGATACGAATTTAGCAAACGAATTACAAAGGGCCAACAAAAGATACGAATTTAGCAAACGAAATAACAAAAGATTATCAAAGACGGTGACCGAGGGAGTCAATGCAAATACTGACACGATGTCAGTTTGACCGTATAAAAGAACGTACATCGCCAAAAATAATGCGGAAGCCTAATAACTGAAACGGTAATATAACGAAGCAATAACCTAAATGATGTACAATCCCTTACCTTAATTGGGATTCTCACTGCTGCTCCAATCAGGTGCCCGGATCATTAGCTTAAGCTATCTTGCTAAAATCCAAAAAATCAAAAGAAACACACATTGTAACTAACTTAATAAACTTAGTTTCAGTACTTAATAAAATTAAATATTTTATGAAAACCAACAGCTACCATACCCTAAATTCATGAATCAAACTTGAAATACAATCCATTTAAATAATGTACTAAAAAGCTTATTCCCAAATTACATATGATAATTCATCCACCTAAATCATTCAGTCTATCCCTAGACATGAAATCAATATTCTGATTAACCTAGCAATTTAACTAAGCACCTCCATTTATGCCCACAATCACACACACCACCTGCACTCACACACACACGCACACACACAAACACTAATCTGCACACACTCACACACACTAAACCCCAAGAAGACCAACCTTAATTTGATTTGGCAGTTCAAACCCATGAATTGCATACTCCCTCCATACATAATTCACTCAAATACACAGTTTAAAGTAGTACAGTATCATACCTCGATCGTCTTCTCAAACGCGCCACTGCTTCTCAATTGTTCTCCGTAACCTAGTCTGTCCGTTCTCTTGCGGCGCCGTCTCCAAATTTTTTTTGTTAATTCTTTTACTGATCCCTAAATCACGAGACTATGTTTTTGTTTTATATTAAAAACCCAACTTAGTTACTAATTACACCTTTAAATGGGCCGAGCCCAACTACTTAATCCTACTATTTCCTTATAGTTTTAATTAGTCTAATTTGAGTGTCCAGCATTGCTCATCTCAATCTATTTTGTAAAAGCCCAATAATATTATTTACTATTTGGTCCAAAAATATTTATAATGTGTGTTAACTCCAAATTAATAAACTCTAAAATCGAAGTAGAATTTCCTGGATATTACAGAGAGAGCCGCCGATGTCGGAGATTTGTTAGCCGGAGGAGAGCTCGCCGGTCGGAGGATGGAGATACGGTGGACAGGAGAGAGAGAGAGAGAGTGCGTGTGCGTGAGAGAGATCTGGGCGAACGTGAGAGGAGGGAGGAGGGTTTTATTGGGGTTAGGGGTAGTTTGGGTATGTAGGTGTTATGTTTGACCAGTCAAAGGAAGCTAAATGAAGCTAGGGGTGTGGGTGGAATTTTGATCTCGGGTGAAGCCTTTATCTGGCATTTGGTCTGAGCTAGGGTTTATGTGTAATAAAATCTCGCCCAGGGGCCCTAGGGGAAAAATTCCAAATTATTTTGAGACGGGGTAGAGTAATTAAGATTAACCGAAAGAATGATAAAGTACACGCGCGGTAAATAATGTGGCATAGAAAGAATCTATACTGCCGAGAGCCGGAATAAAATAGAATCTACACAATAGAGAGAGATTGGAATATCGTAAAGTACAATCTGCAACTTGCAGAAAAACACACACACTACACTCCATCCCTCAAACACAAACACAAACCCCAATGCTCAATTCTTTAACCCCACTTGACAGGTGAAAAGTTGAACAAATCTTGTACTCCCTCCGGTCCAAAATAATTGTCTCTTTTGATATTTGCACAACTCTTAAGAAGTGCAATTAGTATCATGATTTAATGACAAAAGTTCCAATTTTACCCCTATTAAGTGTGTAACTTTCTTACATTAATGTCTCACACTAAAACAACTAATAAAAGAAAACAAGTTTCAATGCATGGATAAAATAGACATTTAGCTCATAAGTGACAATTATTTTGGACCAAAATTTTGGTCCAAAAGTGACAGTTATTTTGGACCGGAGGGAGTACTCCCTCCCTCAGTTATTAGCTTGACTTTACGTGAATAATGAGAAAAAGTAAATGTTGTGAGTATGAAAAGCGAAGTAAGAGAAAGTATGAGAGATAAAGTGGGTAGAAAGTTTTTGCTGTGAGAATGACAAGTGAGTCTCATTGTCAATTTTAGGTAATAAAGCAACTAAAAACTGTAATCTGGGACAAAAAAAAAAAAATAAGAACCTGAGCTTAGTCTGAGACGGAGGGAGTACTAGTAGTCTTCAATCTCATCACAATCTCTACTTGTTCCCTATTTGACCCAATTTTCTTGATTTCTCAATCAGTACAGTTCATCAACATCTTAATCTCCATTCCTTGCGATTAAATTAAGAAAAGATCATCTTTTAATCAATCCACTTTCTATTTATTTCTAATTTTTAATAGTTGTATAATATCATTCATTTCAACGCAATTGTTATACAGATCTATTGCCCCGCCTATTACAAGTTCCAATTGATGAAGAAATATCTTATATACGTCCCGCACCACAGGTAGTTTGCTTGCCATATACGTCCTTGCGCCATCTGATAGTCCTTTTGAAAAGACGTCATCATCTGAATGATCGCTTGTACATGCATAACCAAACCCCTATGGGTCATGAAACTATGGGCTCTCCACTTTTCCTCTCCAAGGGGAATCGAACCCAATACTTCTCACATTTCCATCCAGGGGGAATCAAACCAAGACCTCCCCCTAGGGAAGGCCTTACACGCCCATCCGAACACAACTAAGCTCAGTACTTATCTATCTCTAATTAATACTCTGTTTTATGTGGGTTAATTTTCTTTCTCTCTCTAGAGTTTAGTTGGCCATGCGCAGGAACCCCAAGTAGGGTTGTGGGTGGGGTCCTCTAATTAGGTTGTCAAGATAGAATCTTTTTCTCACCAACAACAACTACATCTCAGTTCAAGATGATATGCTTATAAGAAGAAGTGTTGAGAAACAAGGAGAGATGATTACTATGGTGTGACAGAAAATAAAAAAAATAAAGAAAAAGGGGATTGCTTTTAATTTCCCATCCTTTTTTCCTTTTGTGGTTGGGGTTTCTCAAGGACCCATTTTGAGAAAATACACACACACAGAGACTATACCCATCAAGAGCTTTTGGGTTTTGGGTATCATCTGTTTGATGATATTGTTCCTGCCTCTCAAAACAGCCATACAAAATCTTTTGGGTATATTCTTTAATCTTGACTTCATGAAATCTATCCACATATACAAGAGTTCTTGTGTGTTAATTTTTTTTTTCCAACGAAAGAGCTCTAGCTCAAGCGGTATCCGGTATTAGCTTCCCATGCGGAGGTCTCGAGTTCGAATCCCGTTAGGGAGATTTGTATTAGCCTATTTATAGGCCTAGTTGTAGCCGTCATGGAAATTTATCTATCATTAATGAAATAAAAAACCCATTTAAAAAAAAAAAGTGTGTTAATTTTTTCAATTTAGTTTTTTTGCTTCTGTGCTTCAATTATGACCTTTTAGACTTTGTTGTTTGTCAACTTGTATTGTTCATGGCCTTTCTTTTGTATATGTCCATGATCTTTTTCTGGGTTTGACTGAAAGATTGCTAGAATATGTTGAAACTTTTGAGCTTTTTGATTTGGATGTTCATTCCTTTTGTGATTACATTTTTTGGGTTTTTATTGAGATATGCTCATTTGGATTTGAACAGATGTGGCTTGAAGGGTAAGGATTCCAGATTGCATTGTGTGTTTCAACTTTAAAGTTGGGGGTTTTAAGTGAAGATTAGTCATGGATGATAATAGCTTATTCAGTTCTAGCTCAATGTTTGCCAATCCGTCCGATTCGCTTATGGATTTCGAGTACATGGATGAACTTCTGGTAGAAGGATGTTGGTTGCAAGCAACTGATGGATCTGAATTCTTCCAACAAAATCCGACTACCACCGCGTCTTTCTTCGACCCTTCATTTTGGCCCTCTTTGGAAGCGTATAATGGCGACTCAAGTGAAGCCTCATTGCCAATGAACATCCAAGAAGAAAGGCAAAAATCATCCCAAACCGAAAACCTATCAATTAGTCAACTCAAGGAAGAATATCCTGCAACTACTCAGCCTTTTGTTGAGATGAGTAATTCAATTGGATTCCCGATCCAATCTGATTATTCTCAAGACGAAGGCTCTGAATTAAGTAGGCGATGGTGGATTGGACCGAGAACACCTCATGGTCCTTCTTTGTCCGTGATAGAAAGACTAATGCAAGCACTTGGGAACATAAATTCTCGCACGAGAGATAAGGATGTGCTTATTCAAGTGTGGGTGCCGGTAAATAAAGGGGGCAAGAAAGTTTTAAGCACTAGTAATCAACCTTTCTCTCTTGATGTGAATAGTTCAAAGCTTGTTCGATATAGAGACATATCTGTGAACTATCAGTTTGCTACAGAGGAGGATAAGAATTCGAACGATATTGTTGGTTTGCCCGGAAGGGTGTTTATGGGTAAGGTTCCAGAGTGGACTCCTGATGTTAGGTTCTTTAGAAGTGAAGAGTACCCGAGAGTTGGTCATGCTCAACAGTTTGATGTTCGTGGGACACTTGGTGTTCCGGTTTTTGAACAAGGTAGTACAACTTGTTTAGGGGTTATTGAAGTTGTCACAACGACGCAAAAGGTCAATTATGGTCCTGAACTTGAAAGTGTTCGCCAAGCTCTTCAGGTGTGTACGTTTCTTGATTATAGTTTGTTGGCCTAAATTCATTATCTTTGCTTCCTGTCTACCCCATAAGTTATTTGGTTGGATATGTACTTCTTTTTATGCGACTGTTTGGGCCTTCTTGATCTAATCTCCTGTTTTGATATCGTTTCTTGAAATATATGCAAATTTTAGTCTGAAGTCAAACGTGAATTCTCATTTTCTGACATAGATGTAAACTTCTTGTTTATAATAGGCAGTTGATCTGAGAAGTTCCGATATTTCAAGCACTCGCAAATTCAAGGTAATTGGGAGTTGTCCGTGGCAGAAAACTAGAAGCTGAAAGATTCTGTTTTCTAATTTTCTTTACAATCATTGGCAGGTAACTGATGGCTCATACGAAACAGCTTTGCCTGAGATTCTTGAGGTTCTAAAGTCTGCTTGCGAAACTTATAATTTACCGTTAGCTCAAACATGGGTCCCATGCATCCAACATGGCAAGGCGGGATGTAGGCATTCTGATGAGAACGTAGTTCGTTGCATCTCCACCGTCGATTCCGCTTGCTATGTACTCAACCCTCAATTCAAGCCTTTTCAAGAATCTTGCTCTGAACACCACTTGTTGAAAGGTCAAGGGGTTGCAGGACAAGCTTTCACGACAAACCAACCTTGTTTCTCCCCTGATGTGACTGGTTTTAGCAAGACAGAGTATCCACTTTCACACCACGCGAGGATGTTTAATTTGTGTTCTGCTGTAGCTATACGACTCCGGAGCACCTATACCGGGCCCACTGACTATGTGTTGGAGTTCTTCTTGCCCGTTGGCTGCCGGGACCCAGAATCCCAGAAGAATATTCTCAACTCTGTCTCCATCATAATACAAACTGTTTGTCGTAGCCTAAGAACTATCACTGATTCAGAGTTGCAAGAAGAACATAATGATGAAGATTTGGTACGAGTGGACACCTCATTTTCAGTAAGGTCTTCTCGTGATGCGTCTTACTGGGCTTCCGTTAACTCGGGGTCCCCACACAAAGATAGTGATAAAGTAGTTCCGTTATGTCAGGCTGCAAAGGTGGAGGTCCTGAGTGAAAATTCGTATGAGTTTGGGCAGCAAGAGCATGATTCTAGTTCAAGTGCAAATGCTGCATTTGGTGGTGGAGAGCAATCGGGTTGTGTTGAGGGTGACGGTAAAAAAGGAGAGAGAAAACGCGCAAAGGGAGAGAAAACTGTCACCTTGCAAATGTTACAGCAATATTTTGCTGGTAGCCTGAAAGATGCAGCTAAGAATATTGGCGGTAAGCTTCTTCTTTATAAATTATCAGTGTTGTTTTGACCTTTAAATTATATAACCAAAATTGAGTTTTCTTTTTTTTTTTTCTATTTTCTTTTTTATCTGGTCTTAACGTTGTGTCATTCTTCGTTGTTGTGCAGTCTGTCCCACAACACTTAAGAGAATATGTAGGCAACATGGCATAAAACGATGGCCTTCTCGAAAGATCAAGAAAGTTGGTCACTCGTTAAAAAAAATCCAACTTGTGATGGATTCTGTTCAAGGTGGTGCTTCTGGTTCATTTCAAATCGAATCGTTCTATACAAATTTTCCGAAATTTGCATCTTCAAATGTATCATCAACGACCAGTCCAGTTTCACCTTTGAAGCCAAAAAGCAGCGACTCAGACCCTTTCACCAGGCTGCCCTCTGATGGTGGGTCCCAACCAGAACCCTCCAAATCAACCTCCTCTTCCAGCAGTCAGAGTTCTTCTTGTGGGACCCACTCTCAGCCCCACACTCCCCCTCTTGTCGATCAAAATCCATTATTAGAGCTGGAAAATTCAGGTATTGGTGTGATAAAGAGGGGACGGAGCGATGCAGAGCTTCTTGCTTCAAACAATGTTGAACAAAAGATTCTGCCAAGATCTCAGAGTCATATATCGTTTGGTCGGGCTCCTAAAACTTATGGTGGGAGTTCAAGAGGAGGGGAGATTCAAAGAGTAAAAGTTAAGTACGGGGAAGAGAAGATATGTTTTCGACTTCAGAATAGGTGGGGTTACGAGGATTTGCTGCAAGAGATTTTGAGGAGGTTTGGTGTAGACGACAAAAGTGGGGTCCATCTGAAGTACTTGGACGATGATTCTGAGTGGGTGTTATTAACGTGTGATGCTGATTTAGAGGAGTGTATCGATATATGCAGATCGTTTCAGAGCAACACGATTAAGGTCTCTCTTGTTCACAATTCTCAGCATCATTTTGGAAGCTCTTTGGGCATCAGTGCACCATGGTGATTTTGCCTGTCAATGGTTGATGTAAAAAGATAGTCGCAACTGTTATTTGGTCAAAGTTCACTTGTGTTGACCATCAAAACCTAATATGAGACTATATATCCGGGACGGGGAGTAGTTACCAAGTTTCTGGCGTTGACTTGGTTCAATGGTTGTGATTACTGTTATGTTGAAGATGTAATCGTCGTTCATTGAGACTGTTTGAAAGTGAACGGCGATGAAGAATGTATCCCGGAACTTGTATCATACAACCCCGCGAACTCACTGAGACTGTTTTCACAGATTCTGAGTTTTTGTACATTTTGATTGAATGTATTTCCTTTTGTATCCCCCTGAATCTGTATTATAAGGTGAAATTTTTGTAACAAAGTCGCATAGTTTTTGATATACTTGTGTCACTGATTTTCAAGGGCCTTTGTGGGGGAAAAAAAAAAAAAAAAAAAAAAGACAAGCATATTTTGACCATAAGATAGTGAAGAACAGATGAGTACAGATTTCATTGATATATACTGGAAATGATTCCTACAATAATTGAACAATCTAATTTTGGAAAAAAAAAAAAAAATCAATCTTTTTGTTGTTGCCATCAATAAAAGTTGAACTACTGATGATTGATGAATGGCTGAATGGTATATTTTTTAAGGCAGAGAGAATCAATACATGTACTTCTCACTTGGAGAAGCATCTAACTGATTTGATTCCAATTTACTAAATGGATAATTGTGATGTTTAAAATGCTCGGTGGGCTCCACAATTACACAATTAATCTTAACTTTACAACTCGTGAAATTTTGATTGCACAATTCGAGACCATGAGACATCGGATTTTTTACTGTATATCTCATAAATCTTAACTACACAGCTCGTAAACTCACTAACATGACATGACCGCATATCAGAACGGAGAAGCTGCAAAGTCGTTGGTACCATCAATACAAACTACCTAAAAATAGACATTGGTCCTGATGCTAGGCATGAATAACTGGTTTTCAGCACACTTTCCAATACTGACATGTTCTCTACTTCCCAATGTTGTGAAGTTTGTAGAAAACGAATTCTTTGGGGATACCATAAGCAACTATGTCTAAATCAATGGCTATAGTCAATATGCTTTTACATATATATATATATATATATATACTCCCTCCGTCCCATTTGAAGCTTCACTTTTTGCCCAAATAGGTGTCCCGTTAAAAGTTTCATCATTTCCTAAAATGGTAAAAAATATAGGCCCCACTTGTCATACCCACTCACTTCTTCCTCTCACATACTTAAATTATGGGGCCCATTTATCATACCTACTAACTTTCCCTTCTCACGTAAGTATTTAAATTGTAGGTCCCACTTGTCATACCCACTAACTTTTTTCCTCTCACAACCTTTCTTACACTAATCACTTTCCTTAATTTGTGTGTCATCACCAAAATGGTAAAGCTTCAAATGGGACGGAGGGAGTATATATGATGAAGTTTGATAATTTTTTACTTTGACTTTCTAAATTAAATTAAAGTGGGACGGAGAGAATATATAGTGTGAATATTCTATATAGATATAATATAAATGAGAACTTCTGCCAATTTTTTGTCATTCAGGAGTGGTAAACAAATTATATACCAAAAACGAATGCACTTTTTTTTTCTCTGAAGAGAAATTCAAGAAAATTGACATTTATGCAACTTTTTCATGTTGTTGCAAGAATGGCCATTTATTTATTGACGGAAAAAGTTATTCTTTATAAACTCATGCTTAGAGGTCAAGGATACAAATTATAATGCCATCACACAAAGCAACACCCTAAATCACAATTTATACAAACTCTATTTTCTTGGTTACAAAAATGGTAGTAAAGTGAGCTACCACTCCGAGCCGAACACCCCCTTACCAGGTGATCTAAGTGCTTGTTGGTATACAAACTCTATTTTCACAATTGGCACAAATTGTGCTACGAATAATAAAATATTCAAAATGTGTAAACATAATTTTTTTTGACATAAACTTTTAGTAATCAACAGTTATACTCATCCAAAATATACACCATATACATAACTATAGCTATGAGTGTACCTCGGCAAAAACATGTTTAAAGAGTAAATTTGAACAATTTTTAGGAGATTCATTTTGGAACCGAAGGAGTATTAAGAAACATAAGAACTATGGAAGCTCACCATCTGTCTCACATCTTTCTGCAATTTGAGCCAAAACGGCATCACATTCGGGATGCAAAACTGCATCGACATAGGTTCTAGGGCCCAAGCCATTCACTTCACGCAATTCGAATGTATAGACCTCATATAAATATTTTCAAAAAAAGTACTATTAGCAATAATTAATTGATTCATTTTTAATGAAAAATGTTGCAATTACGAACAACCTAAGACCATGTACAATGCACTAGTTGAGGGGGGGGGGGGGGGGAATGAGAAACCCTCAACTAGTTGAGGGCCATGCAATGGGGAGTTGAGAGGGGGGGGGGGGGGGGGGGGGATTGAAGTGGAAGGTTGAGAAAACTCAACATGGTTGAGAGGAAGGAATGGGTCCATCCGGATTACACGTGGCAGCCAGGCATTGGGCCGTTAAGGCGTGTGCTTCACACGCGCCAAACAGGGCGCGTCCTACGCCTTTTTTTTTATTAAGACACGTGTCATGGACCCATTGGTTGTTGAATTTTTCGGATTTATTTCTCACCCCAATTATTTGAGCTCAACTATTTTATAGTAAAATATATTTTTTTAAATTTTTTTTCCGCCAAAATTCATAATATTTTTTCTCTATAAATAGATGCAAGTTTCATTTGATTTGGACACCGAAAAAAAAATTCTTAATTATCCTTCTTTAACTCTTATTTTAAAAAAATTCCAACATCTTTGTCGAGAAATGGATCCCAATAATCCTTATTTCAGCACTCAGAATTCAAGTAATCTTCCACCAAATTACTACAATCCTAATGATTTTTAATAAAAATTAAAAAATTCTCGTATTTATTTAATTGCAACAACAACAACAACAACAACAACAACAACAACAACAAAGCCTTAGTCCCAAAATAATTTGGGGTCGGCTAACATGAATCCTCATATGTCATCGTGATAAAAGGAGAGAGAGAGAGAAGAGAGAGAGAGAGAGAGAGAGAGAGAGAGAGAGAGAGAGAGAGAGAGAGAGAGAGAGAGAGAGAGAGAGAGAGAGAAGAGAGGAAAAAGATGGAGAAAATAGAATAAAATAAATAAATAAATAATAATCATAAAAAGTACGATCAACCCCCATCATTCACATGAATTTTCGCCCTCCACTCCGGCCTCTTCAACGCCACATCTTCATCCACTCCGAGTAAACTCATATCATTTTCAATCACCTTAATCCAAGTTTGCTTGGGTCTTCCCCTACCCCTCGCCATTTTATCACTTCTCCACTCTTCAGGCCTCCTAACCGGTGCATCACTCGGTCTCCGTCTCACATGACCAAACCACCTTAGACGATGCTCTCTCATTTTATCCTCAATGGGCGCAACTCCTACTTTACCCCTGATCACCTCATTTCTCAATCGATCCTTTCTTGTATGCCCACACATCCATCGTAGCATACGCATCTCCGCTACATTCATCTTATGAATATGACACTGTTTCACGGCCCAACATTCAGTGCCATAAAGCAGTGCAGGCCTAATTGCCGTACGATAGAATTTTCCCTTTAATCTATTTGGCATGCCACGATCACAAAGAAACCCTGTGGCACTCTTCCACTTCAACCAACCTGCTTTAATCCTATGAGCCACATCTCCATCCAATTCTCCATCTTTTTGGATAATAGATCCAAGATAGCGAAAGAACTCGGAAGCTTGGACAATCTTTCCATCGAATGTGATCACTCCTGCCTCTCTGCTTCCAACTTTGCTAAATTTACACTCCATATATTCAGTTTTGCTTCTGCTTAACCTAAAACCTCGAGATTCCAAAGTGCGTCTCCACAACTCCAATTTATTTTCAACACCTTCTTTTGTCTCATCAATCAGCACAATATCATCTGCAAACAACATACACCATGGAATAGCATCTTGGATTGACCTCGTCACTTCATCCATTATCAAGGCAAAGAGAAAGGGACTAAGTGCAGAGCCTTGATGCACTCCAATCGTGATAGGGAACTCTTCTGTCTTCCCAACACTTGTCCGTACACTAGTACTAACTCCATTATACATGTCCTTGATAATATCAATATATTTCTTTGAAACGCCTTTCTTTACTAAAGCCCACCAAAGTACCTCTCTTGGCACTTTATCATACGCCTTCTCCAAATCAATGAAAACCATGTGCAAATCTTTCTTTTTATCTCGATATTTCTCCATGATTTGTCTCATAAGATAGATTGCGTCCATAGTCGATCTGCCGGGCATAAATCCAAATTGGTTATCCGAAATATTCACAATTTTTCTTAGCCGTTGTGCAATCACTCTTTCCCAAAGTTTCATGGTATGGCTCATTAGTTTGATCCCTCGATAGTTGGTACAATCTTGGACATCACCTTTGTTCTTATACAAAGGGATTAGGGTACTTTTTCTCCACTCCAATGGCATTGTGTTACTTCTCCATATCTTGTTGAATAGTGTTGTTAACCAATCTATTCCCCTCTCCCCAAAACATCTCCACACCTCAATTGGTATTCCATCCGGCCCTACGGCTTTCTTTAATCCCATCTTTTTCATCGCCATTTCCACTTCACCCTTTTGAATTCGCCGCATAAAATCTCGATTAATCATACTCGAAGGGATAGTTATATCTCCAATATCCTGCTCTTGATTGCCATTAAACAAGGTATTGAAGTACGAACTCCACCTATCTTTTATCTCTTTATCCCCGACCAACACTCTTTGGTCTACATCCTTAACACATTTAACCCTCCCAATGTCTCTTGTCCTCTTATCCCTCATACGAGCAAGTCTATAGATGTCTTTTTCCCCTTCTTTTGTATCCAATCTATCATAAAGTTTCTGATTCACCTTTGCTCTTGCATCTTTTACTGCTTTCTTTGCTTCTCTTCTAGCCTCCTTATACCTCTCATAGTTCTCTTCACTCCTGCATTTTCCCAATAATTTATAGCATTCTCGCTTGCTCTTTATCGCTTGCTTTACTTCCTCGTTCCACCATGATGTGTCCTTACTTTGTGGCACACTTCCTTTAGATTCTCCAAGGATTTCTCTTGCCACCTCCTTTATGGTATGCTCCATCTTAGTCCAGGTTGAATCTATATCCATATCCTCCATATTACACGACCAAATACCAGTAGTGGCCATCTTAGCTAGAAATCTCTGTTGATTCTCCCCTTGAAGCCTCCACCACTTGATTCTAGGTTCTACTAGTGGTTTTCTCTTCCTTGAAATTCTCCTACTTCGAAAATCAAGTACCACAAGTCTATGTTGAGTTGCAGTACTTTCACCTGGAATAACCTTGCAGTCAGTGTAACTCTTTCTACAAGCATTTCTTACTAAGAAGAAGTCAATCTGACTTGCATTACCTCCACTTCTATAGGTCACCAAGTGTGATTCTCTCTTCTTGAACCAAGTGTTAATTATACTCAAGTCATACGCCATCGCAAACTCCAGGATCCCGTTCCCTGCTTCATTCCTCTCCCCAAAACCAAAGCCTCCATGAATGCTCTCAAAGTCGTGTCGACTAGACCCCACATGTCCATTAAGATCGCCACCAACGACTAACTTCTCACCACTAGGTACGCGTTGCACAACCTCTTCTAAATCTTCCCAGAACTCTTGTTTAATAGATGCGTCCAACCCTACTTGTGGTGCATAGGCACTAATAATAGTTATAATCTCATCACTAACCACAAGTTTAATACCAATAATCCGATCACTCTTCCTGTACACCTCCACAACATCATCGATATACTCCTTGTCAATAATGATACCTACTCCATTCCTACCCTTCTCCTTTCCTGAATACCAAAGCTTAAAACCCCAATGTGCTATTTCTTTAGCTTTCTCTCCAACCCACTTAGTTTCTTGTAGACACATTATGTGAATCTTCCTCCTCCTCATAACCTCCACCACTTCTGCTGATCTCCCTGTCAAAGAGCCTATGTTCCAAGTTCCAAAGCGCATCCCACTAATCTTACCCCCACCATGGACTAGCTTCTTTACCCGCACTCGTCCGCAATGCAGGAACCCTTGCATATTTGACACCACCCCCGGGCGCCGAGGTGGCGCGTCGCTTCCGGGCGACGACCTAGCAACCTTTGCATACTTATCACTACACCCAGGCCTAGGAAGTGTAGCGCGTCGCTGTGAAGGGAACGCCCCAACGATATTCATATTCGGATTCATGTCATAAGAAATGTGACAAAGTTTTTACGCCGGCTGTCACATGCCTACCGCAACCCTCATCCTTTATCCTGGCTTGGGACAGGCAAGGGTAAATCCTTAGCGGATTTAATCCTTGGCGGATTTTCGTATTTATTTAATTGCAATTAGAAAAAATTAATTAAGTGTGAATTATTTTTTAATTATAAATTATTATTATTATTATTATTATTATTATTATTATTATTATTATTATTATTATTATTATTATTATTATTTTACTAATCATAAAAATAAAGATTATAAATAAAATAAAAGTGGTGGGGTATAGAATGATGAGTTGGGAGGGAGTTGAGAATTTCACTAAATCAGTCATTGTAGGGGGTATAGTTGAAAGTAGGGCTGTGTAGAAAAAAATAGAACCGGACCAGACCAATAGAACCGGACCGGACCAATAAAAACCGGACCGGTTTAATAGTGTTGGTCTGGTTTTGGTTCCAAATTTCTATAAAACCGATTAATTGGTTCGGTTTCGGTTTTGATAAAAAAAATTACGGTTCTGGACCGGACCGGACCAATCGTAACATATATAAATATTATAGATATATTATTATTTAGTACAGTATCTATAATTCTTTATTACAGTTTACATTTTACAATGCCTCTGCGGATTACGGAATACGAACGAACTAAGGAAACCCAATTTCACAAAATCCGCTAACCCTAACTCTCTCTATCTCTCGCTTTCATTTGCGCCGTTTCACACTTTCACTCACAAATCTCTCTCTCTCTCTCTCTCCCTCTCCTTCGCGATCAACCATGGCTCCAGCCCTCCATCTGTAGCGCCTTCGCCGCCGTGAGTTCGACACCATACATCTCAGCCTCACCACGAAAGTGAATCCACTCTAAATCGAAGAAAGGTGCTGAGTTTATAGTTTGATACTTTGATTTACTTGTCTCAAATTGGTTTACTTATCTCGAATCTCTTTTTGTTCCTGATCTTAGATTATTAGTAATTACTAGTTTCAGATTTGGTATTAATGTGGTACTCATCAGTCATTATGTTCATATTTTATCTGTAGATGGAACCAACTGACACTGTTGATACTCTTTTGTCTCCCAATTCCACGGAGAACCGGACCAGAACCGGACCAATAGGACCGGACCAAGGACATCGGTTTTGTAATGTATTGGTTTGATTTTGGTTCTAAATTTTTGTAGAACCGTATAATTGGTCCGGTTCCGGTTTTGTAAAATTTTAATAAAAATCGGACCGGACCGGACCGTGAACATCCCTAGTTGAAAGGTAGTTGAATGATTAAGTGGATGGAGAGAGAAGATGAGGTGTAGTGATATTAGGGTAGTTGAATAATTTTGGGTAGTTAAAGCATTGTACATGGTCTAAGGCCCAAGTCAATGAAAAGGGAAGCCATCAAAATAAATCCCGCATTTATAAGGTTCACCCAAACATGGATGTGAAAAACTGAGAAAAAACGCGTTTTACGTTAAGTGTGCGTAAAACGTGTTTTTAAGTTTGGCGCGGTGGCATTTTTGTAATTAACGGGAAGTTGTGCGCCGAACAGAAGTGCCAGTGAGTGAGTTAAAAAGTGCCAGCGCATGTACAGTGACACTTATTAACACTAACACAGACAGTTTTAATAAGTGTCAGTATCAATGTTAAAAAATGCCAGTGTAATGGCTGGCAATTATTAACACTACCACTGGCACTTTTAATAAGTGTCAGTATCAATGTAAAAAAGTGCCAGTATACTCACTGGCAATTTTTAACATTACCACTGGCACTTAAGAAAAATGTCAGTTTCATGTTTATAAAACGCCAGTATGAAATCACTGACTATTTGTAATATTAACACTGGCCACTTATCATGGTTGCCAGTATTTACAAAAATGTCACCCCTTGTTTTGAATAATAATGCCAGCGCTTTGAAAAAACACATTTTTCCTTAGCTTAAGGAAAAACGCGTTTTTTGTAAGACTCACTCAACATGGATTATTCCAAAGAAAAATAAAAAATATGAAACAATTAAAGTCAGTACTACTCGAGATCGCATTTTTATGTCTGATCATGTACTGAAATAAAAATAGACAAAACTGAGTTAAGACCCTTAGCACCAAAATGCTTCACCAACATAATATCTCGATGATGGTGAGATTTTCCACTAGAGCAAGGTTTGTAAACAGGAAAAAAAGAAGCTTTCTGTGTGATGAGTGATTGAGTAATGTAGTGAGTTTAAGAATTAATTTGGGCAATGGCTGATTGTTGTACAGCACGGGTGTACCGACTCAGTTCAAAATTACTGCGTAAACCATGTGCTTAGTTTATGTGATTAAGTTAGTAGGCTGTATAATTTCACATTCGCTGTCAGTGATTTTGAGGTTCGAATTGAAATAGTTATTTGGTGAAAAAGTACTCCCTAAAAGAATGTTTGATGTAAATTTAATTCTTCATATCCATGTGATGAATTATAGGATGTTAGAGAATTTAGGTTAGGGTAAATTGATAATCCTGGATGATTGATTGAATCGTGTATAATTCACTCTCCGAATAAAGTATTTCGACCCTTTTGCCTGGGTTTCACGAAATCCTTATTGGGATAAGACAATCAAAAACAATCTGTATCTTAGGCAGAGAAAACAGATAAGAAACTCAGAGATTAGTTAGGGGTTTTCGTTAGTATAATCTGAGACCAAAATCTGTTTTATAAACAGATGAGAAGAAGGAGTAGACATGACTGTTGATCTCCAATAGTCATGATTGTTAGTCAACAGAAGTGTCCTTTGCGGGAAAAACTGGCGGGAATTAATTGGAGTACCAATAATACCGTTTAGGTTTCTGGGCGCTGCCCCGAGCCCCGCGAGGGGCGGCTCCCCCTCGACCCCCGCCCGCTCTATTGGGAGCGGGACCCCAACAAGGGGCGCTGCCCCTTGACCCCGCAAGGGGGGCACACCCCCCTTGACCCCTGCTTCTTTATCGTGATCGAAAACATATTGACTCAAAATGAGTGTGTACTCCACACTTTCCCTTACTCATATCCGAGCCTAATATGAGATCGCATTGGTCTCTAGTAAATCCAATTACATAAAATCGTTGATGACACTAAAATCACCAACATAGGAAGCTCTCTCTTCCTTTTTCTCCCTTTCTAAGTTTTCTGATTCGTGGAAAATTTCCAATTTGTGTGTCGGGGGTAGGGGGGGGGGTGGGGTGGGGTAAAGAGGCATCTCTAATTTAATGCTGTATAAGTTTTTAGTAAGCTTTCTTTCGAAGAAAATATACCGTAAAAATCCAGTTAAGGACGGGGTAATATTGATGGAGCTATTATTATTATTTATTTATTTTATCATGTTTTTAGGCAATGTAATGGTGGAATATATAGGTGGAAACTGGCTTTATCTTAATTGTAAATGAATTTTTCAGGGAAGACTGTAGTTACCAAGGACTTTATATTGGGGGGGGGGGGATAACCCAGTTCGTTGATAGATGAGCATTTTGGCATTGTTGAGCTTCCAAAATATATAGTGGATTGGGTGTTGTGAGTATGAAAAATGGGATAGAAGAGGCAACATTGGGTAGGGAATATTTAGTGGCTACCTCCGTCCCAAAATGAATATCTCCCTAGAATTTCACTTTTTTGCTAAAAATATTGTTTCATGAGACATTGAATTTCACTTTTTTTTTCCCTTTATTCTTATTGTCTTAATGAATTAGCGGCAGTTGTTTTTAGACATTGAGGCATAGAAACGTTCTGTTTGTTTTTCAGTTATCAACTTAATCTTTAGTTTGATTAATTTTTTTATGGTATAATAATACTCTCCATGCTAATTCCTGCCATTCATCCTATATATTTTTTATTCTTATCCTTATCCTCCATGATATCGTTTGTACTGTGACTACTAATCCATACTTTCATCGTTGATACTGACACCGTTTCATACTGTCACCACTTCATACCGGTGCCGTGCCATCCGGCACGGGCATAGTACTAGTATATATAATATATATATATATATATACCTTTTTATTAAAGCAATTGAAAAGGATTTTCTTGAAAACACTAGTTTATAGAGATGATAAGATTAAAAGACAAATTCTTGGGTGCGGCATGCCGCACGGTGCGGCAACCTTGGTTTGTTCCAGTGCTTCGCGAGGCTGGCTGGTACGCTACAACCGGCGGTCAGATCCAACCCTCCATCTTCCCAGATCTTGCCACGTGTCGACTTTAAAAAAAAACCAAAAACTTTAAAATGCTATATCTTGAGATTTATAAGTCGAAAAAAATATTTAAAAATACCGTTTTGTTCGTCTCGACGAGACAAAAAAAAAACTACATAGTTCATGATATGGTTTGATTTTTTTTTTTAAAAAAATACATTTTTTTACACAAAAAAAAGTTTGAACTGCTCACCAGCTAAGAAGTAACACTCTGTTCTAATAAAAGTAACAATTTCGTCTTCAAAAAGTAACACTTTCTACTGTTAAAAGTAACAGCAGTTTTTTACAAAAAAAAATGGTTTTGCATTTCAATTGTTACTTTCTCAATAAATAATTGTTACATTTCATATATAATGTTACATTTAAGAATGTAAAATGTTACAATTGAGAAAAAAAATGTTACATTCATTTTTTATAAAATGTAACATTAGTTTAGTTGTTAATCATATGTTAATGTTGGGGGGGGGGGGGAAGTGTTACATTTGAAAAAAAAAGTGTTACATTTGAAAAAATAATGTTACATTCCTTTATAAAAAGTGTTACATTAATTTAGTCGTTAATTTTTATGTTATTTTTAATCTATTGCATCAAAATTGTGGTACATTTTTGAAAAAAAAAATGTTACATTTGAAAAACAAAAGTGTTACATTTCGTTATAAGAAGTGTTACTTTTGGTGGGAGGAAAAAAGGTTGTGGGGGCAAAAAAAAAAAAAAAAAAAAAAAGGGCATGGCTCGGCTCGGAGCCGCCGCACGTGAGACTGCCTCAGATTAAATTACCATCCTACAGTACATACTTGTGAAAATCACATAATATATTTGCCAATATTTAATTTCCTACTAACTAACACTTTTGGAAATTGAAACACGAGTTATTTAAGACAGTTTTTTTCATTTGGAAAGATTATATATTCCCCCGTCTCGTATTAAAGTTTTTAGTTTGACTTTATGCAGATATTAAGGAAAAGCAAATTGTATGGTATGAAAAGTAAAGTAAGATAGAGAAAGTGAATAGAAAGTTCTTATTGTGAGAACGACAAGTATTTCCCATTATTCGTTTTAGGTAATAAAGCAACTAAGAACCTTAGTCTGAGACAAACCAAAAAAAGAAAGTACAAACTTTAGCATGGGACGGGGAGTACATACCATCTACTCCATTACTATAGAGAGATTTCATAGTAACTTCTCCATTTCTAAGGAGATTACAAACCTTGTTTAAAAGAGCATGTTACCTACTCAACTTAAAAGGTTGAAAGTTTAGATAGCTAGGATGGTCGGACAATTAACAGAGTATGGTGTGAATCGTATTGTGAAGACACCACAGATTACACCAACTGACTTGCAGCGGAATAAAAATGTAAAAACGAGATATTTAACACATCTACAGCAACTCGTTGTAGACAACAAAACTTCTCTTTATTAAAAATTGTTATGATCGATTACAAAGAATAAATTAAGAGAAGAGACCAAATATAAAAACACTAAACACTCAAAACAAGTTCTATGAAAGAACTTGTATTACAAAAGAACTCACAAAATAATACTCTCATCACAAAATAATACTCTCAGTAGTACTTGATCTCCTTTTGCCCAAAGTAAAATAATCACCAAAGTCACCAACTTTGAAAGGGACAGCTTCACTTAAACAGCCGTGAAAACAAGATTTTCGTGAAGCACTGTGAGAATATTGGAGTTTGTTATATTTGAAAATATACTATCCATCTTTTCCTAACTTGTAGCTTTTCACTCCCAGTAAAAATAATAAAGAAGATATTTACAATTTTACCTAAAATAAAGAAAGACATAAATCCTAAAATTAACACCAATTAAAATAAAATCGTGTGTGCTAAAATAGCCACACTTACAATCTCCCCCTGATTTATGACTTTCTGGTCAAAACAAAAATGATAAGATTATTAAGTGATCAAAATAAACACTCCCCCTGAATCCAACTGTTGACAAAAAAAAAAATGGCAATGGAATCTTTTCTTTTAGAGAACTGTACCTGCCATAAAATTGTCAAAGAAAATAACGTACCAAAAACTAAAGTGTCAAAAATACCAAGATACCAACCATACCAGCTTTCTCTCCCAATTTTTACATACTCTCCCCCTTTTTGACCAGAATGCGAGATGATCAGTTTCGCAAAAGTTCGTTATGCCGGAAAGACAGGCTGATGTGAGATCAGATGTGATTACATCAAGGGACATACAGTTGCTGGAGACAGAGATGAACCAACATGCATAAGGGATCCAGGCTTCCAGGGCACAAGGGATTCTTCAACATTTCAGATTTATCAGAAGAAAGAAATTATGGGAGACAAAAAAATGCTATAACCAAACTTTGAGAGAATTGAACTATCATTGATAGCATAACAAATCCAAGATAAATACTCTCCCTGAAAACATGTCATTAGACATTTATTTATGAAAGATTTTCTTGAGCATACATTTATTTACAAAGTTTACCAAGAACAACACAAAATCAGTTGGGGAACATTAGCACTATGGTGGTGACGACTTAATAAATATAAAAAGAATAAAGAAAAAAATATGCAAGTGAAGTGTACAACTCAGCTCATTGTGACTTAGGATAAAATCACACTCGGGGACTCAACTTATCCAAGAACTTCAATGAACATTACTCCCAATCTGCTCAGCCTCTAGAATGCGCTCACCCTTTTTTAATTGTGGGTAAAGATTTGTGGGTAGCTTTCACTCTACATTAAATCCAAAGATAGCCCTTTCTCTTTCAAATGGTCTTTTCAAATTCGAGGCACACTTTGTTTTTTTGTGAGATCGTTTGATCACATTTGGATTGGCTGCATACAATGGTGGAGCAGCTGTTTCCCAAGAATGCACCCACTGAGAGATAAATTGAAGGCACTTTCCATAGTAACCATAGGGATTGTTCACAGTTCAAGGACCAGTCAAGTTAGGGGAGTGAATCAAGTGATCACTCTGAGATGTACAGTACAAACATGAATACAATGCATTTTTTTTTAAGTTAACAAGTATACAAGTGTGACATAAGGTGTGATCACACAAGGGATCACACCATCAAATGATGCAAAGTCCAAGAGATTTCCTAAGTGTAGAAAATCTCTGAAAGTCTAGGGCCTTAGTGAAAATGTCAGCCAACTGATTTTCTGTCCTTACTGGTTCTATGCTTACAATTTTATGCTCAACAAAATCTCGGATAAAATGATGTTTAATGTCAACATGTTTAATACAAGAGTATTGAGCATGAATTTTTGAAGTATCAATAGCACTTAAATTGACTCAAAATCGAGTTAAAACCTTACTTTGTGGCCCATAGTTTTTTACCATTTGACTCATCAAAAAAGTTAAATTACTCCCATCCCAAAGAAATTACTTGATACCTCATAGCCTCTGACTTTCATGTAATTCAACTCTACCACATCACGGTAATTCACCCTTGCCATTTGTCTAGTTCTCATCTTTTCACTAACATCCCCAAGAACATGTAAAGTGGGATGTTCCTCTTGGATTTCGGAGGCACTGTTTCTGGACCATGTCAAACCTACTTCTTTTCTATCTGAGCTGCTGGAGGATGACTCTGAATCTGAACAGGGATCATTTTCTGCTGGTGTCGTCTGTGGTGTTATCACACCGGGGGCAACATCAGACTGTTCTGCACTCTCTGGTGTTATTTCCTGTTCAGTTTCGTTATTGGAGGGCTCCAGCTCTTCAACACACCCTGCAGCATCGCAAAACTTATAGCAATTGTCAGAAGTTTTAAGACCTTTAAACACACAATTGCCAAATTTATAAAAAACCTCACAAACTTGCTTGTCAAACTTCACATGCATATCATCGTCACATAAATGACTAATTCTTATGAGGTTTGCCTTGAGGCCATCAACATGGAGAACATTATAGAGATTAGGCAGACCCTTAACATTCAATGTTCCTTTACCAACAATCTTACCTTTGCCGCCACCTCCATATTTTACATTTCCTCCATTCACAGGAGTAATCAGATAGGAATTCATCTTTTCCTGTCATGTGCCTTGAGCACCCACTATCAAAATACTAAGAGCTAGACACGCTACTCTTCTGAGATGTCAAAACAGCCTTACACTCCTCACCTTTCTTCTCAGCCCACACGAATCGCCCAGATTTCTGGCGATGTGGGTTCATTCTAGCACCCATCTGGGAACCAGATTCCCCAAGGTCATGAGTTCTTTGGTAACAAAACGGTCTAATATGCCTAGGTGCAAAGCAATAGTGGCACACATATTTCTTTCTCCTAGGTCTTCTAGACTGCACTTCCTGAAAAGATTTTGATTCTGACCTTTCTTCACATTCTTTCACAAAATTGGATCCATAGTCAAGACCAGTTTTAGAATGACTTCCAAATTTTAAAACCTCTTCAAGTTTAGCTTTGCCACTGTTTAACTTGGTAAAAGTTTCATTAGCTTTTTCAAGTTCAGATTTAATTTTCTCAAGTTCAACATCACGCTTGGTGATGATGACCTCGAGCTTGGTTATGGCATCCTTTTGATTATCATTTTCAATGGAAATTCTCTCAAGCTTAGATTTCAAAGTAGTTATTTCAGTTGAGAGTTTCTCATTCACTTTTTCAAAAACACCAAGTTTTTCAACACGTTTTTGCCAATCAGCAAAAAGATCAGTGTAAGATTCATGAATTTCCTTAAAATTACCATCATATTCCTCTTCATCCTCTGATTTCTCAGAAATAGATGAATTAAAGCATTTAAACTCAGAGTCTGAGGATGTGATCTCTAGTGTGAACACACCTGAAGTAACACCAGAATGATGTTCGTGATTTTGAGATGAATTATCAATTTCTGCAAGGAATGCAGACTCATCATCATCCTCACTATCACTCAGGGTCGCATTTAAGCTCATCCCCCTTTTCTTCAGTGTGTTGGCACACTCATTCGCATAGTGACTAAAGCCTTTACAGGCTCTACATTGAACGGAATCAGATTTCTTTTGTTGCCCCTTTAAAAGTATTTCCAGTATCCTCATCAGAATCTTCAAAAATGTTTTGTCTTTCTGATGAAAATTTATTATCACGTTTATTCTTTAAAAAATATGCAAAATTTTTGGTGAGAAAAGCCACATCTTCTGTTTCCAACTTAGATCTATCAATTTCTTTGGAGATTTCTATAATTTCATTAGAAACTTTGGAGGACCTAGAAAGAGCATCGGCAAGAGCATTACTTTCACCTTTGTGTTGCTGTTGAATAGCCAAGTTCATTTCAAACATGGTTAGTTTGCGAACGAGAGAGTTATAACCCATGGTAGCAGTGTCATTGGCCTCTTCAATAGCAGCAATTTTTATGTTAAACTTCTCAGTGACAGTTCTAAGCAATTTGCTTACTAACCTAGCATTAGAAATAGGTTCACCTAGGGTGAGACACTCGTTTGAGATATCTTTGATTTTAGCAGAGTAGCTTTTGATATCCTCAGTATCTGACATTCTTAAGTTTTCAAACTTTGTCATGAGTATTCTCAACCTAGTGCCATTTACTCCTTCATCGCCTTCACAATGAGCCTGAAGAATATCCCAAGCATTTTAGCAACGCTTTGATTGGTGACCAGTATATACATATCTTCATCGACATGACTGGATATAGCACCCAAAGCCTTGGAGTTATAATTTGCTATGGCTATTTCCTCAGTTGTCCAGTTCTTCTCCGGTTTAGAAAGATAGACTTTTTCAGCAGAAGATTCCGCCTCTGTAGCCTTACTTTCAATCCTAGGAGGAGTCCAGGCAACTATGATACTCCGCCATGCCCTTTCATCAATTGCTTTGATGTACAGACGCATTTTGGATTTCCACAAGGCATAGTATGTACCATCTAAAACAGGAGGACGATACTGACTCGATGGACCATCCATAATGACTATCCTTTCTGGATCTCACTCAGTATATTGAGTGTAGGCTCTGATACCAATTGAAAGTTTAGATAGCTAGGATGGTCGGACAATTAACAGAGTATGGTGAGAATCGTAGTGTGAAGACACCATAGATTACACCAACTGACTTGCAGCGGAATAAAAATGTAAAAACGAGATATTTAACACGTCTACAGCAACTCGTTGTAGACAACAAAACTTCTCCTTATTAAAAATTATTATGATCGATTACAAAGAATAAATTAAGAGAAAAGACCAAATATAAAAACACTAAACACTCAAAACAAGTTCTATGGAAGAACTTGTATTACAAAAGAACTCACAAAATAATACTCTCAGTAGTACTTGATCTCCTTTTGCCCAAAGTAAAATAATCACCAAAGTTACCAACTTTGAAAGGGACGGCTTCACTTAAATATCCGTGAAAACATGATTTTCGTGAAGCACTGTGAGAATATTGGAGTTTGTTAATATTTGAAAATATACTCTCCATCTTTTTCTAACTTGTAGCTTTCCACTCCAAATAAAAGATATCTACAAAAAATAAAAGAGATACACAAAAACTTGGAAACTAATTAATATGTTAGTAAATAAAAATAATAAAAAGATATTTACAATTTTACCTAAAATAAAGAAAGACATAAATCTTAAAATTAACACAAATTAAAATAAAATCGTGTGTGCTAAAATAGCCACACTTACAAAGGTAAAAGAGCATGTGACCATATGCTATTACACAAACTATCTAAAACTAATTGACCACACATTAAACTTAGTACAACCCATTACACTGCAAAAGAAGTCACAGAGACTTCAAACAGAACCAAGTCCTAGCATAAACCCAAAAGACCATGACACCTGCTCAACTAATTAAAAGCAAAAGAGCGTGTCACCATACCCAGTAGCGTATCCAGGATTTGAGGTGAGGGTGTGCATTTTTAAAGTCACAATATAAAAATGCACCAAGAAAGACATCGGGCATAAGAATACTATACTTGTATTATGTTTAACACTCTGCACCCCTCTTCTTTCAAAAATAACAACTTACACCCCTATTTTTTTTATTTTTTTTATAACTACTCTGTCATTTTTTTTGGAAAATCCAGGGTGTGCAGCTGCCCAACCTGGTCACTCAATGGATCCGCCCCTGACCATACCACCTTGCACTATGAATCACGTCTTCAACAATACTCTAACTTCTGTTTACCGTCCGTATTATCTATAACTTAGCCACAATTTCTTCCTCATTTCCAAGTTCATGATGTAGAACTCATGTGGTTCATCCAGAAAACTCAGCAATCAAGTTAGGTTTGACACCAACAAACACATCAATTGGAACCACTTTCACAAGCTTGATTGGAGCGAAAACGGGCTCTGATCCATCCCCGTCTTCATTGTCCACATTAGACACTGAAAAAACAAGTCGATGGCTTAAGTCAGAAAGGAAGTGTTATCAAAGGTGTTGTCAAAGCAATGATAACACTTCGGGCAACACTTTACACACACGACCAGAAAACAGTTTCTGAAAAGAGTTTGCAGCGGAATAAAAACACAAGAATTATTTTTCTCAAGATATATAAATTATATATCTCGATAGATACCTCAAAAGGCGACACCTTCACTATAATATGAATTGAAGTACAAGGACGAGAGTTCCCTATCGCTATTACAATTTGAGCTCTATGGAACGACTAAGTCTATACACGAGACCCTATCCTAGCCAAGACAAACTTATAATCAAGGATTACAAGAATGGAATAGGTTTGGGAATACGGGGTTTATAGGAACTAAGGAGTGTATAGGCTTTCTTGTGCAAGGATGTGTGTTGAAGTTGCTTCAAGTGTTGTATTTTCCATCTTCATCCTCCTTGCTATTTATAGGCTTGAAATGCTTGGGGAATACTCCAATAATGGCTGGGAGAGTTAATAAAAACGTGGTGGAGTGGTGGAGTGGAGTGGCCGAGCCTTGGGGAGTTTATTCTCCACATTTTCTAAATTGTAGGAACCAATTCTTTGTGCCCAAGTCTCTGCTTAGCCTTCTTGTACCTTCGTGCTATGAACACCTTGTACATTCTTGATCAATACTCCGCTCTTTGAATGGGTCAAATCCCATGTTTTTCTTGTTGCTTTAAATCTCACATGTTTATGAATAAAATCCACTTTTATCCATAAACTCTTCTTTCACCTTCCTTGTAATATTCTAGCATAATATACCTGAAAATTGGACCAACAATAAACACTAAACTTGCAACAATATTAGACATTAGTACATCAATTATTTATGAATCAAATATTCAAATATATTCCCAGACTGTCTGTCGGGTAACACTGGGACAGTGTTGGCAGCACTTGTGGCAACACCACGTTCTGCACTTACAGACACATTGTTAATGTTAGAGTAGTGATTAATTTGGCTCACATCTGAGGTCATCTTGAGCATTGGGAACGGTCCTACGTTTACACCAGTAGAAGAGAAGTCTTTCAAATTAACCTTAAACAATGTTTGTAAACCCACCAACCTTGAAATTGCTTTTGGAATTCCTGTCACTTTTTCAAAACAGAGAGCACTTTTTTAAGGCACAACATTTATGAAGTTTATTTTAACAATATAAACCATTTTTACAAAAACAAACAAATATTATACCTTTCCATCGAAAGTTGCTTGCAATTCTATTGCAGTTTGACCGATAAGCTCAACACACTCTTTGTCCCCACAGAATGACATATGCGACTCCCTAATTATCAGCGACACGCACAATAATACTTTAAACTTCCTACAGGATCATCTATGTCACATTTGACACAATAGAAGGTGGAACCACATAACTCCCGATACAAAAAAGGCTAACACTTCACTACCCCAACTGTAATTCCTAATCATGTAGACGTCCCTAAGCAATGGGAGGTACATCAACATCACCAAATAATTACTTGTATCCGGCATAAGATATGCCCCTAAGCATATAAAAATATAAGCCCGAGTATATGTGTCAATCAAAGGGCGGGAGGCATCATCGGGAAGCTCTGCGAACAACGACAATTGTTCTATAATACACTTAATAGACAATCTACCACCTTTCATGTATGAGGAAAGTGGTTGGATCCCAAGTAACTCTTGGCATAACTGACTCCATTCCGCTTTTTTCTTGGTGGTTTCGGAACTGATCATAGCTAGCCCATCTATAGGAAGGCTACATGAGATGCAAACAACTTCCAGGGTGATTGTTATCTCCCCAGGTGACAAATGAAATGTGTGGGTCTCTGGACGTCATCACTCAATCAAAGCCTCTATCAAAGGTTAGTCATATTTGAAATGGCCTAGTTTATATGCACCATAAAACCCAACATCTAAAAGTCTCTGTTGCATCCTAATATCCAAATTCTTTGGCAGATCCGGACCACGCTTTAATCTTAGACTCTCAACTTCTTCTTGAGCCTAAATATATTGTGATCGATGTGATATCTGTAATGTCAATACAGAGGGATCCAACGGCCCGGGATCAACAAAGAGTTCGTGTTCATGTTGATCCATCTGAAACACACAACAAAAACATAGTTAAATTGCTAAATACATTAACAAAAACAAAATATAACTACATAATTAATTATCATTTAATACAAAAAAAAACTACTATGGATCTGAAACCATGCTATTTAGAAAGTGCTAAAAAAAATGCAATGTACACTCAAAACTCATTCAATTCCGGTTTTAAAACGAGAAAGTTATACGAGTAGGGGAGGGGGTTTGAACCCTTGACCTTAACTTTGGAAGGCAAGGGCTAATGCCATTGAGCCAAAGGCTCATCGGCAAACGAGAAAGTTATGAATCATTCAAGTTAAATAAGTTTCTTGAAACTACAGTGCTCAAACTGGGAAGGAGACAGCCGTTAACTATTAAACTAAAATTCAATAAAAAAAGAGGCTGATCTGTTAAATATTTAACAGAAACACGCGAATCCCGTTAAATTTCTGACAGTTAAGTTATGTTTTTGACAGAAAGTGACATTTTTGTGAACTTTCTGACAAAATATGGCCGTTACTGTCAAATTTCATCAAATTTTAACAAATTAACCTAGTGTTAAATTAATTCAAAATCACAAAAACTAACCTATATTACCAAATTAAAAGTAAACTCAACAAATTAACTTATTCCAATTTCATCAAATTCTAACAAACAAACATACAAATACGTAACACACAAACTTGATAGCAAACAAACACAATTAAACACAAATTAATGAAAGAAAAATCATTAAATATGAATAATACTAACCTTATGATTTGAAAAATGTAATTACGAGTAACGACTTCAAAAACTTTTTCAAAATTTCCTCCTCTCTTTCTCAGCTCGATTCTCTCCTTTTTTTTTTTTTTTTTTTTTTTTGCGTGTGTTTCTCCCTTTTTCTCATGGACTTATCTGAAAAAGGGTGAAGGGTTTAACTGGGTTGAGTGAAGGGTTAATAGGGTCGGTGGGTGGGGAAGGAGCGAGCGTGCAGCGAACAGAAAACGGCATTGGCAATACCTTCTTCAGTAAACGGCACTACCAATGCCGTGTTCTGCCAAAACTAATTAACCCTCTCTCGTAATTACAAAACCCCATTAACTAACCCTATATTACCGTTGGATCCAGAAGTCGTCACTGCCACCACATATTTTAAACCAAAAAACGGTACTCCTACTACCGTTTTCTCAAGAAAGTGTTATTCTGATACATACTTTCAAACCTATGGTATTCTAGTAGATAATTATTTGAAAAGCTATTATTTGGGGAAAAAAAATATATCATATTCCTATCATATGATACATACTTTCAAACCTATGTTATTCTAGTAGATAATTATTTGAAAAGTTATTATTTGGGGGGAAAATCATATTCCTATCCAGTGTTCTAAAAATCGGCCTAGGCGCTGGGCGGCACTCATCCGCCGCGACTAACATCAAATCGGGAGAAGTAGGCAGACTGGGAAGAAATCGCCGCTTAGGCGGACCTAGACGGACATAGGCGCTGGCGAATGAGTGGAGCAGAAATGGAGAAATCGGTGGCGGAGAAGAAAAAAGGTGGTGGCGGTGCGGCGGCATGTGGGCTTTTCGATTAAAGAAGAGCATCCATGGGGTTTTGTGTGGTGAAGAGAAAAGAGAACGTCATAGAGAGACAGAGAGACTGGCAGAGGAAATGGAAAGGCAAGAAAAAGAGAGAGAGAGGCGAGGGTTAGGCTGTGGAGGCGCTGAGTAAAAGAAAAGAGAGAAAGTGAGAAAGACATGGAGAGAATCGGGTTAGGGTTTAATTTGTGTGCTGCCATACTGGGGTGTTAATGGGCTAAGAGATGGAGAGAATAGGGTTATGGTTTAATATGTGTGTTGCCATGCTGGGGTGTTAATGGGCTTAGCCCATTAAGAGCTTGCTATTAGAATGTAGGAATAGGCTCCGGCTACTTATTATTTGTGTGTGCGTGTTAATTTTAGGTACAGTGAGTTACATTTTTGTGTTTTTCACCCATCCGTCCCATAATAATAGTTATTAAAATTAAATATTTTTTAAAAAGATAAGGCATACGTGTAATGATATGAAAATATTTATGATTTGTGTATATTTCTCGGCCCCGCCTAGGCGCTTTAGGCGCTAGGCCCAACCCCGACGCCTAGCGACCGCCTAGCGATTTTTAGAACACTGTTCCTATCATAGAACCGTGTTGAGCGCCAAAACTGTGAAACAAGCTATGCTTTTATATTGATAGAGATTATTATGAAACTATACTAATTATCAATAAGTAACATATTTAAAATAATATGACTAAATTCAAAAGAAGCAAATTTAATTTAACTACTAGTACACACACAAATATGATTTTTATTTTTTTCCAAATAATAGCTTTTTGGATTTTTATGTACCAAAGTAACACTCAAGTTGAATTATGTACCAAAGTAGCATCCTTTGGTGAAATCGGCATTGGCACTACCCTTTTCAGGATGAAAACGGCAACACCAATGCTGTTTTTAGGCTTGACATTTTTTACTAGATTTTGACTCGGCAAAATCGGGTTAATTAAGATGAGATTAAGCTGACATAAAGGTGAAGTCGGCACTGCCAATGCCGGATTCTCTTAGGTTTTTTTAAAAAAAAAAACTGAAAACGTCATTGGCAGTGACGTTTTCAGTTAGGGTTAAAAATTCTGAAAACGGCATTGGCAATAACGTTTTTACCCCCAGATATACAACCACACCCGTTTTCCTTTCATTATTTTATTCTTCTCTCTCATTTCATTCATACCCCAAGTGCTGAAAAAATTTGCTAGAGAAATATTTGGTGAAGATTCAAATCATTTAAGGTACATTTTAATCTTTCTTATATGTTTTAATTTGTTTAATATAAATTAAATTTAGAGTTATTAGATGGTTTTTTTTTGTATATGCATTGTTAATAAATTAGGATTTTGACAGTCGAATTCATTTGTTTAGGAGTAAATATGAGTGGAGTTTCACTTATTTTCATATGCTACTAGGGAGGAGATGATGAACACCCGTTTGAAAGTAGTCATTTTGAACAGGGGCCGAAATGTGCACTTAAAGCAAAAACTCGATGGATGTACAAAAAATTGATTAAGAAGTTATATAAGAAAATTGGGGTAGATCGAACCAATGTTAAGTTGAAAGTTATTTGTAGATATCCTCATTTGGTCGGCTATGGGGTTGCAAATTACATTCCGTTTTCAGTCGAGGATGATATGTGTATGGAAGTCATGTTTGATGTTTCTACTCAATTAGGTGGGATGAGTAGCTTGCAGTTGTATGTTGTCATGAATTTTGTTGATAATGTACCTTCTAATGAGTTTGAAACAGGAGAGGAGCCGATACAAAATGAGTATTTTTCATGACATGGATAACTTTCAGATGGTTCTTGAAGTTACTACCCTGAGAGAGATGATGATGAGTTTGAAACACATGTGGAAGAGGAAGAGGAAATGGAAGAGGTAGAGGAACGTGAAGATAATGATTATGTAGATTATGAAGCTGATTTGCTTGTAAATGAAGAGGGTGATTCTGGATATAAAGATTTTACGAGTCCAACTGATGTTAGCAACAATGAGGGTGATGATGGGGAAGGTGGTGATTTAGGAGAACACGTGATTACTTATAATGAGCCGCAAAATCAACTGTATGAGAGAGGAGACTATCAATTTTACCGCGATATTGGGGAAGGGTCAGAGATTTATGATAATAGTGAATATAAGTTTTCATAATGGAATGCGGAGAGAGATGAAATCGCCAAAGGTATTCACTTCTCAAAGAAGATTGAAGTGCAGTATGAAATAAAGAAGTATCATATTAAGAAAAATATGCGGTTCAGGGTGAAAAGGAGCACAACGCGAAAGTGGACTATTGAGTATTTAGTGAAAGAGTTTCCCTGCAATTTCTATTTGAACGTGAGTCTGAAGAATGGTAGGTATTGGGAAGTAACTAAGTACAAGGGTCCACATTCTTGCTTGGCATCAGATGTTAGCAGAGATCATCCCAACTTAGATGCTCAGTTTATAGGACAAGAAGTTATGGAATTCATCAAGGCTGCTCCTGAGTACAAGATTACGTGTGTTAAGGCAACAATAAAAAGCAATGCACGGTAAGGATATTTCATATCGGAAGGCATGGTGTTGTAAACAAAAAGCCATCGCTCAAGCATTTGGGGACTGGGAAGACTCTTACAAAAAGTTTCCACATTTGTTAGCAGCTATTTAAAAGTGGAACCCTGGCACCATTGTGGAGTATTCTAATCGTCCTCATGTTGGTCCTCCAGGTATGTTTGACCGTGTGTTCTGGGCATTTGGCCCTTGTTTGGAAGCATTCTCTCATTGTCTTCCTATCATTTCTGTTGATGGAACTTTCTTGCATGGAAGATATAAAGGGGTAATACTTATTGATATGGGTGTTGATGCGAATGATATTTTACTTCCACTTGCTTTTGCTATTATTGAAAAAGAGGACCATGAAAACTGGTATTGGTTCTTACATCTTGTTATCAAACATGTTATTATGGGTCGAGAAGTTTGTTTGATATCTGATCGCCATAGTTGCATCCTTGCCACAGTTGGAGATAATTCATGGCCACGGACTATTGTGCACAGGTGGTGCATCTTGCATTTGCGAGCAAATTTCCTTCACACTCACAAGGGTGTAGGCTTAAAAGATCTTTTTGGCGTGCTGTTAGCGCCACCCAGGACAGGAAGATGTAAAATTTTATGGCTCAGATTCGTATAATCAATCCCGAGGCAATTAAATGGTTTGAGTTGTTGGATGCTAGAAAGTGGTCATTGGCGCATGATTCTGGATATAGGTACGGCATTAAGACTACCAATTTGTCTGAAGTTTTTAATGGTGTCATGAAAGTAGCACGGGGGATGCCTATTTCAGCAATTGTTGAGACTGCCTTCTATAGGTGTGTCGAATACTTTCAAAATAGACTCTCAGGATCAATAAGGGCATTAGGGGGGTATCCTGGTAACCCCAACATAAATGCGAGACTACAGTTCAGTCAAAGGGTTCAAAATAAATATGACTTCAACTTGAAGAAGGCTGGCTATCATCATGTTTGAAGGTTTAACAATATGTCAACGGAAGTTTATCAAGTGACAACTGGAAAACGCGGTGAAAGAGGTGGAAGGGTTCAAGTCGTGGATTTAGGTCCTCGAACATGCACTTGTGGCAAATGGGTGCAATATCATTACCCTTGTTCGCATGTTCTTGCGTGCTTCAAAGCCCAACATGCCGATGGTTTGAATTTTATTGATTCCTTTTACAGTCTTGAGGCATATGGAGGGGCAATTTTAGTCCGATCCATGACGAGGCTTATTGGGATATAGATGGTCGTGTCCCAAGTTTTTATCCTAACCCGATGATCGACATGATAAGAAGCAAGGAAGACCTAAATCAATGCGAATTAGAAATAGGATGGATTGGCAAGTGGAGAAAATGAAGTTTCGTTGCGGGATATGCAAGGGAGAAGGTCACACTAAGAGAAGGTGTCCAACTATTAAGGAGCAGAATTAAATGTTATTTTCAAGTCGTGGAATTTAGTACTTGTAATATGTTTAACTATTCGTGAATGTTATTTTATTTGAACTTGTAATATGTTTAACTATTCGTGAATGTTATTTTATTTGCTGTTTTTATATTTAGTACTCTAAATTATTAAGTTTTATTATTTTAATTGAACGTGTAATATATTTATTTACTTGTGAATGTTATTTTATTAAGTGTTTGAAAAAATGATGGCAGAATATTGGTTTTTACTCGATAAAAATAACATGTCCAACAAATACTTCATTAATCATCTCAAACACTTAGTGACCACATCCCGGTCACATAGGAAATAATACATAAATCCTACATTAATAAACCCAAATATTCAGTGACCACATCCCCGTCACATAGAAAATATTACATAAATCCAAATATTTAGTGACCACATCCCGGTCACATAAATCCAAAAATTACATTAATCAAATTAACTTAACTATCCTTAGGATGGAAACATTCGGAAGTGTAATGTTAAGGAATTTTTTTTATCGTGAGATGGTATAGACAACAACCTAATAGATCAACAAAACAAATATTTAGATGGAGGTATTAATGATGATTCAAAAGTGTAGTGACTTTTATGATTTAATACTTCATACTTTCTTAAGTATCAGAACAGCACCAACACTTATGTCACTTGCAAACTCACTCTCCTTAAGCATTTTCTTATGAATGGAAGCTTCAATTGTATCCGTAGGATCCTGCATAAATTTGACTCTGCTTTAGTAACTCAACACATATTTCGCCCATGCTAAGTTCATATTCTGACCTTCAAAGTCACCCAAAGATCGCCCAAACCATTTGGTGTGCTCTCCTTAATAACAGCAACCACCTAATAGAAAAAAAATGTAATGATCAATTATCTTTACATATATTTTAACTATAATTAATGTTGATATTATACCTGATCCACCCTGTCATATTTGACGCATTTTTTCTTGATCATGTTCAACGGATAATACGTACCCTCTGCAGTGAGATACTCCATTTCAGATAGCCAAGGTCTGCGTTGGAAATCTTCATCCTCCACCGGCTCTTCAATCGCTCTCCTTATGTACTCTTGTGTCGACATCGGGGGTCCCTGAGAGACATGAGCTTTTCCGGAGTTTTTCCGGCGCATAGTGAACTGTGCGATACCAGCGGGACCAGGTATAATATGAGGCGGTGGAGATTCAAACTCTCGTTCGATTTGAGAGAGATGAGATTGAGGATTAGAGGTTTGACCAGGACCAGGAATAGGATGCGGCCACAATACCAGCGGAGGAGCGATGGATCCATTTTGAGTTTTGTTTGAATTAGTTTTGAGGTCACCGAGCCTTTTAAAGGGAAAGTATTCTGAATAAAAGCGGCAATTCTAGTACCGGGTTTGACAGTTCCGATAAAAACGGCATTGGTAGTGCCGTTTTTGACAGTTCCGATAAAAATGGGATTGGTAGTGCCGTTTTTGACAGTTCTGATAAATCTATTTTTGGGACTGATATCTAGTCTCTTCGATGTACCTGTCTCAAAAGTCATGAAATCTAGAAAGTGATGGTTAGAGATCATTTATAACATATCAAACATCAACCATGATTTTTTTTCTTGAACTAGTGGGTAACCCGTACTCTGCACGGGCAACTAAATTGCTATTTTTTTTTCATTTTACTTTTTTTATATTTTTATTTAATAAAGTAGCATAACAGTTTTTTATAATATAAATATATTGTATATGAAAAATAATTTTTTAATTATAGTTAACTAAAATTGTAAACATCATCTTAACTAAAACCATTAATAGTAAAAATTAATCTATATAATAATATATATAACTAATATTATTAATAATACTTATTAATATTTATAGTAACTATTATAATTAACTAATACTATTAATAATAATGTTAACCTATATAGTAACAACTATGATTAACTTATACTATTAATAGTAAAAATTAATATATATTATAATTGTTATGATTAACTAATATTATTAATAGTAATAGTTAATTTATAAAGTAACCATTATAGTTAACTTATATAGTAACTATTATTGTTAATTATACTATTAATAGTAATAGTTATATATTATAGTAACTATTATAGTTGACTAATACTATTAATAGTAATAGTTAACTACTATAGTAACTATTATAGTTAAGTAATAATATTAATAGTAATAGTTAACTACTATAGTAACTATTATAGTTAACTAATACTATTAATAGTAAAAGTTAACTTGCATAGTAACTATTATAGTTAACTAATACTATTAATAGTAATAGTTAACTTGTATAGTAACTATTATAGTTAACTATTACTATTAATAGTAATAGTTAACTCATATCATAACTATTATTATGAGCTAATAGAATTAGATAATAATGAGAATATCAAAAGTCATAAATATTTAAGATAGTGATGATGTGGCTTCACACAAATGAAGCTTTAACTTATGTTTGTCTATGTGTCAAAGCCATAGCCCTCCTCACCAACTTTAATATATATATATATATATATATATATATATATATATATATATATATATATATATATATATATATATATAGATTTAGGAGCATTTTATGATGTTCAAACAAGTTTTACAAGATTAAATCCAAAACAATCAAAACTGTCAGAATGGTGTATACCCACAATAGATCTATTTTATTCATCATGATAACCTGGGATTCAGAGAAAACACAAAACATGAAACTTGTTCATAACATCTTCAATATTAATCACCTAAAATATCAAGCCCAGAAAGGAAGTTTAAATTGACCAAATGACCTCTAACTTTTGATAGTCAGAACAGCAAGCACATCATTCTGAGAGCAAATAGTGGAAACAAAAAATGGAAAACGATAGTTCTACTAGTTGGAAAAATATGATCTTTACATTCTCATTTTCCTTGTTTTGTGTAGCACAAAATATATTTTACATGCTAAAACCAAAAGCCACGTTTACTAAGTAATGGAGACGACAAGACAGAAAGGTCTCAACTCAAAGCCTGCTGGACAGTTATGTACATTACGAAAACAACCATCAAAACTCACCCAAATGAAGTTATATGAGCATGAAACTTTGTGTGTGCATAGACATACAAATACTACATCAATACAAATATGTAGTGACCACATCCCGATCACATAGGAAATCCGTTAGGGATAAGCAGATGGGGTGTAATTGCTAGGAGGATTACGTATCCTATCACCTCTCCTAGGCAACATGCGAGAAAATACACGACTCAAACGTGATATGGAAGTTCGATGTGATGTCTCTGGTACCTGAGTAGGGTCTATGTTAGTCGTACGGCTACCAAAATATGGAACCTCCCCATACGTAACTGAAGTGATGGTTAGAGATCAATGCTTCTTCTTTGACTTCCATTCCCACTCTCCGAACCATATGATGTAAAACCAAAATTTGGAGGTGGAGTTGGAGTATAATCCATCTGTGTATGAGACAATCCATAGTTTCCTCCCTGGGAGAAAGAGTCATGGCCTGTAAATGTGTTTGGATCCTCGTTATCTCCCCCCTCGTCATTCTCTTCCTCGCCATTGTCCCACTCGTTCGCTGCCTCCTCAACATGTAGCTTTGGATCCTCTTGCACGTGTTGAGCATGTCTACGAACCCAGTTTCGTCTCTGTGGCACCCCTTGAACACGATCTACTGGTGGTGGGGGAGGTTGGAGGGCATCAAGTCGTTTCTGCAGTCTAATAGCTGATAAGGATTGTCTGATGAGACCACGGGTAAGATATAGGTGTTGTGAGCGTAGGCCGTATCCCTCTACCTCAGATATGGCATTCTCTTTGGATATGTACGCGCGCTGAAGGTTTTGAATCTGTTGAAATCAATTAAAAATGAATATAATTATGACGATAAAATGATAAAAAAATAAAAATGAATTAAAGTAATATATGTACTATTTAGCTTACCAAACCCTCATAACGACTAGCATGCGCCCTGTACCCCTCATCCTCTACAGCATTTGGATTCAAGATCAATAATCGGGTAATTCTATAGTACCATAACATATAGGCATGGGTGTCATCTACATCCTCGATACCATATTGACCAGCTACCACCAAATTAGCCCGTCCATTCCACATTCCTATGGGCACTATGTGGAAATCAACCCAATTAACTTCTGACCGACCTCGTTGGTCACTTCCAAGCAGGTTCGCACTAGTGTCAGATAGGTCAGGGATATTCTGTAACATCCCGAATTGCCTCATAACTCGATCTGGAAGGTGCCACTCAACTCTATAAAAGCAAATGAGGGGCACCTTCGCTCTCCATATAGCCTGTCCCTGGAAGCAATATGCTGGATACTCGACACTTGCATACGGCTGCCACTGAACCTGATCATCAGTCAAATACGCTAGCTAATCTCGGTATCCATGCAAGTTGTGGACGGTAAGATGCGTAAATTACAAGGGACCTTGCCACCTACATATGGAGCAATTTGACATACAAAGTAGTGAGTAATAATCAAAATTAAGTAAATAACATATTATGTGCAGTTAAAATGAATTAATTTTAGAATACCTGCAACCATATGGCAAAAATGCATCCTCAAAATGGCATCTCCACGTGTCCTTGTTGGTCGTACACACAACAACCTTTACCAAGCCCAAAGCTAAAAAAAAACATAAAGAAAAAATTTAGTGTCACGTACAAAACATATTTTCTCCACTAGTATAATATAAGCAAATATAATTGACATACATGTACAATTGTTAAAAATCCAGCACAACTTTTCGAATCGGACTTTGTCGCTACACACAACTCCCGTTATAAAAAGGCTAACACTGCACTACCCCAACTGTAATTCCCGATCGTGTTAACGTCCCTAAGCAGTGGGAGGTACATCAACTTCACCAAGATATAACTTGTATCCGGCATCAAATGTGCCCCTAAGCATATCAAAATATAAGCCCGAGTATACTGGTTAACCAAATGGGGTGAGGCATTTGCGGGAAGCTCCTCCCACTTAGTCAATTGGTCTATAATCCACTTAATAGACAATCTACCACCTTTCAAGTCTGATTCAAATGGTTGAAAACCAAGTAACTCGTGGCATAATTGACACCATTCCGATTTTAGCCTATTGGTTTGGGAACTAATTACAGGTAGCTCGTCTATAGGAAGGCCACATAACATGCCAACATCCTCAAGGGTGATGGTCATCTCCCCAACTGGCAAATGAAATATGTGCGTCTCTGGACGCAATCGCTCAACCAAAGCCTCTAGCAAATGCCAGTCATATTTGAAATGACCTAGTCTATATACACCGTAAAATCCAACCTCTAAAAGTTTCTCCTGTATCCTAATATCCAATTTTTTTAGAAGATCCGGACCGCGCCTGAATCTAATACTCTCAACTTCTTGTTGAGCACAAATATAATTTGATCGGTGTTTATCTTGCCATTTTAATACTGAGGGATCCAACGGCCAGGGATCAACAAATGGTTGGTTTTCATGTTGGTCCATCTGAAACACACACAAAAACCTATTAAACTAAAATTCAGTAAAAAAAGATGTTGATTCGTTAAATAGTTAACAGAAATACGGGCATTTTTCTGACAGTTCAGTTAAGTTTTTGACAAAAAGTGGCATTTTTTACGAAAGGACACAACCATTAACTATAAAAACTAAAATTCAGTAATATAGAGGGGATGATCCGTTAAATATTTAACAGAAAGACGTGAAACCCGTTAAATTTCTGACAGTTCAGTTAAGTTTCTGACAGAAATTGGCATTTTTTTTAGCTTTCTGACAAAATCCGTATGTTAATGTCAAGTTTCATCAAATGTTAACAAACAACCTATTGTTAAATTAATACAAATCATAAAAAATTAACATGTATTATCAAATTAAAAGAAACTCAATAAATTAACATATTTAAATTTCATCAAATTGTAACAAACAAACATACAAACACATAAACTCATAGCAAACAAATAAAATTAGGGTTAATGACAATTTAGGGCCTGAACTCCAGAGGGTGCGTCTAAAAGGGGCCTCGGTTTTTTTCCCCGCTAGATCAGGGCTTCAAATGTGAAATTTTCGTCAGTTAAGGCTTTTTGACGGAAATCGTTAGAAAAGTCAGTTAAGTATCATGTGCATGGCACGTGATCAACTAAATGGATGAAATTGAAATGAAAATTTGTCAAAAATGGTCAAACTGTAAATTTTAAAATTTGAAGGGTTACATCAACTTAAAATGATTTATTCGTTATACAAAAGCTTCCGTCGGAACGAGAGTCGGGCCGGATGAAATTGAAATGAAATTGAGGTTTCTCCTCCTTTCCGACAAATCCTGGCCGGAGATGGGGCGGCACAAACCGGTTGGTCTTCGGCGACAAATTCAACACCTCCTTGTCCTTCCCGGGAATCGGAGACGTCAAAGCGGATGGAATGAGAGTCGGGCCGGATCCGGTGTTGCCAAGCGGGCGGAGAGAAATGGAGTCGGGTTTTTCTTACCTGATTTGATCTGGGTGTTATAGCTGCTGATGATCCGGAGGCGTCGGTAACGGAGACGGAGGAGGAGACGGCTGAGAGATAGGTTTGGGAGTGGGGCGGCTCAAGACAAGCATATTGCCATGGATTCGATAATTGGAAATGATTGTCTTGTTGTTGATAGATTGAGAAGACGAAGATGATTGTTGTTTAGGATTGGAGAGTTTCTTTTCATAGATGTCGTTGAAATTGAGAGAGGCGTATTTATTGCTTCTTGCCATCCACCTCCTGCGCCACTATCCACCACCGCCACAAACCACCGCGATGGGAGGCGAAAGAGATAGAGAGAGAGAGATGATTGGAAAGAGAAATGGATATGTTAGTTTGAAAATGATGTGATAATTACTTTATGTTGTTTTAAATTTGGTGAATGTAAAAAGTAATTTATTATGTTTATAGAATAAAATTTAAATTTATTTATAATTTTCTTTATTTTAAATTTATTATTTAGAAAATAATATAAATCATTTTATATTTAATATAGCTATTAGATTAATTTGTTTAATAATTTTGATTTTTTTAATAAATTTATTTTATATATGTTAATTACTTATTTTATTATATACTTGATTATTTGATTTTTTTTCAAATAATTCCCTTTTAAATCATTATCTACCTAAATGACATTTGGGAAACTTTATATACCAAAATGACCACTTTTTGTGAAATCGGCATTGGCATTGCCGACTTTGGGATGAAGTCGGCACTACCAATACCGACTTTAGGTTAAGCAAAAATCCGGTTTAGGGTTAAGAAGAATTAGGGAAGGATTAGGAAGGGAATATTTTGGGGCAGTGTGATTTTTGGCGTTGTACTGAAGTCGGTAATGGGAGTGTCGACTTTAGCTTGAAGTCGGCAATGGGAGTGCCGACTTTAGGTGACCATAAAACAAACACCCGGTTTCATTTTATTTTCACTCATTTCATACTCATTTCATATTCAAAACTCAAACCTTCTCCAATCTGATTCTCATCTTTCATTATTTTTCTCTCCCTTTCAAGTTGAAAGCTCAAAAGTTCTATTTGGTGAATTTGATTCAAGCATCTAAGGTACATTTAAATCCTTTTTATATGTTTTTATTTCTATAATGTGAATGCAAACTAGAGTTATTAAACTATAATTCAGTAAAAAAAAATGGTTGTCCGTTAAATATTTAACATAAAACGCAAAACCCGTTAATTTTTTGACATTTTAGTTAAGTTTGTAAAATTTTTTGGGGTTTTTGTTAACTTTCTGACAATTTCCATGCTGCTTCATTTAAAAATGAATTTGACACCATTTTTTTTTGTATATCTTAAATTTTATACAACAATTTATGTCATATGATTTTTTCCATCGATATTTGATTTACAGTTTCTTAATGTATTATACTAACATTTTAAAAATGACATTGAAGATCAAGAAACAATTTACCAAAAATATGTGTAGTTGTAACGAATTTGAATGATGTTATTTGTTGATTTTTTTAATATATTATGACTGTTGAATTAATTTGTTTAGGCAAAAAAATGAGTGGACTTCCACTTATTTTCATGTGCTATTGGGGAGGAGATGATGAACACCCGTTTGGAGATAGTAATCTTGAACAGGGGCCGAAATTTCCACTTAGGGCAAAAACTCATTGGAGTTACAAAAAATTGATTAGGAAGTTATATAAGAAAATTGATATAGATCCAAGGGATGCTAAGTTGAAAGTTATTTGTAGATATCCTCATATGATGGGCAATGAGTTTGCAAATTACATTCCGTTTGAAGTCGAGAATGATATGTGTATGAAAGTCCTGTTTGATGTTTCTGCTCAATTAGGTGGGATAGGTAGCTTGCAGTTGTATATTATCATGGATTTTTTAGTTTTTGATAATAATGTTAACTACCTTGAGAGAGATACTGGTGGTTTTGAAACACGTGGGGAAGTGGAATCGGAAGTGGAAGGGGAAGGGGAAGAGGTAGAGGAACGTGAAAATGATGATGATTCAGATTATGAAGGTCATATCCTTGCAATAAGTTCTGATGTTGATTCTGGATATGAAGATTGTTCGAGTCCAACTGATAGCGAGAATGAGGGTGATGATGGGGAAGGTGGTGATGTAGGAGCACACATGGTTACTTTTCAAGGTGAACCGCATAATCAAATGTATGGGAGAGCAGACTATCCATTTTACCGCGATATTGGTGAAGGGTCAGAGAATTATGATAATAGTGAATACAAGTTTGCAGAATGGAATGCGGAGAGTGATGGAATCGCCAAAGGAATTCGCTTCGCAGAGAAGATTGATGTGCAGTACCAAATAAAGAAGTACCATATTATGAAGAATTTGAGGTTCAAGGTGAGAAAGAGCACACCGCAAAAGTGGGCTATTGAGTGTTTGGTGAAAGAGTTCCCCTGCAATTTCTATGTGAATGTGAGTCTGAAGAAGGGTGGGTACTGGGAAGTAACTAAGTACAAGGGTCCACATTCTTGCTTGGCTTCAGATGTTAGCGGCGATCATCCTAATTTAGATGCTAAGTTTATAGGACGAGAAGTTTTCAATCTTGTCAAGGCTGATCCAGAGTACAAGATTAAGCTTATCATGATAAATATAAAATCAAAGTACGGTAAGGATGTTTCATATCGGAAGGCATGGTGTGGTAAACAAAAAGCCATCGCTCAAGCATATGGGGATTGGGACGAATCTTATAGAAAGTTGCCACGTTTGTTAGCAGCTATTCAAAAATGGAACCCTTCAACCATTGTGCAGTTTTCTAATCGTTCTGACGCTGGTCCTCTAGGTTCTTTTGACCGCGTGTTCTGGGCATTTGACCCTTGTTTGGAAGCATTCTCTCATTGCCGTCCTGTTATTTCTGTTGATGGCACATTCTTTCATGGAAGATATAAAGGGGTAATACTTATTGCTATGGGTGTTGATGCGAATGATAGTTTACTTCCACTTGCTTTTGCTCTTGTTAAAAAAGAGGACCATGAAAACTGGTCTTGGTTCTTACATCTTGTTTGCAGACATGTTATTAGGGGTCGTGAAGTTTGTTTGATATCTGATCGCCATATTGCCACTGTTGGAGAAAACGGATGGCCACGAGATGTTGTGCACAGGTGGTGCATGTTGCATTTACGAGCTAGTTTCCTTTATGCTCATAAGGGTGTTGGCTTAAAAGATATTTTTTGGCGTGCTGTTAGCACCACCCAGGAACGGAAGATGAAAAATTACTTGGCTCAGATTCGTATCATCAATCGCGAGGCAGTTAAGTGGTTTGAGTTTTTGGATGTTAAAAAGTGGTCAATGGCGCATGATGGTGGATATAGGTACGGAATTAAGACTACCAATTTGTCTGAGGTTTTTAATGGTGTCATGAAAGGAGCGCGTGGGATGCCTGTTTCAGGTATTGTTGAGATGGCCTTCTATAGGTGTGTGGAATACTTTCAAAGTAGACTCTCGGAATCAATAAGGGCTTTAGGGGGTATCCAGGTAACCCCAACGTAAATGCGAGACTACTATTCAGTCAAAGGGTCCAACAAAAGTATGACTTCAACTTGAAGAAGGCTGGGTATCATAATGTTAGAAGATTTAACAATACTGCATCAGGTGTTTATCAAGTGACAACGGGGAGACGCGGTGAAAGGGGCGGAAGGGTTCAAGTGGTGGAATTGGGTCCTCGAACATGCACTTGTGGCAAATGGGTGCAATATCATTACCCTTGTTCGCATGCTCTTGCCTGCTTCAAAGCCCAACATATTGACGGTTTGAATTATGTTGATTTCTTTTACAGTCTTGAGGCGTACTACAATACATGGAGGAGCACTTTTAATCCGATCCATGACGAGGCTTATTGGAATGTAGATCATCTTGTCCCAAGTTTTTATCCTAACCCGATGCACCGTCGTGATAAGAAGCAAGGAAGACCTAAATCAAGGCGGATTAGAAATAGGATGGATTGGCAGGTGGAGAAAAGGAAGTTTCGTTGCGGGATATGCAATGTAGAAGGTCACACTAAAAGAAGATGTCCAACTCTTAGGGAGGAAGATTAAATGTTATTTTCTAGTACTTGTAATATGTTTGTTTAACTATTCGTGAATGTTTGTTTTATTTGACTTTGAACTTGTAATATATTTAAGTATTTGTGGATGTTATTATATTTGAACTTGTGATATATTTAATTATTCGTGAATGTTTTTTATTTGTTAAACTTTAAATTAGTAAGTGTTATTATTTTAATTGAAGTAGTAATATATATAACATAAATAAATCAATTCAGTGACCACAACCCGGTCACATAGGAAAATATTACATAAATAAATAAATTCAGTGACCACATCCCGATCACATAGGAAATACAACAAAAATCAAATAAATTCAGTGACCACAGCCCGGTCACATAGGAAAATATTACATAAATCCCGGTACATAGTAAATCCGACACAAATCCATATATTACATGTCCAACACATTAACTTAACAAACTTTAGGGAAGACCTTAGAAACATTAGAAAGTGTAATGTTAAGTAGTTTTTTGGAGCGTGTGACGGCAAAGACAACAACCTAATAGATCAACAAAACAAAACATTTAGAACAAAATGTTAAGGTATACTCCCTCCGTCCCATTGAGAGTGAGACTAGAGGAGTGTGCACGATATTTAAGATAAAGTGATATATATGTGGTAGAAAATGAAGAGAGAGAATGAGTGGGTAAATAGTGGTGTTGGTTGAATAAAATGAGTGGTGGAAAATGAAGAGAGAGAATGAGTGGGGTTAAATAGTGGCGAATGATGAATATAAGTATATTAAAACATTTCCATTTTGGGTAGTCTCACTTTAAGTGGGACGGCCCAAAAAGGAAAGAAGTCTCACTTCTAGTGGGAAGGAGGGAGTATATCCTTAGGGAGTGTAATGTTAAGTAAAATATTTCATACATGATTAAGTATTAGAACAGCACCAACACCTATGTCACTTCCATACTGACTTTCCTTAACCACTTTGTCAGCAATGAAAGCTTCAATTGTGTCAGTCGGATCCTTCAAAGTCACCGAAACAGAGCCATAACCAGTTGGTTTGCACTCCTTCACGACAACAACAACCTAATAGAACAAAAATATAACGATCAATTATTTTTAAATATCAACCTTAACTATAATTAATGTAAAATATTATACCTGTTCCACCCTGTCATGTTGTTTGCATTTCTCCTTGATCGTTCTCAACGGATAATATGCACCCTCTGCAGTGAGATAATCCATTGCAGAAAGCCATGGTTTGCGCTGGAAATCTTCATCCTCCTCCGGCTCTTCAACCTTTCTCCTTATGGCCTCTTGGGTCGACTGAGGTGGATCTTGAGAGACATGAGCTTTTCCGAAGTGATGCCGCCACACGGCCTCTGCTGCGATACCAGCGGGACCAGGTATGATACGAGGCGGTGGAGATTCTAACTCTCGTTCGATTTGAGAGAGATTAGATTGAGCATCGGAGGTTTGACCAGGATTACCATGAAGAGGTTGATTTTCACGATACCAGCGGGGGAGCGATGGATCCATTATGACAGTTAAATTTTTTTGAGAGAGATTAGATTTGAGAGAGATGGATGAATTTGTTTTTGAGGTCACCAAGCCTTTTAAAGGGTAAGTATTCTGATAAAAACGGTATTGGTAGTGCCGTTTTTTACAGTTCTGATAAAAACGATATTGGTAGTGCCGTTTTTGACAGTTCTGATAAATTTATTTGAGATGTTTATGTAAATCCTTCTTTGTTTGATTTTTTGTGATGAACTTCCATGTCAATATTTGGGGTCTAAATTTATTCCAAAAATTCCACAAAATATCCATTTTATTTATATACATATAAATACTACATCAATCCAAATATTTATTGACCACATCCCGATCAAATAGGAAATCCATCAGGGATATGTAGATGGGGTGTAATTGTTAGGAGGATTACGTGGCCTTTCACCTCTCCTAAGCATAAGGCGAGAAAATACACGACCTATTCGTGATGTGTTAGTTTGACGAGATGACAATGGTACCTGAGTTGGGTTTATGTGACCAAAAGGTGTAGCCTCCGGAAGCGACATCGGAGGTAGTGTTGGAGTATAATCCATTTGAAAGCTTCGCCTTCCACTCCCACTCCCAGAACCATACGATGTGAAACCCGTCCCTAGAGGTGGACTTGGAGCATAGTCAACGCTTCTTCTTCGACTTCCACTCCCACTCTCCGAACCATATGATGTAAAACCAAAATTTGGCGGGGGAGTTGGAGTATAATCCATCTGTGTATGAGAGAATCCATAGTTTCCTGCCTGGGAGAAAGCGTCATGTCCTGTAAATGTGTTTGGACCCTCGTTATATCCGCCCTCATCATTCCCTTCCTCGGCATTGTCCCCCTCATTCGCTGCCTCCTCAACATATACCTCTGGATCATCCTGCACGTGTTGAGCACGTCTACGAACCCGATTTCGTCTCTGTGGCTCCCCTTGAACACGATCTACTGGTGGTGGAGGAGGTTGGAGGGCATCCAGTCGTTTCTGCTGTCTAATAGATGATAAGGATTGTCTGATGACACCACGGGTAACATATAGGTTTTGTGAGCGTATGCCGTATCCCTCTACCTCAAATATGGCATTCTCGTTGGATATGTACACGCGCTGAAGGTTTTGAATCTGTTGAAAATAACAAAAAAGGAATAAATTATAACGATAAGACAAAATTGTAAACAAATAAAAATGAACTAAAGTAAATATGTACTATTTAGCTTACCAAACCCTCATAACGACTAGCATGCGCCCTGTACCCCTCATCCTCTATAGCATTCGGATTCTGGATCAATAACCGTGTAATCCTATGGTACCATAACATATAGGAATGTGTGTAATCTACATCCTCGGTACCATATTGCCCAGCCACCACCAAATTAGCCCGTTGATTCCACATTCCGATGGGAACTATGTGGAATTCAGGCCAATTAACTTCTGACCGACCTCGTCGATCTAGTCCATGCAGGTAATCACTCGTGTCATGTGGGTCAGGGATATTCTGTAACATCCCGAACTGCCTCATTACTCGATCGGGAAGGTGCCACTCAACCCTATCAAAGCAAATGAGGGGCACCTTCGCTCTCCATATAGCCTGTCCCTGGAAGCAATATGGTGGACCCTGGACATTTAAGTACGGCTGCCACTCAACCTGATCATCATTCAAATACGCCAGCTGATCTCGGTATCCACGCAAGTTGTGGGCGGTAAGATGCGTATATGATAAAGGACATTGCCACCTACATATGGAGCAATTTGACATACAAATTAGTGTGTAATAATAAAAATTAAGTACATAAAATATTATGTGGACTTAAATTGAATTTATTTTAGAATACCTGCAACCATATGGGGATAATGCATCCTGAAGAATGACATCTCCACGTGTCCTTACGGGTCGTAAACACAACAACCGTTCCCAAGCCCAAAGCTAAAAAAAATAACATATAAAGAAAAAAATTAGTGTCACGTACAAAACATATTTTCTTCACTACAATAATATAAGAAAATATAATTGACATACATGTACAATTGTTAAGAATCCAGCACAACTTTTCGCATCGGGCTTTGTCGCTACACACAAGTCACGATATAAAAAGGCTAACATTGCACTACCCCAACTGTAGTTCCCGATCGTGTCAACGTCCCTAAGCAGTGGGAGGTACACGAGTTTCACTAAGACATTACTCGTATCCGGCATTAAATGTGACCCTATGCATATCAAAATATATGCCCGAGTATACTGGTTAACCAATTCGGGCGGGGCATTTGCAGGAAGCTCCTCCCACTGAGTCAGTTCGTCTATAATCCATTTAATAGACAATCTACCACCCTTCAATACGCCATCAGGTGGTTGAATCCCTAGTAATTCGTGGCATAATTGAACCCATTCCAATTTTTGCATATGGGTTTGGGAACTAATCACAGGATCCCCGTCTATAGGAAGGCCACATAAAATTCCAACATCCTGAAGGGTGATGGTCATCTCCCCAACTGGCAAATGAAATGTGTGCGTCTCTGGACGCCATCTCTCAATCAAAGCCTCTAACAAATGCCAATCATATTTGAAAAAACCTAGTTTATAAACACCGTAAAACCCAACATCTAAAAGTTTACTCTGAATCCTAACATCCAAGTTTTTAGGAGGTTCCGGACCGCGCCTAAATCTAATATTCTCAACTTCTTGTTGAGCCCAAATATAACGTGACCGGTGTTTATCTTGCCATTTTAATACGGAGTCGTCTAACGACCCGGGATCAACAAATGCTTGGTTATCATGATATTGGTCCATCTGAAACAAACAACAAATCTATTAAACTAAAATACGGAGGAAAAAAAGAGGCTGGTTCGTTAAATATTTAAATGAAAAAGGGCAATTTTTTGACGGTATAGTTAAGTTTTTGACAAAAAATGGCATATTTTGACAAAAGACACAACTGTTAATTATTAAACTATAATTCAGTAAAAAGAGGGGCTGTTCGTTAAATATTTAACAAAACAACACAAAACCCGTTAAATTTCTGACATTTCAGTTAAGTTTTTGACAGAAGCTGGGAATTTTTGTTAATTTTCTGACGAAATTCGGATATTAATAAATAACGTATTGTTAAATGAATACAAAATCACAAAAAATTAACATGTATTATTAAAAGAAACTCAACAAATATTATTCTAGTTTCATCTAATTGTAACAAACACATAAATATACATAAATTCATAGCAAAGAAAGGTCATTAAAACACAAATTATAGAAAGGAAAATCACTACATACTAACCTTATGATTTTAAAAACGTAACTACGAGTAACGTTTTTAGAATTTTTCCTCTTTTCCAACAAAATCTTGGATTTTTTTGGTGAGATGATAGAGAGAAAAATGGGGATGAAGTAGGGTTTCACTGGAAGGGGAAGGGGAAGGGAAGGGAAGGGAGGTTGGGGGGAGGGGGGTCACGCATGCACAGTTGGGAATTTGTTGCTGTCGGAAATTTTGAGAAGAAAACGGCATTGATAATGCCGATTTCTGCAGAAATCGGTATTGCCAATACCGTTTTCTTCTTTTCCACCTGCCAGACTTTCTTTTTATCATAATATTCCTCCCTCCTCCTTAACCCCTAATTATCCCTAATTACCTTGGAGGGATGGACAGTTTTTGCGTTAACTAAAGTCGGTATTGCCAATGCCGACTTCATCCCAAAGTCGGTATTGCTAATGCCGATTTCATAGAAAATGGTCATTTTCGTACATAAAATTTCCCTTGTGTCATTTGGGTAGATATTGATTTGAAAGAGAATTATTTGAAAATAAAAATCTGATTATTTAGAAAAAGGATTATTTTTTTAGAAAAAAAAATTATTTCATTTTTAAACCTTTTGAGTTTCAAAAATTTCACTAAAGCCCTTACTAACTAATATCATTACAAATCCATCCATTTAGTCGATCGCGTGCCATGCACATGGCACTTAACTGACTTTTCTAACGATTTCCGTCAAAAAGCCCTTAACTAGCGAAAATTTCACATTTGAAGCCCTGATCTAGCGGAAAAAAAACTGAGGCCCCTTTTAGACGCACCCCTGGAGTTCAGGCCCTAAATTGTCATTAACCCATAAAATTATACATAAATTAATGAAAGAAAACTCATAAAATATGAATAATACTAACTTTATGATTTCAAAAACGTAACTACGAGTAACGTTTTTAGAATTTTTCCCCAATTCCCTCTTCTCTTTCTCAACAAGATCTTTGATTTTTTGGTATGTGGTCTCAATTGCTAACTGATAGAGATAGAGAGAAGATTGGGATGAAGGGTTTAAAGGGAAATGGGGGGGGGGGGGGGTTCTCGGTGAGTGGGTTGGGTGGGTGGTGTGCAGTCAAAAAGGGAGCTGGGAAAACGGTATTGGCAATACCGATTTCATCCAGAAGTCGGCAATACCAATGCCGTTTTCTGCAGTGTCGTTTTCCTCTTTTGTCCAGACGTTTATTCCCTCTTAATCTCTCAAGCTTAATTAACCCTAACTTAATGACTTTTTCCAGAAAATGAAATCGGCAATGCTGGTGGCGACTTTAGTCTGAAAACAGTACTGTGAATTCCGACTTTAAAAGAAAGTGTTATTTTGGTATATAAAAATTTGGCAGTGTCATTTTGATACATACTAGTTTAAAAAGTTATTATTTGAAAAAAAAAATCCACAAATATAACCAGGGTATAAACATGTAAAATGAACAAATTAATTGGGGTGTTATCTTGCGGGTGTGTTTAACAAAACTCTTAACACAATCAGGAAGTACAGTTAGATATATACATGCAGAAGAGAAAATGTCCAATATAAATGAGGAAAACAAAAAAACAAAAAAAAATCAAACAAACTACTCCCTCCGTCCCAAAATTAAAATGAATGTTTAATAAAAAATGAAATTTGGTTGTAAAAAATATGGGCTTTGATTTTGGGACGGATGTAGTATTATAAACGAAAGGCAGAGGATAGTACCTTTTGTATTTCCCAAATCCACCCAAACCGAAGCCAGGTTGTTCCAAAAATGAAAGCTTGGATATTGACTTCAAAACAACTATCAAACTAACCAAAAAAGAATTGGAAAAACGTAAGTGCATTACAAGATGGTTACCCAGATCAATTTCCAAAAGAAGAATACAATTAAGGAAGAATCTGTGACTACCTGTCTGGGTCGTTTCTTCCTCTTAAAGTCTGAAGCCATGACGGTGTCACGGAAAAACTGAGTTTCCTGGCGTGTCAGACTTCAATTGCGGTCAGGATCGGCGCATCGGCGGTGGAAGTGAGTGGCCTTAGATGGCGGCGGAGTAAATGAGAGGAGCAACGGTGGAGTTGGAATAAGCTGAGATTGAGATTAGGGTTTCTTTTCTATTTACTCCCTCCGTCCCCAACAAATGATCCCCTCTCTCTATATACTCCCACCGTCTCATAACTACGTGCATAAATTGTCATTTTGTGTGTCACATTCGTAACTCACATTTTCTTAAAATAACAAGGAATTTTTATTTTTCATCTCACTCATTCTCTTTCCAACTTTACTTTTTACACTCAAAACATCAATCAACCTACTATTCTCCACCCCACTTTCTCCCTCCTACTTCATCTTTCACACTCACAACAATGGCAAATAGCACATTAGTACCTCAAAATTTCACATGAGTTGCAATTTAAGTCCTAATGTTCCAATTTTGGCAATTTAGTGCATAATGTTCACAATTTTCGGTGAAATGTGTCTTTCTTGAATGACCATGGATGGATACTAACGAAATGAACGAAAAATCTAACGAGCTTCTTTGAAAATTGCATTTTCTACCCATAAAATTTTATAATATTTATTTTGCCCTCGTTTCATTGAAAACTTTACATCTCCCTTTAAATAACACAACGACCATAAAATAAGGACCATAATAATTCACATTAATTAAAAGAGCGCAAATTGAAAAAATAAACCAATTACATATTCTAAACCACATATTCCATTCTTCAACCTCTCACCCAAAAACTAGAACATGAAAGAAAACCATTACTCTTTTTTCTCTCTCTACCTCTCTTACCCATCACGTTCATTCCCTGCCGGCGAGATTTTTCTGGCATATTTTATTACTGACTCTCTCTCTGGTAACACCAAGGATTTAGGTCTGGAGATTTAGATCTTGTTCTCAGTCCGCCACCTATCCCACCATTTTCTTCAAAACCAAAGTCATCATTTATCTTGTTTTTTCTTCTCTCCCCTCAAGGCACAATCCAGTTTCCCATTTATGTTTGTTTTCAAACTAGTTAGATTTAATATGAAAATTAAATTTTATTTTTTCGTCAATGATTCTGATTTTTTGATTAAAGAGTTGAGTTTTTAGTGGTGTTTTGCTATTTTGTCTGTTTTTGTATTTTAAAATTGGATGGAGGTGGCTCATCGAGTGAGATATGGAGGAAGAAGATTTGTTTTATGATTTTTTTTTTTTTAAATATCCCTTAAGTTTTAAATAGATATTTTGGGACTTATAAATTTTTTAACAAAATGAGGGCAAAATAAATAATTATTGAAACTTATGGGTAGGAAATGTAATTTTTAAATAAACTCGTTAGGTTTTTCGTTAATTTCATTAGCTTCCATCCATGGTCATCCAAAAAAGACCCATTTTCGCCACAAATTGTGAACATTAGGCACTAAATTGCAAAAGTTGGAACATTAGGACCTAAATTGCAACTCATGTAAAACTTTGGGGTACTAATGTGCTATTTGCCAATCACAACAACTACCCATTACATTTCATCCCTTAAGTCCCGTACAAAACCCATTTTGTGCGCATAGTTATAGAACAGAGAGGGTATACTCCCTCCGTCCCATTTCAAATTGCAAAAGTTGCCAAAAAGGGTGTCCCAACTAAAATTGCAAAATTCAAAAATGGCAAGTTTCAACCCACTTGCACACTCACATCCACTAACCCACTAACTATTCTCTACCCCACTTTCTCTCTCCCACTCAACTATCAACACTCACAACACATCACTTTTTTCACCTTTTTCCTTAATCCCCGTGCCAACCTAGTATTTGCAATTTGAAATGGGACGGAGGGAGTATATAAATTCATTTTGTCATTTTTAGGGGGGTGTTGTTCACACCCATAAAATTATTTAGTACACTTGTAAACTTGTAAGTGTATTTAAAGTTTTATATGGTACGATGCTGTGAATTACAGGTATAGGTGTGCTCAATAATTTTATGGAAGTGAACAACAACACCCCATTTTTAATGTCTTATGTCTCATTTTCTTTTTCTTATTTTTTTAAAAATAACTATTTATCATAGTATCCAATTGTCATAATCATAATAACTTTTATTTATTATTTTATACCTCATCTATCTCTCCTTTGTAGTCACAATATATATTTTAAAAACTCATAACACCTACGTTTAAAACATTTTCTTTAGGTCAAAATATGTTTAACCCCCTAAAGTATACACCCATTCTCACTTTCCACCTTTGCGCGAATTTAGTCCCTAGGTGGCACCTCAATTAACCGCGAATCTCACTTTGCCCCCTAGCACCAATCAGTGTTAGAAATTTAACGAAAATAGGTCATGTGAGTGGTATCTCAGTCATTCCCATTTTAATTTGTAATAATTGTTTAATTTATCATCCTCTTTATATATATATATATATATATATATATATATATATATATATAGTCGTGCTCCTGTGAGAACCTAAATATCGTGAGAACCGTGAGAACTTTGATACATTAGGTTTTTACCTAATGTATCCATCCATTGGTTCACTTTGATACATTGGATACATTACTTGGATACATTAGGTAAAAACTAATGTATCCAATGGTTCCCTTGGATACATTAGGTTATAGTTCTCACGGCTCTCACGATATATATATATATATATATATATCGTGAGAGCCGTGAGAACTTGGATACATTAGGTAAGAACCTAATGTATCCAATCCAAGTAATGTATCCAATCCAATTAATGTATCCAATGTATCCAAGTGAACAATTGGATACATTAGGTAAAAACCTAATGTATCCAAGTTCTCACGGTTCTCACGATATTTAGATTCTCACAGGAGCACGACCATATATATATATATATACATATACATATACTCCCTCCGTCCCAGTTCACTTGAGACTTATTTTCATTTTGGTCTGCCCTAGCTCACTTGAGACCTCCCCAAAATAGCAAACTTTTAATAATTTTATATTGAATCTACCCCATCACTTATTCTCTCTTCATTTTACACCACTCAATTTATTCAACCAACACTATTATTTACCCCACTCATTCTCTCTCTTCATTTTCTACCACACATTTTTCTTATTTTATTATTTTTCCTTGGCTATTAATGAAAAACTGAAAATAAAAATCGAGGTTCATCCCCCTTAAATTCATCCTCTTCATCTTCATCAACCACCCCTCATCCTTCCATCTTCGTCATCTTCCGCAATCACTGATCCTCCTCCTTCTTGCACTGTCCCTTTCCCCACACATTCTTCCCGCAGTGACCCTCCCCACCTCTATTCCCCAGTTTAACACTCCTATCCCATCCCCTACCTCCAGGTCATCCCTCGCCCTCCCCTCCCTCTAGTTTAGTTTGTCTCTCCCCCACCACGGTCTGACCGTCCACTCCTCTTCCCAGGCACACCATCATTGTTTTCCATTCAACTAGGTCGCGCTTAACTGCAACTACATGAATCGAAGATGCCCAGATCTAGGCTTCTTTATGTTCTTCTTTTTCCTTCAAGTTTGATCTTCGAATGGGTTTGAAATTGAAGAATCTAATTTGAATTTGAGTTTGATATATTTGAGGTTGTGTTTAATTTTACAGTTGAAGAAGCCCAAATCTAGGTTTATTTTTGTTCTGGTTTTTCTTTCTTCAAGTTTCATCTTTGAGTTTTGAGAGTTTGGATTTGGGTGTTGTTATACACACCCGTAAAATTTATGAATAAACTCGTAATGATGTTTCTTACAAAAATGCCATTGATCCAAAAGTCATTAATAACCCTTATCAATTTCATACACCCACAGATTCTCTCTTCCTAAGCCTAGGTTTCACACAAATGAAGGAATTATCCTCATCTTCTTCCCCTTCCTTCTATGGCAGCCTTCTCCTCTATCTCTGTCTACCATGGCAGCTCCGGTTTTCTCCCTCCCCATGTCCTCAACGTCTGTACTGCACTGTTGTCTCAGATCAAGCTGAATAAGACCAGATCTAAAACCACAGATCTGAATCCCAAGTTACAAGAAAGCTCAACCACGATCTCTCCTTCATCTACGCCGACCATGCTACTTTCCGTTCATCTTACAATCCGTCATCATTCTTCGATCTGATACCACCCACACAGATCTTCAGTGTCCGTCTCTCTCCTTCCTCGATTGGAAAAAAGGGTTTTGTGGGGAAGAAGATGATCATTCCTCGATTGGAAAAAGGGGTTTTATGGGGAAGAAGATGATAGGTGTTCAGAAGTTAGGGAGATGGAGAAATTTAGGGAAAAAGATGAACTTGGCCGGAAATTTTGAAGGTGTTGGCCGGAATTTATGAAGATGGCCGGAAATTTTGAAGGTGGCCGGATATAATGAAGGTGTGTGTTCTGGCCTTTTGGGTATAAAAAGGGTAAAAGGGGTAGAATGGCATATTTGTGTTATGTTAAAGATGTTTGTTTGAGGTGTACTTATCGTTACGAGCAGTGTTCTAAAAGACCCCCGTCTAGGCCGCCTAGGCGCTAGGCGTTCATGAAATGCCTAAGTCCCGCCTAAGATATTATAACTATTTCTGAATTCTCGGCCCCGCCTAAGTCCGCTTAGACCCTGCTGCGGCGCTAGGCCCTGCTGCGGCGCCTAGTGACCGCCTAGCGCTTTTTAGAACCTTGGTTACGGGTGTATTCATAAATTTTACGGGTGTGTATAACAACACCCTTTGGATTTGATCTTACAATTGGGTTTTTAAATCTGGTAATGGAGGTGGTGGGTGGTGGTGGCATGTATGTGGTGACTAGATTAATGAACTTGGTGGTGGTTCTAAGTGGTGGTTATGACTCAAGTTTAAATGACACAAGAGCCCTTCTTTTTTTTTAAGTTAGAAGACCGATATATCCTGCATGACTAAAGTTTAAATGACACAAGAGCCCTTCTTTTTTTAAGCTAGAAGACCGATATACCCTTCACACGATATGCACATGGCCTATTTCCGTTAAATTTCTAACATTGTTTGGTGCTAGGGGGAAAAATGGGATTCACGGTTAATTAAAGTGCAAAGTTGAAATGGGTGTATAATTTGGAGGGCTAAACATATTTTGGTTTTTTCTTTAATTCTCATTCTTAAAATAAAATCGATATTCCTTTCGGAAAAAAATATCAATATTTTGTTACGGGGCAGAGAAACTATGAGGTTATTCTTGTATTTTGTCTTTCAATCCCAAAATTTGATAATGCACAAAAATTGATACTCTATCCGTACTCCATCAAATTGCAAAATAATTTGGAATTAAGAAAATATTAAAAGAATGTGTTGTGACTATAGATAGTTGGGTATGAGAGAGAAAATGAGGTACGGAATACTGAGTGAGTTAGTTGATGTGAGTATGATAAAGGAAACACAACTAAAAGATTAAAAACATTGTCTTGTCAATTATGATAATTAATCCGAGAGACAGATCCTCGTGATGACCATAAAAGTCAAATGAGAGTAGTTTTTTTTTTTTTTGGAGTGAGGGAGTATATGTCTAGTGTTTATTTTTTCTTATCGCAAGGCTAGACCAACCGCAAATGCACACTGGTTAATTAAACATCCAAAGTTCTTTTCTTCTCAATAGAGGTATTCTAATACATTACACCACCAACCACCACATGTATTTGTATCTATATAAATACATACATATATATATAGTTATACCAATCCAAACAACAAGATAACCATGTATAACCAATCCCATACATGACACCTGCAATTGAGGGACCAAAAACTTAGTCAACATTGATGCTAGTAAACACACACATTACACATACACACACATGAGAAGCCATATATAAACTTCTTACCTCATGATGTGTATAGAATCAAGAACCCTAAAGTTTTCTCAGAATCTCTTAGTCCATGGCATGATGATGAGCTGGCATTTACAGTCCGAACGACATTAACGACACATCATCACATGGGAGCGGAAACCTTTCTTATGTCTCCTCTTCGAGCATAGAGGCGACTGTCTCGTGTTGCAGGCGATTGTTGTGAGCTGCTGTGAGGGGCACTTCTGGTATTCTCGTAAATCTCAGCTTGAGAAGCCAAGTACTCGAGTGCAACAACTATATCACCGATTAGGGGACGGAAATTCGCTTGTTCTTGTAGACACATGGCAGTAATGGCAACAGCATGTTGCACGCAACGGTGAGAGAAGTTCCCTTCCAAGGCAGGATCAACCAGCTCAACAAATCTCTTCCGGTCTTTCAAATAAGGGCGAGACTGCAACAAAAATAAATACGGACAAAATAACGATTTTACCCTCAAATCTTTAGAGTGATTATTAAGTTAACATGTTTGAGTTTGTAGCAAGGAGGTGTAGGGGTAAATTGGTCATTTCAATTAATGCATTTGACAAAAAGGGGGAGAGTGAGATGAAACCAAACCTCAGGGGCCACTGATTCTTGTCAAAAACTCATGTGGGCAGTCAAAATAACCCGTTAAAAATTTAAAAATTTCAAATATTCTCCATCCGTCCCAAAATGATCTTCTTACTTCATTTGTTGTTACTACGAATGAACTACTTTGAGCAATAAGTATAAATATTGATTTAAGTATACTAATGAAAATCTAAAACTTGTAATTGACACACCATCATGATAATTAAATCAACATAAATTATTGCTCAAAGTTTAATCGTAATAATGACAAAAAAAGTGAGAAAATCATTTTGGGACCGAGGGAGTATTAAAGATCAAGAAAGATTTTCAAGTGCTCACCCAAGCAACTAAATTCTGCTCTCCAGGTTTCCTACTGCAATCATACGCCTTCCGACCAGATATGAGCTCCAACAGAACCACTCCAAAGCTATAAATATCCGATTTTATAGTAAGTTTTCCGCTCATGGCATAATCAGGGGCACAATAACCGTAAGTGCCCATAACTCGCGTGGAGACATGAGTGTTATCACCAACGGGTCCCAGTTTAGCAAGCCCGAAATCTGAGAGCTTCGGATTGAAGTCATTATCAAGCAATATGTTTGAAGATTTCAAATCACGGTATATAACAGGGGGGTTAGCTTTGCAATGTAGATACTCGAGACCACGAGCTGCACCAACTGCAATCTTTAGTCGAGTGCTCCAATCTAGTGGCTCTTGACCAGGTTCTAGGTCTGCAAACGCGGCACATACAACAAGTTCTAATGAGTGTCCATTTTTGGAGAAGTTACTAAATTCTCCCTCATCATACAACAAGTTCTAATTCACACTTATACTCATGATGAAATATGGTTAGATCACTAACGATTATTATGTACTTGTGCTGCTAAACATGCTTAAATTTAACCTTTTGGCAAATGTCACAAAATGGTATTTGGAGATTCATTTAGGGACGGGGGAATTGTTACTTGTGGGCATGGTCACAAATGTATAAGATATTTAAAGTGATACTATAAAAGAGAGGAATATAAATGCTGACTTTGATATTAATTTTCCTAAATGTATCCTTGTGATCTAAATTATCAAGACTTTGAGATAATTTGAAAATTGGATTCTGTTTCCACACATCCAGACTGTCCTGTGATGGTCATGGCTGCCAGGCTTCTCTAAAGAATTTCCCATGTACCCCCAAATCATAGGGTTTTCTCTAAACATCTGTTGTTCAGATTTTGTTACTAATGCAGAGATATCATATCGAGATTAATGAAAGCCAGAAATACCAAAGACGGATCCTCATGTGGTGTCTTTACCAGCTTTTGAAGATTGATAAAGAATTGTGATAATGATGATAACTACTCCCTCCGTCCCAAAATGATCTTCATACTTTTTTCGCTATTAAAGTAACTTTGAGCAATAATTGTAGGTTGATTTAATTGTCCTAATGAAAATCTAAAACTTGTTGTTCATAGTGTATCAATAACAAGTTTTGGATTTTCATTAGGACAATTAAATCAACCTAAAATTATTGCTCAAAGTTCTTTCGCAATAACAGCGAAAAAAGTATGAAGATCATTTTGGGACGGAGGGAGTATGTGCTAACTTTGATCTGGCTGCAACTCTCATGATGAATTACACAAATAATCAACTCAATTGGCTCAGCCAAGAAGCCAATTTAGTTTGTTTACATTTGTAAGTGAAGTTGGAAGTTCCTAGGTTAAGAAAGAATCTACTGCACAGCCTGGCACATAAAGAATTAAAGATGATATCACATTGTTTTTTACGTATGTCAAGTCGTAAACAGATAATGTTATTAGGAAATCCATGCGCACAACAATCCAGAGTTCGCAGACTGGCTCCTTAACTTCTTGTTACAAGATTTTCTTGTAAGAAGGGTTGGTCTGAATGGTCAATAAGTTTAGCAGACTAATTAGGGGATTTTTCTAAAGGTGGGGAGTAAAAACTAGGTCAAATACAACCAATAACAGTTAAGAAAGAGCGGAACATATCTGTCTAAAACTTTAGTCACACATGGTATAATGGTAGCGAAATCTGTAATCAAGATAAACAAGTCCAACATTAAATAAATGCAAAAGCAAACATCTTTACAAAGAATAGATATGAGGGTTACCGAAAAGATGATTCTCCAAGCTACCCAATGGCATGTACTCATAAACCAAGAGTCTTTGATCTCCATCAGTGCAGTAGCCTATCAACGTGACAAGGTTTGGATGGCGAAGAAGGCTCAACATAAGAACCTCAACAATAAATTCCTGGTTCCCCTGAAGACCGTTGAGATTAAGCTGCTTGATAGCTACAATCTGCCCACAAAAATCACATCATTCCCTTCAGTAATCAATCAAGCATTGTGTTTGCAAATACTACCTCCGTCCAAAATTAATGTCGCATTTCCAAAGAAGGAAATAATCATAGTGCATGTTTACTATTGTACAAGTATGTGCAAACAATAAAAGAACAATTCTTAAAATCGTTGACAAGTCAAATGAGACATTTTTATGGAACGGATGGAGTAATATATTGTTAATAAACGTATGAACAATCACTCAACAGAAATGGACTGTGGTAAAATGATCAACTAACCTGTCCTGAGTCTAAGCGACCTTTGTAAACACTTCCGAAACCCCCTTCTCCAATCAAATTCGCCTCCCTAAAATTCTGTGTGGCGATTGCGAGTTCACGAAACGTTAGGCTATGAGCCACATTGGTTTTTTGACTAGAACTAACCCTCCCTTTCCCTCTTCCATATTCTGCACATCCATCCGTATTTCAACATAAATCAATTAGATTTCCAATAAAAGAATGCAAATCCATATCTTAGACAAGGATAGCTACAAAGCCTACCATTTGCATCTCCATACGTCTTTCCCCTACCACTAACTGCAAAATTTAGAGGGAAAAAGCTCATTATACACGGATATCCAAGAATATATTTAGAGAGAGTAGGAAAATAAGCATAATGAAACCCACAATACACCTAGACTTATAATTATACAGCATGAGACGGGGGTGTACTAAATGCAATGAACATGCAGGGGTGCACACATACTCTCAACACACAGAAGGTTAAAAACATTACACTAGCATACGTTTATAGAGAAGGCGAGAGGCAAACCATAGCATCAGACACGCCAAACACATATCAATAGGGGCCAACAAGCACATAGCATGCACGCACATACACATTAAAAGGGGCCCATTAAGCACAAGGCACAAACTCACATGTAAATTGGAAAGCAAAATAAACAGAGTTGGCACACACAAAACACATCTAGATATAGAGGGAGAGAATGATAGGGGAAGATTAAGCATAAAGGGCGCACACATGGGCACAAGATCATGTAAGTATGGAAAGACCCAAATTAAGCCCATTGAACAAACAAGCCTAAACATAGATCCACATACATTTTCAACAGGCAAAAATAGCACGTTGATCACATATATACGTTGAGAAGAGAAAGAGCAAACCAAGCACATCTCACAAAATACATACACATAAAGAGAGGCAAATTAAGCATATTGCACACATACTCATACATAAACAAAGACAAATCAAGCTCTTTGCATACATAAACGCATAAATAAAGGAAAATTAAGCACATGGTATGCGCCTAAATACATTAGAGGCAAGTTAAGTACCCTTCGTGCACATACATACACATTCAAGGAGGCAAATCATGCCCATTGAACTCATATGCGCACATACACAAACGCAAATCAAGCACATTGCACAAACACACATAAACAAAGGCAAATTGAGCATATGCAGATACATACATAAACAGAGGCATATTAAGAACATTGCCCCCACATTTATTTATAAAAAGAGGCGAACTAAGCACCATGGATACATACACAAATACACATCCAACAAAAAACAAAACTATATAAAAAAAAATACCTGAGGAATCAGCAGATCCGACAACGATTTCATCATCATAGTTCCTGACATCTTTCCGGCGAGGACTTATGCAAGGAAAGCAAGTCATCTGTCTTTTCCCAAAACAGAGAAATGCCACAACAGAGAGGAAGAGAGGAGAGAAACTGAGATTATAATGAAATTTCACCCTCAAAAGCCAATTAAAACTCAAGGAAATCAAACAAAACCTGAAACCCCCAAATCAAATTCTTTTCTTTTTGGTTGAAATTGAAAAAAAGAAAATCTCTTTTCTTTTTCTCTTTCTTTCCTTGTATTTTTCTTTTCTCCCCTCTCCACGAGGGAGAAATGAAAGAAAAAGAAAATGCAGCAAATTTCAACCCAAGCTCAAAGAAACCAAACAAGAAATGTTTAGATCTACAACAAACCCACAACCCATTGCCACAAAAATTACATACAAAGAAAACAAACAAACAAATACCCAAGATTATTATAATATACCAATAATTACCACCAAAATAAAACTATATTCACACAATCTAAATCAAAAGATTACAATAATGTAACACATAAAAAAAATTAAAAAAAAAAAATCAACCCAAAAGAAACCCCTAAAGTCGCATTTTTTTGAAATTTAGTGGTGACTATTCACTAGCTCAGCTTGACCTTCTTTTTCTCTCCCTTTTTCCCCAATTTTGCGGCACTTTTAACGGTACATTCATCTATATCTAACTTTCTCTCTCTAGAAAAAGAATGTGACTGTGTGTGACTGCGTGAGAGAGAAAGCAGTAGTACTAGTAGATACTTCTAGATAGAGAGAGAGAGAGAGAGAGAGAGTGGGGCTGGCATTAAAGGGTAGTGTATGATGTTGTTGAAGGTCGCTCTCCAAATCTCTCTCTCTCTCTCTCTCTCTCTCTCTCTCCTGTTTTAACTCTCTTTGGCGCTTGGAATTATTTTCTTTACCGGTTTTGCATTTAAATGTTTCGGTCAGGAAGAAGGTGAGGGAGTGTGTTTGAAGTTTGACCTTGTGGGTTCGATTTTATTACGGTTCTACCACTGACGGTTGAGATTCGTTACCGTGTCGACAACACCGCGGACAGTGGGTGGGATAACGTTAGATCTTCTGCGGCGGAAACGCGTTCACGTGATGTTCTTGTGAGTTGTCGTTTAAAACTAGTCCTTATAGATTGGGATTATTACACTTACACCCCCTCTTTTAAAGTTCTTGTTATGGGAACAAGCTAAATTTGTCTAACTAGTTAAAGTTGGAGTTTTTGTCAACATTTTCTATGGCTCCTGTCGCATTTACCCCCTCTCAAAATAGATGTCGTTTTGAGCATTGCACAATTATTTAAAAATATAATTAATGCGTGTGAAAAAGTCTCAGATACCTCTAAAGTTATCAAATTACCTAGGTAATTAAATGTTTGTGCAAGAAATACTCCACTTTCATTAATAAGGGTATAATTGGTATACAACAATAAAAAAGTCTTGAAAATAATAAAATGACAAGTAATTTGAGACAAAAATTAACTCCTAAAACGACAATTATTTTGAGACGGATGGAGTAAAAGTTTAAATTTCAATTTCAGTTGTTATGGTTGTAGTAGTGAAACCTTTTTTTCAATTTACTTCTTTATTTATTTAACTTAAAAGATGGTTGAAAACTCTAGAGTGACATTAAATTTAATTATAGTTTTTGCACCTATTTAAAGATTATACTCTATATCAACTGAGAGATAAGAGCCCAATTTATAGTTACTTACAAATAAATTACAACATCAATTTACGTTCACAAATTCTTGAGGAAAACGCGTTTTTCCTAATTCTCAGGAAAACGTGTTAAGAAAAACGCGGTGGTATTTTTGTAAATATGTGGAACTTTTTTAAAAAATGCGCGGTGTCATTTTTCTAAATAATCGGAACTTCTCAACAGTTCTGGATATCAATATAAAACCTTATGGATATGAGATTGATAGCCAGAACCTTTGAAAGTAATAGCCAGAAGGGTCATTTTTGTAAATAATCGAAACTTTCAACGGTTCTAGATATCAACATAAAGCCTTCTGGATATGAGATTGATAGCCAGAACCTTTTAAAGTGATAGCCAGAAGGGACCTGGATATAAATATAAAGCCTTCTTGATATCAATATAAAACCTTCTGGATATGATGTGATAGCCAGAACCTTTGAAAGTGATAGCCAGAAGGTTTTTTCTGAATTTTTTTTTAGAGTAACAGAAGTATTAATAGATAGCCAGTGACAATATTTAGGATGACCAGTTGTTGTGTTACGAAGGTCCAGTGAGTGTGTTGAGGACTGCCAAATGATTTTGAAAAACACGTTTTTCCTAACCATTATAAAAAACGCATTTTACAGGAGACCAACTCATTTCACATCGTGGATATAAAAAAAAAATCTCTTATGTTTTTTTATCGAAACCAATGAAAACTTATCATTGTGAAAAATCATATTTCTTCCTAAGTTTTTACAGCCACTATTAATATTTTCTGAATCCACAACCCACAACGGGATCTTAACTAAAAGAAATTAGTTGTAATAAAAGTTTGATGCAAAGTTGAGGGTTATATACGTTGTTATTCATGCAAGTTTCATGATATTTCACTCAAACCCTTTATCTTTGACTACTCGTTCGTCTCCCTCTACTTCTATTATTAAGTGGCACTTCCACCGACTTAACATGTGCATTGTCACATGCCTATATTTGTAAGAAAAAATAGGTACACCCTAGTCCATTGCAGTCATCCTTTCTCCTTTAATTAAACCTTAAACCAAATAATTTTGTTCACTTGTTATTGAGGTTCTGAAACCGTTACGCGGTAGCTTGGCATCGTAGTTGGGCCTACCGCTTAGGCGGTGCTTAGACGGGATTTAAGCGGGACCGAGAATTCAGAAATAGTTATAATATCTTAAGCGGGATCAAGGCATTTCATGAACGCCTAGCGCTAGGCGGGGCCTAGGTGGCCTAAGCGAGCAACATTTAGAATACTTCTTGTTACTTCACTTCAATAAAATAGCAAACCATAGTGAATGGGTCCTTAGTAGCACTATGAAAGAAGAGCAATGTTGAGGACTTCTTAGACACACCACAAATTGAAATGGAGCTACTAAGGTTGTCTAAACCATGTGGTAATTATCGACGAACGTCTCTCTATATCTACATTTTATCTAATTCTCCCACATGATATCAGAGTGAGATTCAAACTTTGTTGAGACTCTACTTGTGTAATTGTACTTTTAAATTTCTTGAACAAGTTCACATGCTTGACATTAATCTCAAGTAGTCTGGAGCATGCCTCTTCTTTTGCGTTGTTTCATTCAGGTCACATTCATCTCAAATAGTCAGAGTGAAATTCAAACTTTGTTTCATTAAGTAAATAACAAACATGAGTTAGTACATGACTCAATGAGCTACTCCAACATACCTAACGTTCAAATAACGGTAACATGAAACCTATATTATACTCCCTCTTGTTGGAGTAGAGATCCTAAGGAAACGAGGAGAAGAAAATCTGGGCGGAGCAGGAGCGAGCGGGCGCTTGGCCTACACCAAGCGGACTCTTGATGTAGGCAGTAGGTTCTCGTCTCCAGCATAATTAATTCAGGCGGGCGCTCGAATGGCACCAGGCGGGCGCTTGGTGCCGCGGCACTGAATTCGGGAAAGTCCAGAATTTCGGGAATTCTCTTCCGTTTAGGTTTAGGTCTTATTCTAGGTTTGCTATATAAGCAATGTTCCGCCCCCATACTCATTGTAACTCCATATTTACATATTATAGTGCAAGATCCTGGCTTGGTAGTGCCCCCAGACGTAGTCAAACATATTGACGAACTGGGTAAACAATTTCTTGTGGTCGTTTTGTCTTTTGCTTTGAGTTTCTTATTTCTTGTGCTTGTTTGTGGTGCTGGATTTTGTTGCGATTTGCTTGGGTGTTGGGTGTTGGAGGGTCAATTCCACAACAACTGGTATCAAGAGCTTTGGTTGGACGATCAAAGGGGTTTATCAAGCAATCAAGAATGGGCAAGGATAAACAAGCGGTGGAGAAATTTAATGGGTCTGACTATGGATATTGGAGGATGCAAATAGAGGATCTCTTGTATAATAAGGATCTCTATAAGCCTCTAACAGGAGTCAAACCGGAAAAAGAAAAGCAGGAAGACTGGGATCTCATGGATCGGAAAGTCTTAGGGGTGGTTCGATCTACTTTGTTGAAGTGGATCGCGAAGACTACCAGGAAGGCGAAACCACCAAGGAGCTATTGGATTATCTTACTGAGAGATTTGAAACTCCATCTGCTACAAATAAGGTTGATTTGATACGCAAGATGAGTAGTCTCAAGATGCAAGAAGGAGGATCCATAGCTAAACACATCGACGAGTTTATGGATATTATAGACTCATTGACTGCGTTGGAGATTACTTTCGGTGACGAGGTTCATGCGTGTTTATTGCTAGCGTCCTTACCAAGGAGTTGGAGCGGAACGGTGACAACGTTAAATGCTTCAGCGGGTAAGAACAATTTGAAGTATGATGATGTTAAGGACTTTCTCTTGGGCGAGGAAAATCGCATAAAGAAGTTGGGGACACCGTCTACTTCGGAATCGGTCTTGGCTACAACTAGTAAGGGAAGACCGGGTTCTAGAAATAAAGGGAGAATAGGGTCAAGGGAAAGTGTAATCGGGGGTGGGGATCAGTATGAGGAGAACAAATAAAGACAAAGGGTTGCAAGAGGATCGGTAGAGTGCTATCATTGTAAGGAGTTAGGACACTACAAGAGGGATTGTCCCATGCGATGGGATAAATCGGCGAATGTGATAATCGAAGGTGACGATGTACTGATTCTGAGTGTTAGTAGTGCGCTAGAATCATGGGTGCTGGATTCGGGGGCATCATTCCACTCATGCGGGCATGCAGGAGCGATGGAAAATTAAACTTCCGGTGATTTCGGGAATGTCTATCTGGCGGATGGCGAGCCTTTGGAAATCAAGGGGAAGGGGGATGTCAGAATAGGAGCATCGGACGGGAACGTCTTACATCTACACGGGGTCAGACACATTCCGGGTTTGAAAAAGAACCTGATTTCAGTTGGGCAGCTGGGTGAAGAAGGTTACATGGTGTAGATACCCCGGAAACCACGGCTTGGCTAGAGCGGTGAATTATCCTAGGATGTCTACTTGATTTTAAGAGTCGCCACCCACGTTTTAGAGGAACGCGAGAAAACCTAAGAAAATAGCCCTTTTTTTTTTTACGAAACCAAAGATTCTTGAGATGAGGGGTTCGGGGGCTAGGTGACGGAGTGGGAAGTACTTAAACACCCACTCCGCCCCGCTTACGCGGGTCTTGCTACTTTTGGTGTTCTAATACTAAAAAGAAAAGTCCTTCAATTATTAATGTAAGAAGTGCTAACAATTACAATGTAAAGAAAGGGGAAAATTAAAAGGAAATAAAAGAGGATTGTTTTTATTTATTAATTTATGCTAAAATATTACATGTAACAATTATGCCAAAAAATTACATGAAGAAATGAAATGAAAATTGAAGTGGAATTTGGAATGTTGGGATGTAACATTGGCCAAACTTCAATAGTGAATTGCCTTTTGGTTGTATCCCATTTATGGAGATTGTATACACATTAAAGATGAAGAGTGTAATAAAAAGATTTTAACAAGGATAGAAAATAAAGATAAGATTAAAAGTTTATAAGAGAATGAACATTGTACCTTGTGCTTGAATGGGGAAGAACCAAACTGTCTATAGTGACCACTCTTTGAAAATTGATTTTATGTGTTTTAAAGTGTTTTTGATTCAAGAATTCTTCCTCCCTTCCATGGTGGAATGAAGAGGCATTTATAGGTGTTAGGGAAGTGTTTTTGGTCACAAAGATGGCCCTTCCCCGGATCAAGCCAAGGCATAATGGCCTTGGGGGTTACAAATCAGAAAAGGAGGGAAATTTGGCCAAATCTGAGATTCTGGAAGCGGGAAGCGCGCGCTTCCCACCCCCCCCCCCCTATGGGAGGAGCACGCCTCCCACAAAGGAGGGAAAAGGCGTGCGCATCCCAGCTTCAAAAAATTCATATTTTAGCCCAAATGTTAACCCCGTTATGCAGTTATGCCCCAAAACTAACGGAATTAGTCCAAAAACTTAACAAACATCACTAAAGTCAACGAAAATAAATGAAACAAAGACTCAAGGTTGACTTTGCCACTTAGTCAAATCCAATACTAACGGGGTAAGTCAGGAACTTAACGGAAAGTAACAAAAGTTAACGAAAAGTAACAAAACTTAACAGAAAAGAGGAAGACAAAGAATGTGTATGCAATCGGGACATAAGAGGTCCAAGGCGGGGTGTGTACAGAGCCCCTCAGCGACGTGGATTGCGAAGCAAAACGCGTCGACGAAAGAAAGACAACCGCCGAGGACATCGACAAGAGAAAACAAAGACTCAATAAAACATGAATTTGAAATTTGCGAAGGATAGGGGTGCGCTCCTTGTGTGAGCGGCTTTATTGATATAGAAAGGATATGGCGGGATCTGTTTTTCTGAAGCGGGATCCGTTTGCTGATGCGGGATCCGTTTTGCTGATACGGGACCCGTTTGCTGATGCGGGACCCGTTTGCTGAAGCGGGACCCGTTTGCTGATGGCGGGATCCGTTTGCTGATACGGGGGTCCGTTTGCTGAAGCGGGATCCGTTTGCTGAAGTGGGATCCGTTTGCTGATGCGGGATCCGTTTGCTGAAGCGGGATCCGTTTGCTGATGCGGGATCCGTTTGCTGAAGCGGGATCTGTTTGCTGAAGCGGGATCCGTTTGCTGATGCGGGATCCGTTTGCTGATGCGGGATCCATTTGCTGATGGCGGGAACCGAGGCTCCGTCTGCCTATATGTGATATTTTTGTGTTTTTTGATGGAAAGGTGGTGATTTTGCGGCTCACCATGGACCGAGTTGTTGTCATTGAACTGTAATTGTTTGACTCTATGGGATGCAGGCGTAGTTAACGGCGGATCACTTTCTGCTGGGGATGAAGTGCCTTGAGTTGCAGATGTTGTTGACCTTGTGGTGGTACCTGTTAAGTGTGTGCTTTGCAGGTATACATGCTTGTGCAAGAAGATGCAAGAAGTGTGAAATGAAGAGAGAAATTGTGCTCGTGGTGCAATGTGATTTGAAAGCAGTTTTGCATGAGAGAGAGTTTTTGTAAGAATGGAGAAAGTGATTTTGTGTGCGGTGTGATTTGAGGAAAGCCTCGGATGTATTCATACCTTCACTTACCATTTTCGCTTGAAGGATGTTGATGCTTTTGATGAAGAATGTCCATGCTTTGGATGGAGAATTATGATGTTTGCCTTTGATGGAGTGTTGGCGAGATGGTATTCTGGATGATGGGTTGGTCGTGCCAAAAGGCTGCCTACGTATCCCTTGAAAGGAATCAGACCAGCGTAGTTCAAGGATGGTGGAGGACGCTGGGGAAGAATGCTAGGAGCAAGGAAAAATAAAGCACGAACTTTTGCACATAGAAAAAGAAAAAGAAGAATCCTTTTGTCATTTTTTTTTAATTAGTTTGTGGGTGAACCATTTTAACCATTGTGTGTTTGCAAAGCCAACCCAAGATCAAGTCATGTTCGGTCGAAGTCCGGATTGCCTCGCTTTGAATTCTGTCGTCGTTGCCGTGGTGTCCAACGAAATTGATGTCTAGCCCCAAGATATGTGTCAATTATGGGGCTTCAAAAGACTTTCGATGCCGAGATAAGGGGTTGTTGATTGAAAATCCCCTATAATGCCCTTGATGCCAATCTTGCATAGCCCTATGATAAATCGCCTTTTGTTGTTGACGAAAGCAAGCCCCAAGAGAAGATTATTAATACCAAGCTTCGGGAGATCGCTAAGCCCCAAATGTCATGTGGGCTTCGAGATGGCGGGATGTGAAGACCTTTCGATGTGAAGCCCCAAATCGGCTTAGCTTTGTATTGAGAGCGGATGCCACATCGGGTAGGACTCTTGAAGGCGATCTCCTTCTTTCTCTTGCTTGGAGATGGATGGCCTTTTTTGTGGTTGATACCCAAATGGCGGAAGGTCCATGTTGAAAATGTAGTACGGTCTTCGGGAGACGTCTCGTGGGAGATGGTGATGTTGTTGCAGATGATAAGGTCTTGGTGTGATAAAGTATCAAACGGTATGTTTGCTCGAGTCTTCTTGAGTTGAACCGACGGCGGATCTTCGAATGCAGCCTGTGCTTTTGATCTTGGAGAAGGAGGTGCTGTATTGCAGAAACATTGGGATTGGCCGTAACTCTGCTTATAGAGTTAACATATTGGCATTGCCCGCTATAACTCAGCTGGGTGAGTCTAGCATATTGAATCTTTTTCCTTTTCTCTAAGACTTCCTTCAAAATCTCGCTGTGAGTTCTAACAAGAATCATCAAATTCATTCATATCCTCGGAGCCTTCATTTAAAACCAAGAGGCCTTTTGTCTGGAAGTGTTGAGGGACCATTAAAGTTTGATCCCTTTCATGGAGCCATAAGACTACTCCCAAATTGCATTGCTCGGGTACCACTGCCCAAAAGCTTGTTAATTTCGAAGCCCCAATATTGCCCTTTGCTTGTATCGCTATAATGCCGTAGCCCAAAAGATTGTAGATTGCGAAGCCCCTTGAGACCTTTCGGTATAAAGCTTCAAATGTTGCTGGGGACATTGAAGTGAATTGCTTCTTGACGAGGGAGCTTTTAAGACTTGACCATAGCCCCTAGAGTTCCATCATTGATTGTGAGAAAGGTCCATCCTTGATTAGGGGAACGAGTATGGGCACACATGACAAGAGGGCTTTTTGACATCCCTTTTGAGAGACTTTGAGGATAGTCTCACACATCTTTCTCGAGCATAGCCCCTAGGGCTTATTGATTTTCAAATGAAGCAAAAGAAGCCCTTGTTCTTGAGTCACATAGCCCCTAGGGCGTCACCATTTGTTGAGCAAAGCAAGAGTGACTCATCCTCGTGCGAGGGAACAAACATGAGAGGACATGGCAAGAGCTACTCCATTTCTCGGGAGCCTTTCGGCGTACTTTAGAAGCACATACTTGCAGAAGCTTTGAAAACTGAGACACATGTTGTTGCTATTTGCTGCCCAAGCCAATTGACTAGCTAGGGATTATTTGTGCAACCTCGTGCCCTTTTATGATGGGCTCGTTCTCGGATGGGTCTTGGTTACCACGGGCCTTCTTTTTATGAACCCAAAAATGCACACTGCTGGAGAATGATGCCAATAACCCAAGACAACCTTTGATGGTTCCATATCTTGTCGAGCCTTTTGCAATCCCAAAGTTGACTCGGTGGGGAATTGACTTGTTGAGGAGATCCAATGTAGAGCTTGTGCAGTTGTCTTCCTTAGAGGCCGGAGATCTCCATTTCTCTTTCCCTTCTCTCTCTCACTCTCTCATTCATTTTTTTTATGACACGCCCTGTTTTTGCCTAGACCGCCCTTTCGGGTTTTCAATCTAGCGGGCATCTCTTTTGCGTCTTCATTTTGACTCGATTAATGAGGAAGTGTGCATTGACTCTAGCGGAGGATGAGAGACATGTGATTTTGCGGTGAAGACCTCTTGTCACTAAAGATGAGTGACATTGACTCGACTAGGGAAGTGACCCTAGTATTGAATTCATGTATGTATAGATTATTTTTAATGAGTCACGAAGGCAAGTAAGTCATTAAGAGAGAAGAAAAAGAAAGCCCCAGTTTGATTGCAAGAAATTGGGAGTATGCAGAAAGAATAGAAGCCCTAGACTCGACAAGGAACGGAAAGTGATTCCAAATCTAGGAAAGTTGTTCAATCTTGAGGTGATTAATTCATTGGCAAATGAATCGTACAAAGATGTATTGACAAGTTCGAGATGAAGGCCGATCACCATAACGCGCTAGGGATAAACATATCTTCTTTCTTGCATGAGACCGGACCCGAAGGTTGCCTACGTTCCTCCAATGAAGAGGCTCAGGTCACCGTAGTTATTGTGGATGCTCCATTCGTTGAGATGGTTGTTGCTTCGTCCTTCATCGGTGGAATGATGTTGATCTTGTACTTCTTTGATTGAGGGGGATTTTTTTTTTTTTGTGCTCTAACTTTTGCCTAGGTTGATTTGAGGATTTCAACCTAGCGAGCCCTTTTTTTTTTATCCCCTTTTGAAAACTTTGCTTCATGATCGTTGCTCCACCTTTCTTTGTCTTGATTTCGTCGTTGTTGATGTCTTCGTTGTTGATGCCATCATTGATGTTTAGCCCCTAGGCGTTCAAGCGATGGCCTTCATTCCAAAACTTGTTTAGACACCTTTTCATCATTTTGCCAAGAATTAGATTGAACAACTTGGAAGAGTATATGAGGACAAGAACGACTTTTATTTAATGATTGACTCAAAATTTAACATTGGACGAGAGAAAACATTAATGCACACATTAGAGGACTTTTGACTCTCTTTTTTTTAATCCTATTTCTAGGTAGAGAAAGAGAAACGGAGATTATTGCTGTAGTCCCCATTGTCGTTGTAGCCTTCCTTGCGGCATGATCTCTTGTTGAGACCCTATTTCAAATCTGAGCCCCTTCCTTGATGAGTTCTTGCATGTTCTCACTCTCTAACTGTTGTTCTTCAACCACGGTAAACTCACCATTGTCAATCAAGTCTTGGATGACGTTTCGGAGAGCAAAGCATCCCTCGGTGAGATGGCCGCTGCATTGGTGATAGTCACACCACTTGTGATGGGCATGATTGGGACGCAATGGTTGTGGTTGCTTGTACCTTTCCAAAGGCTTGACCTTCCCACTTTCTACCAAAACTGCAAATGCTTCGGCTTGAGTCATTCCTAGGAGAGGAGTGAAAATGCGGTTATTGGCGGCACTTTTGCGACTTTTGAGGGGCGGGCCACTTAAACATGCCTTACCGTTGACCTTTGCCTTGTTGTCGGTGAACTCTTGTAAACGGGCCTTAAGTTCGGACACTTCTTCCTTGTGAATTTTCCTCTCGAGATCAAGACGGTCTTGCCACAAATCATCCTTGCGGCGGGCATCCTCGACAAGTCTATCCATTTTTTCCCCATGGCTCTTATTATGTTGAAGAGCCTTTCGTTGGACACGGAAGTATTCTCACCCTTGTTGTTGTTGCTGTTGGAAGCCATTGGACCTATTGAGAGAACACGGTCGATCTTAGGTTGGCCCCACAAACATATTTTGAGTAAAATAATTAACCCACAAACAAAGGAAAAAGACTTAACCACATAAGAAAAATGACTCTTTTTTTATTATTTATTTACAAAAGTCGGAAGGACGTGGTCCTTTTTGGAGTTTCTAGAAAAATAGTGGAATCGTCACACTAGTATATAGACCTTCTCGTGGTCCCATATACTCATCGGATTCCACCACTCTTGTGAATCCTACATGTGTCGGGATTAAACTAAATTAATGTAGTAAAGCATAGATGCGGGGGCGGATTTTTATTTTCGTCCATAATAACCACTTGGGGATGGAGTTTTATTTCGTCCAAAACAACGAATGGCATGTATGATTTGAAGACATTAGTTTAGGGAAATCTCGGCACATGGAAACCGACTTGAGTCACGGAGTGTTAGACCCTAACTAGAATTGTATGGTTTGTGCTCGGCTAAAGAGAGGCTTAAAGGTCACCCCCGACATGTAGTCGTGAACTACGCCACGGGCTGAGGTTTACTGCTTCGGAAGAGTCAAGGTCGAGTGGAGCTTGAAACTTCCTAGGACGGGCCTCGACGGGTTTGGGGTTGGACTTGTGCGACTCGATAGTGAGCAGTTGATAAGAATTGTGCGCGTAGTGTGAGGTCTAACAAGTAACAAAATATTTTTTTTTCAAAGGAAATAAAAAAAACAAATAAGCACGTAATTTACAACTTTCGAATCACCCGTGTGACCGATAAAAATGAATAAACAAAATTAAAAGGGGGTGTATGCAGGCCCGGTGCCCACACACTGTCAAAACTGCCCATTCTGTTCACTGTTCTGTTTACTGTTTTGTTCTGGAAAATGGCCCAAAAGCGCGCGACTCAGGGTAGTTACGTGGGAAGCGCGCGCATTTCGCTATGAATGTGGGAGGCGCGCGCATCTGGGGTACCTGTCAGAATGTCAAAAGAAACCGCGGACTCAGGGGATTGCCCTACCCAAATTATGTAGCTTTCCCCTGCAGAAACTTGTTAGCATAGAAATATGAAATTTGAAGGACAAGATGGAAGGTGGGCGATTCTGGTAATAAGGGTCAGACGCGCGCGTTTTAGGCCAAGAAGGCCGGAGGCGCGCGCTTCCTACCCTTTTTACCAGAATGCCCAGAAAACAGATATAAGAACACCAAAAGCAGAAAATGCAAGTTTAACCCTCTATGTCCCCAGCAGATTCGCCACTGTAGATACCCCGGGAAACCACGGCTTGGCTAGAGCGGTGAATTATCCTAGGATGTCTACTTGATTTTAAGAGTCGCCACCCACGTTTTAGAGGAACGCGAGAAAACCTAAGAAAATAGCCTTTTTTTTATTGATTACGAAACCAAAGATTCTTGAGATGAGGGGTTCGGGGGTTAGGTGACGGAGTGGGAAGTACTTAAACACCCACTCCGCCCCGCTTACGCGGGTCTTGCTACTTTTGGTGTTCTAATACTAAAAAGAAAAGTCCTTCAATTATTAATGTAAGAAGTGCTAACAATTACAATGGAAAGAAAGGGGAAAACTAAAAGGAAATAAAAGAGGATTGTTTTTATTTATTAATTTATGCTAAAATATTACATGTAACAATTATGCCAAACAATTACATGAAGAAATGAAATGAAAATTAAAGTGGAATTTGGAATTTTGGGATGTAACCTTGGCCAAACTTCAATAATGAAGTGGCCTTTTGGTTGTATCCATTTTATGGAGATTGCATACACATTAAAGATGAAGAGTGTAATAAAAAGATTTTAACAAGGAGATAAAATAAAGATAAGATTAAAAGTTTATAAGAGAAATAACATTGTACCTTGTGCTTGAATGGGGAAGAACCAAATTGTCTATAGTGACCACTCTTTGAAAATGGATTTTATGTGTTTTAAAGTGTTTTTGATTCAAGAATTCTTCCTCCCTTTCCATGGTGGAATGAATAGGTATTTATAGGTGTTAGGGAAGTGTTTTTGGTCACAAAGATGGCCCTTCCCCGGATCAAGCCAAGGCATAATGGCCTTGGGGGTTACAAATCAGAAAATGAGGGAAATTTGGCCAAATCTGAGATTCTGGAAGCGGGAAACGCGCGCTTCCCACCCCCCATATGGGAGGAGAATGCCTCCCACAAAGGAGGGCAAAGGCGTGCGCATCCCAGCTTCAGAAAATTCATATTGTAGCCCAAATGTTAACCCCGTTATGCAGTTATGCCCTAAAACTAACGGAATTAGTCCAAAAACTTAACGAACATCACGAAAGTCAACGAAAATAAATGAAACAAAGACTCAAGGCTGACTTTGCCACTTAGTCAAATCCAAGACTAACGGAGTAAGTCAGGAACTTAACGAAAAGTAACAAAAGTTAACGAAAAGTAACAAAACTTAACAGAAAAGAGGAAGACAAAGAATGTGTATGCAATCGGGACATGAGAGGTCCAAGGCGGGGTGTCTACACATGGTAACTTTTAGATGCAGGAACTGGGTTATTACCAAGGAGGATTGTGAAATCGCTCGGGGTAATAGGGAAGGAAGAATGTATTTGACAAACACCAAGGATAGTATCGCGGTGGCGTCAGCCAAGGGTGATACGGATTTGTCGCACTGTCGATTGGGTAACATGGGTGAGAAGTGGGTATGCCCGGTAACTTCTCGGGGTGGTGTGTCAAATTACATGACCTTCATGGATAATGGTGGGGAGTATGAGCTTAGGGAGTTTAAGGAATACGGTGATGCGAGGGAGATTCGCATGGATATTCTTGACTCGGGTGGGAGCGGCACGGTTCATGATGACCAAGGACAAGGGGTCACTGAAGATGAACCAAATACTCCAGGACTGGATATTCCGCTGCGCATATCTAACGGTGAGTGTAGATCGGAGGCAAAAGCTCCAGGTTTCTCAAGCAAGGTGAAGTTGAAGCTGGGTATAGATTCAACGGGGCTTGGAGAATAGGGGAGGAGGATGGTACTACCATGATCGAGGTGAGCACTGGGATGACACCAAAGAGGAGTTGAAGACGGATACGGGGCTTGTATACGCGGTTGATCTCTAGGTGGGAGATTTTTGGAGTATAGATCCTAAGGAAACGAGGAGAAGAAAATCTGGGGGGGCAGAAGCGAGCGGGCGCTTGGCCTACACAAAGCGGGCTCTTGATGTAGGCAGTAGGTTCTCGTCTCCAGCATATTTAATTCAGGCGGGCGCTCGGATGGCACCAGGCGGGCGCTTGGTGCCGCGGCACTGAATTCGGGAAAGTCCAGAATTTCGGGAATTCTCTTCCGTTTAGGTTTAGGTCTTATTCTAGGTTTGATATATAAGCATTATTCCGCCCCCATACTCATTGTAACTCCATATTTACATATTATAGTGCAAGATCCTGGCTTGGTAGTGCCCCCAGACGTAGTCAAACATATTGACGAACTTGGTAAACAATTTCTTGTGGTCGTTTTGTCTTTTGCTTTGGGTTTCTTATTTCTTGTGCTTGTTTGTGGTGCTGGGTTTTGTTGCGATTTTCTTGGGTGTTGGAGGGTCAATTCCACAACAACTGGTATCAAGAGCTTTGGTTGGACGATCAAAGGGGTTTATCAAGCAATCAAGAATGGGCAAGGATAAACAAGCGGTGGAGAAATTTGATGGGTATGACTATGGATATTGGAGGATGCAAATAGAGGATCTCTTGTATAATAAGGATCTCTATAAGCCTCTAACAGGAGTCAAACCGGAAAAAGAAAAGCAGGAAGACTGGGATCTCATGGATCGGAAAGCCTTAGGGGTGGTTCGATTTACTTTGTCGAAGTGGATCGCGAAGACTACCAGGAAGGCGAAACCACCAAGGAGCTATTGGATTATCTTACTGAGAGATTTGAAACTCCATCTGCTGCAAATAAGGTTAATTTGATACGCAAGATGGGTAGTCTCAAGATGCAAGAAGGAGGATCCATAGCTAAACACATCGATGAGTTTATGGATATTATAGACTCATTGACTGCGTTGGAGATTACTTTCGGTGACGAGGTTCATGCGTGTTTATTGCTAGCGTCCTTACCAAGGAGTTGGAGCGGAACGGTGACAGCGTTAAATGTTTCAGCGGGTAAGAACAAATTGAAGTATGATGATGATGTTAAGGACTTTCTCTTGGGCGAGGAAAATCGCATAAAGAAGTTGGGGACACCGTCTACTTCGGAATCGGTCTTGGCTACAACTAGTAGGGGAAGACCGGGTTGTAGCAATAAAAGGAGAACAGGGTCAAGGAAAAGTGTAATCGGGGGTGGGGATCAGTATGAGGAGAACAAAGAAAGACCAAGGGTTGCAAGAGGATCGGTAGAGTGCTATCATTGTAAAGAGTTAGGACACTACAAGAGGGATTGTCCCATGCGAGGGGATAAATCGGTGAATGTGATTATCGAAGGTGACGATGTACTGATTCTGAGTGTTAGTAGTGCGCTAGAATCATGGGTGCTGTATTCGGGGGCATCATTCCACTCATGCGGGCATGCAGGAGCGATGGAAAATTACACTTCCGGTGATTTCGGAAAGGTATATCTGGCGGATGGCGAGCCTTTAGAAATCAAGGGGAAGGGGGATGTCAGAATAGGAGCATCGGACGGAAACGTCTTACATCTACACGGGGTCAGACACATTCCGGGTTTGAAAAAGAACCTGATTTCAGTTGGGCAGCTGAGTGAAGAAGGTTACATGGTAACTTTTAGCTGCAGGAACTAGGTTATTACCAAGGAGGATTGTGAAATCGCTCGGGGTAATAGGGAAGGAAGAATATATTTGACAAACACCAAGGATAGTATCGTGGTGGCGTCAGCCAAGGGTGATACGGATTTGTGGCACTGTCGATTGGGTCACATGGGTGAGAAGGGGGTATGCCCGGTAACTTCTCGGAGTGGTGTATCAAATTACATGACCTTCATGGATAATGGTGGGGAGTATGAGCTCAGGGAGTTTAAGGAATACGGTGATGCGAGGGAGATTCGCATGGATATTCTAGACTCGGGTGGGAGCGGCACGGTTCATGATGACCAAGGACAAGGGGTCACTGAAGATGAACCAAATACTCCAGGACCAGATATTCCACTGCACAGATCTAACGGTGAGTGTAGATCGGAGGCAAAGGCTCCAGGTTTCTCAAGCAAGGTGAAGTTGAAGCTGGGTATAGCTTCAACGGGGATTGGAGAATAGGGGAGGGGGATGGTACTACCATGATCGAGGTGAGCACTGGGATGACACCAAAGATGGGTTGAAGACGGATACGGGGCTTGTATACGCGGTTGATCTCTAGGTGGGAGATTGTTGGAGTAGAGATCCTAAGGAAACGAGGAGAAGAAAATCTGGGCGGAGCAGGAGCGAGCGGGCGCTTGGCCTACACCAAGCGGGCTCTTGATGTAGGCAGTAGGTTCTCGTCTCCAGCATATTTAATTCAGGCGGGCGCTCGGATGGCACCAGGCGGGCGCTTGGTGCCGCGGCACTGAATTCGGGAAAGTCCAGAATTTTAGGAATTCTCTTCCGTTTTGGTCTTATTCTAGGTTTGCTATATAAGCAATGTTCCTCCCCCATACTCATTGTAACTCCATATTTACATATTATAGTGCAAGATCCTGGCTTGGTAGTTGAAACGCCCCCAGGTCCCGGGATCCCCTAATAGAACCTCGAACCTGGATGGAGTGCCTAACGGGAAACAAGAAACTTAACAAGAAACTTAATGACATTTGTTTAACAAACTGACATGATATATATACTCTAGAGTAAGGAGATATACTAGCTCACAACACGAGTTCTAGACAAGAAAATTTAAAACCAAACTTAATACATACACAGCGGAATCATGCCTAGCACATAAGCTGGCATCAAGAGTACTATACAAGATGTCTGGTGACAACAAGAACTGAACAAGACTGTCTACCCCAAAATAAGGAGTTACAAAACCCATAATACATCGTCCTCACCAAGAGTAAAAGGACACAAGCCCCAAAATAATCACGACCTGCGAAGTAAGCTCCCAACTATGTCGAGCCTCACTGCGCACTATCCTTCCTTTCCTGGGGGGGGAAACAAATAAAGGGTGAGATAAATCTCAGTAAGCTATTAGATGCAACTACATGACATGTTATCATGCAATTCAAGTATATACTCAAATAATCATATCTCAAGTATCATCAAGTAACAAGTATATGAGAGGATAATCCACTCATCAAGTAGCACATAAGCTAAACAAGCAAGTTATAAGGATATTGCTTCCTTCCTTATTCCTCCCAAGAATACCATTGTTGTCGAAGCTTGTATTACTTTGACATCACGATCAATAACAGGAACTGATTATTCAGTATATATCAGAAGACCCGGTAACCAGTGTCATTCTCAATATCAGTACTCATGATTATTCATGAGGTGTTCGGGACGGGAATTTAGCATTCACTTAAGTCAGGCTTATTGCTCCAACTAAGGAAGCTATGCCCTTACTATGGCCGGTAGTAAGGGGTCGGGCGGAAATACATAGGGACCCAATTGTCACTTAAACCCCAGCTCTCGCGACAAGCGTGAACCTATACATTTTCGAACAAGCAAGGAGAACCAGCTGGACTCACACAAGAAAGTACAAGTAGATATTTACTTGAACAACGGGAGAAGAACTAATCCAAATGTAGTGGACTAGCTCAACAAGGAACATGCTTCAAGTAGTCAAGAAGTCACCTTGTATCAAGCAAATGTATGCAATGTTTGCACATACACAACAAGAACATGTCTCATACACGTTAGTGCTTACTTATAGCACTTTCTAGTTCACTACCATACATATGTATTGGTGTCAAGTCAAGTACAAGATTTTATTATCTTATATTCAAGTCTTAATCCAATTCTTTGGATATTCAAATCACGTACAAGCTTTTAATGTCTTATACTTCAAGTTATAACTTCCAATCTTTGGACATTCAAACAAGTATAAGAGTTATACATTTACTCTTACCAAATCCCAATCCTAATCTTAGGATGTTCAAGTCTAAGACCTTATGCTAATGCCTCTAAGGTGCACAATCATTGGATTCACAACAAGTATAACACATTAGTGCTTGTTCATAGCACTTTCAAGACATAAAGAAGAGATACTACTCTTATACTTATGTTCTCATTTTAATTCAATGAGTATACATGTTTAAGACCAAGTCTGATGCCCCTAAAGTATCACAACACTTTCTAGGACATCTTATACTAAGGTTATATACCTTAACTAGGGTTACTTCCAACTTATACAAACTTTAAACAAAATCTTTGTTTTTCAGACGACTGTGCGGTCGCCCAAAATGGACTGTGCGGCCGCACACAAGCAGGTCACTTTCTTTGAAAAACCCTTCAGAAAGATGTGCGGTCGCACAATCATTTTTGTGCGGTCGCACAGTGTACTAAAATGCGAAATTCCCATTTCTTTCCCAGGTTGAACTATTTCCGTCCCAAAACGTAGGAGTAACATTTACTAACAATTTCAACATACCCCAAAATAATAAACAAGCTTAAAACCCATTCTTTCATTTCCTTTCATTAGTTTACACAGGGGAAATTTACTCCTTTTGTCCCAAATTTACAAGTACCACAAAAATCACCCCAAACACAAAATTAACAATCACAAGTATTGAGAATAACATTTATGCATGTTATTACAAGTAAGGGGGAGCTAATAACTTACCTAGTCAAAATTCAAGTTGACCCAAACTTATTTCTGTTCGGCCTGGAACGCTCTATTCAACGCCACGAATATTAATCCGGGATCAGAATCGAGAACGGAGGGATAATTAAATTCGAGGAGTCGAGAATAGGGTGAAACCCTAACCTAGCTTTTCAGAACAGAGGGAGTGTACGTAAGAAATTTTGAGAATTGCTTTCTCAGTAAAGCAATCAACAAGATATACTTTGAAACTTTCAAAGAATTGCACTTAGGCCCCTCAAGTTTCACTTTTAACAAAAAGGCCCCTAAAGTCAAATTTTCACAAATGACCCAAAAGTCAAAACTAAACATTTAACCACCTTAACTATTTAAAGTAGTTAAAAATGTAACCCAAGTCAAACTAACACATAATATGCAAGTTCAAGTATTTAACAAATATGTCAAATATTTAACGATAATAAGGATGGGCGTTACATCCTCCCCACCTTAAAGAAAATTCGCCCACGAATTTTACTTACCAAAGTTTTCAAATAGGCTCGGGTATTTATCTCGCATCTCTTTCTCGGTTTCCCAAGTAGCCTCTTCAATTTCATGATTCTCCAAAGGACCTTCACAATAGGAATCCTTTTGGTACGCAATACTTGCTCCTTCCAGTCAAGAATTTCAACAGGTTGTTCCTCATAAGACAAATCAGGCTGAAATGGAATAGCCTCATACTCAAGAACATGTGATTCATCTGCCATATACTTGCGAAGCATAGATACATGGAACACATTATGAATACCAGATAAAGAAGGAGGTAAAGCCACTCTATAAGCCAACTTCCCAACTCTTTCAAGAATCTCAAATGGACCGATATAACGAGGAGATAACTTTCCTTTCTTCCCAAATCTCTTTATACCTCTACGAGGAGAGACCTTCAAGAATACAAAGTCACCTACCTGAAATTCAAGATCCCTTCTACGATGATCTGCATAACTCTTTTGTCTACTCTGAGCTGTGCGCAATCTATCTCGAATAAGTTTCACACTTTCAACTGACTGTTGAACCATTTCAGGACCCAAGAGTCTAGCTTCTCCCACTTCATCCAGCATATAGGAGATCGACATTTTCTGCCATAAAGAGCCTCATATGGAGCCATTTCAATGCTAGACTGAAAACTGTTATTGTAAGCAAACTCAGCCAAAGGAAGATGAGTATCCCAACTGCCTTTGAAATCAATAACACAAGCACGTAACATATCCTCAAGAATCTGTATAAGTCTCTCAGATTGCCCATCAGATTGAGGATGAAAAGCTGTACTGAAATTCAATTTAGTACCCATGGCACCCTGAAGAGCCTGCCAGAATCGAGAAGTAAAACGAGGATCTCTGTCAGATACAATACTCACAGGAACCCCATGCAGTCGGACTATCTCCTGAACATATAAAGATGCCAATTGAGACAATGAATATCCCATGGAAACAGACAAAAAATGAGCTGATTTAGTCAACCTGTCCACTATAACCCAAACAGCATCATGGCCTCGTCTGGTACGTGGCAAACCAGTCACAAAATCTATAGTAATATGTTCCCATTTCCACTCTGGAATTTCCAATGGTTGCAACAAACCTGCTGGACGTTGATGTTCCACTTTTACTTGTTGACAAGTCAAACATTTGGAAACATACTCAGCAATTTCTCTTTTCATATTGTTCCACCAGAAATGTTTCTTCAAGTCTTGATACATTTTAGTACTTCCAGGATGAATAGTATACTTGGCTTTGTGAGCCTCTTCAAGAACTTTCTTCTTTATCTCAGGATCAACTGGAATACAAACTCGACCTCGGAAGGTAAGAATTCCATCACTATTAAAAGAAAAATCTGGTTGCTTTCCTTCATTCATTCCACTAATGATTTTCTGTAATTCAGAATCAATTACCTGAGCTGCTTTGATCTGTTGGAGTAAATCTGAAGTAGCTTTTATATTAGCAATGATAATTCCATGATTTGATTCACAAGGACTCCAATCACACAAATCTTCAAACATCTTCCATTCACGAATCATCAAGCAAGAAATATAAGTCTTTCTGCTCAGTGCATCTGCCACAACATTTGCTTTTCCTGGATGATAAAGGATAGTACAATCATGATCCTTCAATTTCTCCATCCATCTACGTTGTCTTATATTAAGCTCTTTTTGAGAAAACAAGTACTTCAAACTTTTATGATCGGTAAAGACTTCAAATTTGGTTCCATACAAGTAATGCCTCCATTTATGCAAAGCAAAAATAATCGCAGCCAACTCTAAATCATGAGTAGGATAATTCTTTTCATAAGGAGATAGTTTTCGAGAAGCATAAGCTATTACCTTGCCATCTTGCATTAGAACACAACCCAATCCTTCTTTAGAAGCATCAGTATAAACCATGAAATGCTCAGAACCATTAGGTAAAGCCAAGACTGGAGCTGTAGTCAAACGCCTTTTCAACTCCTGAAACTTGCTTCACATTTGTCATTCCACTCAAAAGAAATAGCTTTTCGAGTCATATTAGTCAATGGAGTAGCAATCTTGGAGAATCCCTCAATGAACCTCCGATAATAACTAGCTAAGCCCAAGAAACTACGGATCTCAGTCACTGTAGTTGGCCTTTTCCAGTTTACAACTGCTTCAACTTTGGAAGGATCTACTGCAATACCAGTAGCAGACACAACATGCCCCAAGAATGAAACTTCTTCTAACCAGAAAGCACATTTGCTGAATTTTGCAAATAGTTGTTTCTCACGAAGAACTTGTAATACTATTCTGAGATGTTGTTCATGCTCAGCCCGTGACTTAGAATACACAAGAATATCATCAATGAATACCACCACGAAGCAATCAAGATATGGCTTGAAGATACGGTTCATCAAATCCATAAATACAGCTGGAGCATTTGTCAAACCAAATGGCATAACAATAAACTCATAATGCCCATACCTGGTACGGAAAGCTGTCTTTGGTATATCCTCAGATCTGATTTTTAACTGATGATAACCACTTCTCAAATCAAGCTTCGAATACACTACTGAACCCTGAAGCTGATCAAACAAGTCATCAATATGAGGTAACGGATATTTATTCTTGATAGTTACCTGATTAAGATCTCTGTAATCAATACACAATCGCAGAGTCCCATCTTTCTTTCTGACAAATAACACTGGTGCACCCCACGGTGATACACTAGGTCTGATGAAACCCCTTTCAAGAAATTCCTCAAGCTGTGTTTTCAACTCTCTTAACTCAGCTGGAGCCATTCTATAAGGTGCTTTAGAGATTGGTGCTGTACCTGGTAATAACTCAATACAGAACTCAAGCTCTCGATCAGGTGGCATGCTATACTCAGAAGAGAACACATCTGAAAATTCAGACACAACAGGAATATCCTCCATCTTGGGAACAGATAAACTCTGATCAAGTACACATGCGAGATACCCGGCACAACCACGAGATAAAAGTTTTCTAGCTTTTAAAGCAGAAATAACATGTATAGCACATAAAGGCCTATCACCTTCAAAGGTAAAATCAGGCAAACCAGGAATAGAAAAAGTTACTACTTTTCTATAACAATCAACAGATGCATGATGCACATATAGCTAATCCATGCCAAGAATCACGTCAAAGTCCCTTATAGGTAACACGACTAGGTCAGCAAGAAGGGGATGATCACCCACAAGAACCTCACATTTCTTGTAAACCTCAGAAGTAAACATGCAATCTCCCATAGGGGAAGATACTTCTAGCACATAAGGCATAGAATCAGGAAGAACATGCAAATGCGACACAAAATGAGATGCCACATAAGAATGAGATGAGCCTGGATCTATCAAGACTCGCGCTCTCGTACTAGAAAGTAATATAATACCTCCTATGACCGCAGAAGACTCAGCTACACCCTGCTGATCTAAAGCAAACACTCGACCCTGAACTTTTGGTCGACCACCACTATCTCTCTTGGAACCTGAGGCTGGTTGACTTGTACTCCCAACTTGATTTACTTTACTTTTAGAACAATTTCTAGCAAGTGCCCCGCTTCACCACACACTATACACTTTCCTTGCTTTAGCCAACACTTGTCTTCAGAATGGCCTTCTTTCGAACAATAGCCACATACTCTCCTGGGACCTTGGACTGTTGTCCTCGAACCAGTTGATACACTACCTTTGCTTTCGGTTGGCTGTCGGAATCGACGATCTTGGCGGCCAGATTTACCACCTTTAGAACCAGATCCCTGAGTTTTCTCCGATACACGACCAGTCATGGTTGTTCCCAACTTCACCTTGTGTTCTTCAATATCATTTTCAATGGTATAAGCCTTCTCCACTGCTTGCTGATAGCTAGTGAGTTGTAAAGAAAGAAGTTGCTTCCTATACTCAGTCATCAACCCTTTAACAAACCTCTGTGCCTTCTTAGCTTCATTTGGAACTAAGTGTTCACAATACCTCGCCAATTCTGTGAACTTGGTTGAGTATTGCCCCACGGTCAGACTTCCCTGCTCCAGATTAAGAAATTCCATCTCCTTTCTATCTTGGACCACTGTTGGAATAAACTGCGACTTAAAAGCTTTAAGAAAATTCTCCCATGTCTGTGGTACACCTTCCAGTTCCCAACTTTTACTCAACACTTGCCACCAATGTTCAGCGGTTTTCTCAAGTTTAAAGGTTGCAAAGTTACCTTATCACCACCTGCACATCTCAAGGCTGTAAAGATCTTCTCAATACTTTCAATCCACTCTTCTGCCTTTTTAGCATCAAATTCCCCGTCAAAACAACGAGGTTTCAGCTTCAAGAACCTTGTAAGGCGATTAGGATAATCCCAGTCAACATTATCAACCATTTCTTCTTGAGGAGTTATAGATCTCAGCTGATTACTACCACTAGTACCTTCAGAACTCATTGTACTTGTAGGTAAACACTCAGCGTTATTAATAACACCCCAAGACTCACCCATACCTAGGCCATAGACCCTATCCAGACTTAGAGCAAACCAAGGTAGCTAAACAGGGTAGCTAAACCAGGGAAGCTCTGATACCAACCTGACACGCCCCCAGGTCCCGGGATCCCCTAATAGAACCTCGAACCTGGATGGAGTGCCTAACGGAAACAAGAACTTAACAAGAAACTTAATGACATTTGTTTAACAACTGACATGATATATATACTCTAGAGTAAGGAGATATACTAGCTCACAACACGAGTTCTAGACAAGAAAATTTAAAACCAAACTTAATACATACACAGCGGAATCATGCCTAGCACATAAGCTGGCATCAAGAGTACTATACAAGATGTCTGTGACAACAAGAACTGAACAAGACTGTCTACCCCAAAATAAGGAGTTACAAAACCCATATACATCGTCCTCACCAAGAGTAAAAGGACACAAGCCCCAAATAATCACGACCTGCGAAGTAAGCTCCCAACTATGTCGAGCCTCACTGCGCACTATCCTTCCTTTCCTGGGGGGGGGAAACAAATAAAGGGTGAGATAAATCTCAGTAAGCTATTAGATGCAACTACATGACATGTTATCATGCAATTCAAGTATATACTCAAATAATCATATCTCAAGTATCATCAAGTAACAAGTATATGAGAGGATAATCCACTCATCAAGTAGCACATAAGCTAAACAAGCAAGTTATAAGGATATTGCTTCCTTCCTTATTCCTCCCAAGAATACCATTGTTGTCGAAGCTGTATTACTTTGACATCACGATCAATAACAGGAACTGATTATTCAGTATATATCAGAAGACCCGGTAACCAGTGTCATTCTCAATATCAGTACTCATGATTATTCATGAGGTGTTCGGGACGGGAATTTAGCATTCACTTAAGTCAGGCTTATTGCTCCAACTAAGGAAGCTATGCCCTTACTATGGCCGGTAGTAAGGGGTCGGGCGGAAATACATAGGGACCCGATTGTCACTTAAACCCCAGCTCTCGCGACAAGCGTGAACCTATACATTTTCGAACAAGCAAGGAGAACCAGCTGGACTCACACAAGAAAGTACAAGTAGATATTTACTTGAACAACGGGAGAAGAACTAATCCAAATGTAGTGGACTAGCTCAACAAGGAACATGCTTCAAGTAGTCAAGAAGTCACCTTGTATCAAGCAAATGTATGCAATGTTTGCACATACACAACAAGAACATGTCTCATACACGTTAGTGCTTACTTATAGCACTTTCTAGTTCACTACCATACATATGTATTGGTGTCAAGTCAAGTACAAGATTTTATTATCTTATATTCAAGTCTTAATCCAATTCTTTGGATATTCAAATCACGTACAAGCTTTTAATGTCTTATACTTCAAGTTATAACTTCCAATCTTTGGACATTCAAACAAGTATAAGAGTTATACATTTACTCTTACCAAATCCCAATCCTAATCTTAGGATGTTCAAGTCTAAGACCTTATGCTAATGCCTCTAAGGTGCACAATCATTGGATTCACAACAAGTATAACACATTAGTGCATGTTCATAGCACTTTCAAGACATAAAGAAGAGATACTACTCTTATACTTATGTTCTCATTTTAATTCAATGAGTATACATGTTTAAGACCAAGTCTGATGCCCCTAAAGTATCACAACACTTTCTAGGACATCTTATACTAAGGTTATATACCTTAACTAGGGTTACTTCCAACTTATAAAAACTTTAAACAAAATCTTTGTTTTTCAGACGACTGTGCGGTCGCCCAAAATGGACTGTGTGGCCGCACACAAGCAGATCACTTTCTTTGAAAAACCCTTCAGAAAGATGTGCGGTCGCACAATCATTTTTGTGCGGTCGCACAGTGTACTAAAATGCGAAATTCCCATTTCTTTCCCAGGTTGAACTATTTCCGTCCCAAAACGTAGGAGTAACATTTACTAACAATTTCAACATACCCCAAAATAATAAACAAGCTTAAAACCCATTCTTTCATTTCCTTTCATTAGTTTACACAGGGGAAATTTACTCATTTTGTCCCAAATTTACAAGTACCACAAAAATCACCCCAAACACAAAATTAACAATCACAAGTATTGAGAATAACATTTATGCATGTTATTACAAGTAAGGGGGAGCTAATAACTTACCTAGTCCAAAATTCAAGTTGACCCAAACTTATTTCTGTTCGGCCTGGAACGCTCTATTCAACGCCACGAATATTAATCCGGGATCAGAATCGAGAACGGAGGGATAATTAAACTCGAGGAGTCGAGAATAGGGTGAAATCCTAACCTAGCTTTTCAGAACAGAGGGAGTGTACGTAAGAAATTTTGAGAATTGCTTTCTCAGTAAAGCAATCAACAAGATATACTTTGAAACTTTCAAAGAATTGCACTTAGGCCCCTCAAGTTTCACTTTTAACAAAAGGCCCCTAAAGTCAAATTTCACAAATGACCCAAAAGTCAAAACTAAACATTTAACCACCTTAACTATTTAAAGTAGTTAAAAATGTAACCCAAGTCAAACTAACACATAATATGCAAGTTCAAGTATTTAACAAATATGTCAAATATTTAACGATAATAAGGATGGGCGTTACAGTAGTGCCCCCAGACGTAGTCAAACATATTGACGAACTGGGTAAACAATTTCTTGTGGTCGTTTTGTCTTTTGATTTGGGTTTCTTATTTGTTGTGCTTGTTTGTGGTGCTGGGTTTTCTTGCGATTTGCTTGGGTGTTGGGTTTTGGAGGGTCAATTCCACAACACCTCTGTCCCAGAATGATAGTCCCCCTATTTTCATGGGTTTTACGAAGGAACTTTGAGTAATAATTAAGGCTACTTTTAGTTATTCTAATGATTTTTTTGAAATTGTTCTTGATACACTATTATAAATACTATTAATATCAATTTTTAGATTCACATTAGCATATCTATAAGTAGCATTTATAACTGCTTAAAGTTAACAACGAAAAAATGTGGACTATCTTTCTGGGGCAGAGGGAGTATTTAGACCATATCCCATTATCAAATCTTCTCTACTTCCTTATCCTATACTCCCTCCGTCCCATCTTAAACTTCAAAAATCTCCATTTTGGGCGTCCCATCTTAAACTTTAAAATCCTCAAATGGAAAGTTTTTTTTTTATTTTTTTTATTTGTAGGCCCCACATGTCATACTCACAACCATTACCCACTAACTAATCCCTACCCCACATTCTATCTCTTATCAAACCATTTACACTCACAACACATCAACTTTTTCTTAATTCTTGAACCCAATTTTTTTTTGAAGTTTAAGTTGGGACGGAGGGACTACTATAAGTCTTTAACAAGGAGAAAAAATTAAATTAGTGTAACTTAAAGTCGTTGAATATGCAATTGATATTGGATTAAAATGCAGGTCCATGACCAATTTCATGAATAACCCTAAAGATACCTAAAGCATTCAATGTAAAAAAGGTAGATTTGGCTTATTTGAGACAACTTCACACTAGCTTTGTTTTTGTTGTATAGTGATGAAAACAGTACTAAGACCACAATAATAGAGCCAGTTTTAATGTGACTAACAGCCTTGGTTGATGTTAACCCTTGTATTGGATCTTCCTCCCTCCTCCTTCTCCTTTGCCAGCCAGCCCTATGGGTTGGTCCCCCTCCTTATCCTACCAATATACTTACAGGCTAAAACTTCCATTTCATTGGGCCCAAATGGACCTCTCACAAGCTCACAACTAGATACGCTTAATTAATAATTTATGATGTCAGTAAGAGGCTGTGGAGAGAAATTTTTTAAGCATAAGCCACCATGTGTCATTGCTGAAGTCAGCGGTTTCTGATTTATAGTTATATAGAAGATATTCATTGATTAAAGTCAAGAACGAGAGAGAGAATTAATGAGGATAGATTTGGTACTTGTTTTATAAAGTGGTAGTTGTACTCTTTCCATTTCAAAACGAATGTCTCGTAAAAATACTTTTGATCAAGTGCAAATTTGAATATATATTTTTTAGACGAATGAGGTATATTTACAAATGGTGAAAATTGCATAAAGCAATAACTATTTTGGACTAGAGACGAATGGAGTATTTCTTAAAAAATATAATAAAACCGCAAAGGTAACAAATATTTTGGACTAGAGAGAGTACTAGTTTTATTGATACTCCCTGTTCCTAGAAAAAATAGTTCCATATTTTTTTTTCTAATCATCATGAATTAACTTTAAGCAATAATTTAAGTTAGTTTTAATTATATTAATGAAAATATAAAAAAATATATTATTTTTCAAAGTTTATTCAAATTAACAAACAAAAAAACAAAACTAACTCTTCAGGACGAAAGGATTATTGTTTTAAACCATACCCAAAAAAAAAATTAAAAAAAAATAAAAAGTTGTAAAAAATTATTTGCTAAAAAAACCTACTTTCTTCTTACGAAGATTTTCATAATAATTTTCAAAAAAAATATTTTCATAATAACGAAAGTAGGCCAAAAGTCAAAATATAATTTGTATTCAGATTGTGCTATAAATTTAAAGAAGCCCATAACAAGTCATGAGCTGGGCTATGAAACTGTTCTCGGAGACACGTAATACGGATTTGGGCTTAAATTTCTCTTGGGCTTAAATGTTAAATTAGTCAATAATTTTTCTTCGAATGAAATAAATGATTGTATTACAAAAATTTAATGGATTGCCAAATTTAAGGAGACTTTTACACAAATTAATGTAGATTATTTCGAATATTTCTATTTAAAGCTTTATTTAGAAGGATATCACAATATTCTTTCTTTTCAACTTTCCAATGTTGACTTAAATTTACTCATCCATCCTAGTATAAGACATAATTTTTCATTTTATTACTTCCCCAGTCCCTAAATGAGTGTCCAAATTTCATTTTAAGGGACACTGAAAATCTCAACTTTTTGAACAATTTGGTAACAACGATTCATATATAATCTTGTAATCTCCTTTCCCAAACCTTTAGTTTTGCACGTATAAAGAAATCGGTGAATTTTTTTTCGAAAAAAAACGTTTAGGGAGAAAGTTATGTTTAAAAAAGACACTCATTCAGGGACAAAAATTTCTTGAAAATGGACACTCATTTAGGGACAGAGGGAGAGGGAGTAGTATATTTCTTTGAATTGTTAATGTTGGCTTTAATTTACCTATACATCCAAAAAATAATTTTATTTGACAAAGTAATCTTTAGAAAATTGGTGTAGCACTCAGTGCTGGCTTTTAGCATGAACGAGGTGAGCAACCGCTCAGGACCTCAAAATTTAAAGAGCTTATTTTTAAAGTTTTCCAATACTATTACATCCTCTCAATTTGAATGAAAGTTTTCTTTTTCAAATTTTCTCTTATTCTCAAGAGTAAATTTAAGGTTTTTTTTTTTTTGAAAAAAATAAATCATTGTGACATGAGCATATATAGTACTACCTCTGTCTCTAAATGAGTCCTTAAATGATTGTTCAAATTTTATTTTAAGGGACATAACTTTTTGTATAATTTGGTGGCAAAATTCATATATAATCTTGTAATTCTATTTACAAACATTTAGTTTTTGCGTGTATAAAGAGACCGGTGAAAAAAATTTGAAAAAAAATTATTTAGGGACAAAGTTATAATCAAAATGGACACACATTTTGGAACAAGAATTTTCAAAAAAATGGACACTCATTTAGGGAAAAAAAGAGTAGTTTTATATTTAAGTTATTTTTATAATTATTTTTAGGACTAAATTGTGATATCCCCCATCCCACATCGGAAATATGTGGGAATTGAGTGTGCTATATAGAAGGCACATACACTCCTATTAAGCATCAAATCATCCATTGGACTTTTGGAGGCCTGTGATGGGTTGTGTTTGACCCAATTGAGGAGATGCTTGGTGGGCTAGTGTGTGGTACCTATGTGGCGGGTCGGGTCTACGTGCCCGTGTCGTTACAAGTGGTATCAGAGCGGAACCCCGGCCAGATTGTGATATCCCCCATCCCACACGGGAATATGTTGGAATTGAGTGTGCTATATAGAAGGCCCATACACTCCTATTAAGCATCAAATCATCCATTGGACTTTTGGAGGCCTGTGATGGGCTGTGTTTGACCCAATTGAAGAAATGCTTGGTGGGCTAGTGTGTGGTACCTATGTGGCGGGTCGGGTCTACGGGCTCGAGTCGTTACATAAATAATAATTTCAAACAGAGCATCAAAATTTTAGTACATTTTAAAACCAACCCTTGTAGCGATGTAGCCCCTAAAATTTATTAAGATGAAACAAAATTCAATTATAATATGATGGGACTTAACCCGACTATCACAAAATAAGGTGGATCACATAAATGGTTACCCCAATGGAAACGAGGAACACAAAATCTTGGGTAAAACGCGTTTTAAGCGAGTCTCAGGAAAAACGTGTTTTCGGTGGCATTTTTGAAAATATGTGGAACTTCTTTCAACGTGCGGTGACATTTTTGTAAATAATCGAAACATTTCATTGGTTCTTCTGGATATCAATAACAAGCCTTCTGAATATAATTTATGAAGCATCTCCAGTGAGAAAAAAAAAACTGAAAAGAACCTTTGAGACTGATATCCAGAACCTTTGAGACTGATATCCAGAACATTTGAGACTGATAGCCAGAACCTTTGAAAGTGATAGCCGGAAAGTTTTTTCTGGGAAAAATTTTAAAGAGCAGTTGATGTGTTAATATATAGCCAGTGACAGTGTTTAGGATGACCAGTTGATGTGTTATGAAGGTTCAGCGAGTGTGTTGTTAAGCGTCAGATGATAATCACTAGGAAAAACGCGTTTTACAGGAGACTAATTTAATGAAAAAAGCTTATAAGAAATGCGAAAGTTCGTTTTCATTCACTATACTAAAATCCACTTCCATGTTAAAATTTAATTTGTACAAATTATAATTACTAATTTGAACCTTTGATAGTCGTTAAGAAATAAGTTAGTAAAGTGCAATCTCACCCCTCTCTAAAATTTATCTGATTTTTATTATAGCCAGAACCTTTGAAAGTGATAGCCAAAAGGGTCCTGGATATCAGTATAAAGCCTTTTGGATATCAATATAAAGTCTTCTAGAGGTTTTGAAAAACACGTTTTTCCTAACCATTAGAAAAAACGCGTTTTACAGAAGACCAACCCTTTAATAATATGTGATTTTTTTAAAAACAAATAGTATATTGTAACATAGAGTAGTACCTAACAAGACAAAAAGAGAAAAGGACTTGCACTTTGATTGAATAGAGGATATACTATAAAATTAGGCCTAATTCCTCATCATATTCCACTTTAGAGAATTAAATTAAGAATAAATGTGTTGTCAAATTGGTCAATGCTAACCACCAACAAGACCATTACAAGTGCTAAGTTAGGTTGTTAGCAGCTTCTTCAAATTTCATTCTAACTCTTATAGGTTAAAACTTGACTCTTCAGCCCTTCTAGTTTTGTCAAATGATCACGCCGATCATTAATGTGGCACAAAATGGTTTGGGTTTCTATGAAAAAAATTGGTGTAAATTTTTCGAGTCAAAATCTTCTGTGCCATTTTGTGTGCCATATAACCCTATACTACTCATGAGTAGTGATTCTACGGCTCACATTTATTATAGTTAATATTATGATGGGATCATTCAAATATGCAAACTGTTGAATCATGAGTGATACATAGTTTAGTACGTAAAGTGATACTCCCTCCGTTTCATAATACATGTCGTTTTAAACTTCTTCACACATATTAAGAAATACAATTAATACATATTAAAAGACATATGTGCCCCTAAAAGTATCCAATTACCTAGGCATTTAAATGATTATACAAAAAATAGTTCACAATTAATGAATAAGGGTATAATAGGTACACAAGAGTATTCTTTTTTAGCAATAGTAAAACGTCAAATATTTTAGAACAAAAAATTGCTCCTAAATCGTCATGTATTATGAAACGAATGGAGTACAATATATATATATATATATATATATATATATATATATATATATATATTATTTTTTGTGGTGGGGTGGGGACACTCCACCTTCAAATGCACACAATGTTAATTTAGATACAAATGATCCCTAGAAGAATTTTGTACTTTATTCCTATCACTTCGTGTGTTTACTTGGACTTATATTGTTAGTATATTATTAATTACATCAATTCCCTAAAAGTTGATTGCAGAATTTTTTTTCCTTTGATTGTTCCAAAAGTTTTCTCATGTGCAAATTTCCCCCCTTTACTCTCTTTGTCTACATTTTCCTCTTATAATTGTAAGTGTACCTCAATTGAATTACCAAGCATGCACTACAAAAGTTTTTTTATGTCAAATTTTCAATCTCTAAGTCCAAAATGGACGTTCATTGTTTTAACAAAATACGTGTTGAATATTGAGGTCACATATGTACGGATAACAACGAACTGATGTGGCGCTCCATGCGATGGAATGTTGCTACATAAGCCGATTGAGATTAATTAGACTCAATATGAATTTTTTTACCAGACCAATAATTCTAAGCATTTGATCCTATCACCAATGAGATATGATATCATATTGATAATTAGGAGCATGGCAGCAAAAATGTGGAAGCAACGTTGAACCAGTGGCGGAGCTACCCCATGTCAAAGGGGGCAATTGCCCCCATTGATTTTTAAAAAATAAAATTTTACTAGTGCAAAATTTTTAAAATTTTGAGGGTTTAGTGCAATTTATTAAAATTTGCCCCCTTTAAAATAAAAATAATAATGCAATAGAATTTTTTTGTGCCCCCATTGATGAAAATACAGTTAATTTTTTTATTGTGTAACTTTTGCCCCCATTGATGAAAATTCGTGGCTCCGCCACTGCGTTGAACCCCATACGTGATAAACTTTATGGAAATTGTAAGGTCACATATGTAACTAGCTTTAAGAAATTGTGAAGTTGTAATGAAGCCAACATTCAAAGGGGGAGGTAATTGGAGTATTATATAGCTAACCACTTTTGAGAACTAAAACGGAAGGAATTAGATGTTAACTCTCATAAGAAGAAATCAATTTCACTTTTGAGTCAATGACTTTTAGGTCCATATTTCTTCCGTCACATTTTAAATTGTAAAAAAAAATCGCCGTAGACGAGAATTAAAGAAAACTATATAATACTAATGTGTTGTGGGTATAGATGGTAAGATGATAATTAAATATGTGAGGTAAGAAATAGAAAATGGGTAGTTGATATGAGCATGATAAAAAGTGGGCCCTATTAATAAAAATACATTTAAAAATATCCATTTTAGGCTTTTATTGTTTTAAATAGATCAATTTAAATGATAAATTTGCAATTTTAAATAGGGGGGGGGGGGGGAAGGAAGTATAGATATAGTGAACAAAATGCAACTATACTCAAAAAATAAAAACATGTCATGCAACTTTGCACAATCTTTTGGGACAATAGAAGATTTAAAGTATTGATACTAACATTACCCTTCTTTGTAATTTTTCTTTTGTTTAATTATTTATTCCCTCTATTTTAGAATTTTTTTAAAATTTATTTTTTATGATCAGTTCAATTAAATTTAATTAAAACATTAAAAAAAATCATATTGATACACTACAAATAATACAACCAATTATATTTTTATAATTTCATTAGAATATTAAAATTTTCATAACACGTTGGTCAAATTTCAATTGGTTTGACCACTAAAAGTAATAATGAGACTATTTTTTTTTTCAGAATGTAGTGTATATTTTTACCTTCTAAAAAATTAAAACTCCATTTACCCATCACACTTTCTTCTTTTTCCCATTTCAAAATATGTCTGGTGTTTTCAAATAACGAAATAGTTTTAATATAATTTTATTATAATCAAATAATGCACAAATAAGAAATACATTAACAAAAAGCTTTTATAAGTTAATTGTAACACTTTTTAATAAAAATTGGGTTTTTTAATTCATTAATGATAGATAAATTGCCCGTAGGCTACATCAAATGGCCATGATGACAACAACTAGGCCTATAAATAGGCTAACACAAATCTCCCTTACGGGATTCGATCTCGAGACCTCCGCATGGGAAGCTAACACCGGATACCGCTTGAGCTAGAGCTCTTTGGTGAGTTAATTGTAACACTTACCCTCTCTGTTCCGAAATAAATGTCATAGTTGATAAGTTAATATTTTTAAGCATTTGGTTACGTTTCCTTGATTGCCTAATCTATACATATGGGTAAAGTGAGACCGCCTATGACATTGCAATGTTTGTGCCTATTAGAATAGGTAGTATAAGAAGATCACCAAACTACATACTCTACTTTTACTAAGACATTTATTCTGAAACAGAAAGAGTATTAAATAATAAAAATAATACTACCTCTATCCCTAAATGAGTGTCCAAATTTTATTTTAAGTGACATAAAAATCCCAACTCTTTGTACAATTTGGTTGCAAAGATTCATATATAATCTTGTAATCTCATTTCCAAACATTTAGTTTTGAACGTATAAAGAGACCGGTGAAAAAAACTTCGGAAAAAAAACATTTAGGGACAAAGTTATGTTCAAAAAAAGACACTGATCATTTTGGGACAAAGATTTTCTGAAAATGGACACTCGTTTAAGACTGATGGAGTATATAATATATAATACTCCCCCCGTCTCAGCTCACTTGACACTTATTTCCATTTTGGTCTGTCTCAGCTCACTTGATACTTCCCAAAATAGCATACTTTTTATATTCACTCTACCCCACCACTCATTCTCTCTCTTCATTTCCCACCATTCAATTTATTCAACAAACACTACTATTTACCCTACTCATTCTCTCTCTTCATTTTCTACCACACATTTTTTTTTTTATTTATTTTTTTTAGTTATTGTGCCCACCTCTTAAGTGTTAAGTGAGGTGGGACGGAGGGAGTATATAATTATTGAAAAGAAAGAATCAAAGTTAGAATAATGTCGTGCACTAGAGCACTTATGAGTAAACTTAGTTGTCACAACCAAAACAAGATACTGAGATCTTATGAGAAGTACGTGCATCCAAATAAGCTTTCCAACATTTATCAAGTAGTACAACAACCCAAGACATAATTTTCCCGAGTAAACTGCTTTTCTGCCTCTTGTACTATGGCCCCAACATTAATTTGATATTCGTACTATTGAAACACTAAATGTATGATGCGTACTATTGTTTTATATACAAAATTAACCAACATTTTATTCAGTCGTTAACTTTTTCTAACACACGTTATTTTTTTTAACGAGCATTAATTTATTTTAACGGATGTTAATAATTTGTGTTAACAAAATAACTTTTGTTATCTCCATCATCTTCCCAAACCCAACATCCACCCCACCCTTCGTAGCCCAACACCGCCCCATCACCACCGCCACAAACCATCCCAGCCAGTCACCACTCCACCCAACCAAGGCGAATGAACACACTAATATTGATCCTCTTCTTTTGAAGATGACTGATTTGTTATATCCACGCAGAAAATAGAAATGGTAACCGGAAACATCCAACAATAAACGGAAAATTCCTTACCGGCGACGTCATTAGAGGGTGGAGGACAGATAATCGCGCGAGCAAGATCGGACAAATTAGAGACGATGGCGGCGAAGTAGAACAACAATACCAAGGAAATGACCCAGGGCATCAATATGAAACCAATCACAAAAATAGCCGATCCAAACATCATCAAAGCAAGTGGAATCCCAAGGAACAGAGACGCGAAAGCCGTCAGAGATACCTGCGGCGCCGGACGACTAAAACCGAAAATCGAACCCCGATGATCAAACCTGAAATCGAAACCTAAAATCAAACCCAAATCGAAACTTGAAATCAAACCCAAATTGAACACCAATCCAAAATCAATCCCCAAAATTGATCTCAGATCATCATCATCGTCATCGGCGCCGGCGATTGGGGGGAAGAAAGAGAAAGTAGATCGCCAGGAAATATAACTAGATCTGGTTTGTTTACCGGAGAAGATGACCTACGACGAGCAGATCTTGGCTGATCGGTGTACAGAGATCTTTAGATCGGGCTTGGGCATGTGTTTTGACGGAAAAGAGGCGGATGATGGCAAGGGGGTTGCCGGAGGTGATGGATCAGAGGGGTGCTGCCGGAGGTGATGGGTGGGAATGGGTCGCCGGAGAGATTGGGGAGGGGGTCGCCGGAGAGATTGGAGGGGGAGAAAGTGAGATCGTGTGCGTCTCTGTGGGTCAAATAAGGGGAGGGGAGTGGGTTTTCTTTGGGTCTTAGGGGTAGTTCTGTCATTTAGGTAAATTAAAATTGTGTTCTTGGATTAGGTGGTAGTTTGACTTAAAATGAGGGACTAGGTGGTAATAATTCCTTTGTTAAATTATTAACATCCGTTAAAATAAATTAATGCTCGTTAGAAAAAATAACGTGTGTTAGAAAAATTTAACAACTGAATAAAATGTTGGTTAATTTTGTATATAAAACAAAAGTACGCATCATACATTTAGTGTTTCAATAGTACGAATGTTAAATTGATGTTGGGGTCATAGTACGAGGGGCAGAAAAGCAGTTTACTCTAATTTTCCCTCTCATCATATTCTCTCTATTCCATTTTCTTTCATTTGCTATATTATCATAAACACAATTTTGATACTCCCTTTTCACCTGTCTCAAAATAAATGTTTTACTTTTTATTTTCGTTTGTTTCAAAATAAATATTATCTTACTAAAAATAAAGTATGAAAAATAAGGTATGAAGTTTGGTAATCTTCGTATACTACCTATTCTAATAGGCACAAGCATTGCAATGCTATTGAAAGTGTCACTCTACGCATATGAATAGATCAGAGTAATTAAAGAAACATAACTAAAAGTTAAAAACATTGACTCGTTAAGTATGACATTTATTCCCAGACATCGGTGGGAGTAATATTGATATCTTATCTCTCTTTACTAACTTTTGGATCATTTTATGGACAACCATTTTTTTTCTTATTTCTCAAGTTCTTTTCTTAATGCAATATCTCAACAATATTATAGCAAGGGAGATAAAAATAAACCCTTTGTTTGTTGACATATTAAGAAAATCTTCTCTAAATGGCATACCTTTTCTGAAACACGCTAGTTCAATTATTCCATACTTAACCAAACAAGTGAAAATTAAAAGTCAAAAACTTGTGTTGGTATTTTACGGATCACAAACTAGCAACTATGGAAAATTAAAATAAATTTTACGTTATTCAACATGAAAAACATGTTATTCAATTAAAATGAGGACTTAATCAAACTGTTGTTGGAAAAGGAAAATAAGGGATTTATTTTTCTGTATTAATTAGTTTGATTAGCATGCAAGTAATAAGAAAATAAATCTTTAGATTTTTAGCCACGTTAAATCTTACTAGAAGGGGAGGATGTAAAAGTGTGATGATCTCATCAAATTAATTTTCCTTGCTAATTTATTCTTTTCTCTTCATAAAATAGTAGGCATAAAATAAACAAAGAATAAAATAAAGAATAGTAAACTCTCAAGTGGAAGTCTTTTATGTGATGGTCTCAAACAGGAGACGGATCTTGACGAGAGAGGTAATAGGCTTGCCCCGCCCAGCCCAGTCCAAAAAGAGCAAACCATTTACTCTCTCATCTCTCACCGTAACCCGTTTCACGTGTGAAACCGTACGTGTCATACAATATTTTTTTCAACTCTCAATACATTTTTATTCGACTTCAATACGAGAATCTGTATCTTTGAAAATATACTTTTTTTTATTTTGAAGAGTCCTTTCAAAACTCAAAAACCCAAAAAAGAAAAATACAAATTAAATTGCAACCAAGGAAATGAATTTATTCCCATTTTAACTTTGCAAAATACTCCCTCCGTCCCAGTTTAAGGTTCTTACTTTCTTTTTTGCTTTATTCCTTAAATGGCAAGGGATGAATAATGTTTTGGACATTTTTGTCTTCATATATCACAAAAGCTAATCACTTACCCATTTACTTTTCACTCACTAGCATTATGAATGGACGGACCCGGAACCGCTCCACCCAAGTTTGCTCCACCCCTCCACCCAATGGTGCCGATCAAGGCCACATAGGCGTGCCCGATTGGTTGATCGGCTAAGATGATTTCAATTTTTTGTAGGTCCTATCGAATTCGGACACATGTGGCCTTGATCGGCACCATTGGGTGTAGCTAAAATGAGGTAGCTCCAATCGGCACCGTTGGGTGGAGCTAACTCCCGGTGGAGCAGTTCGAAATCCTGAATGGACAGTTATATCCTCCACCCACTACTATCTTTGACCCAATTTTGCCATAATTTCTTAATAAGCATGCAAAGTCAAACTAAAAACTTTAAACCAAGACGGATGAAGTACCCTTTTGTTTATTTATTTCCTTCCGCAACTCAAAAACCTTTTATTATTATTTTCAAAATCGGTGACCGAAGTCGGAAAGGATTTTAAGTCAATAAAATAAACCAAAAAACCCCTAGAAAAAGACAAAATTACCCTTTATGTTTCAATCATTCCATCTTTAACACCACTAAAGTTTCCAAATACAAACATGAAAATGTAAAGGAAAAAAAAAACCAAAAGTCCAAATCCAAATAAGAAAATGAAATTTGTTTTTACAAACCCCTTTAAAAGGGCCGCCTCTCTCTCCTCCTTCCAAAAATTCCAAACCCCACACTTTCTCTCTCTATACACAATGGCCCGAAACATACGTACAACCTTTCTCTATGTCGTAGCCTTCATCGTCTTCATTGTCTCTGTATACAACCACATCTTTAACGTTCCCGTCTCCGTTTCCGGCGATGATCTCCGTTTTCCTCATCTCTCCGTCCAACCCCTCCTCCCCAATCAAGCTGTTCTAGAATTTACCCCCCAAAATTCAGCTCCATCAACCTTCAATTCAACATACACCCAATTCATCCAGCCTCCGCCGGGGTCAATCTCGACGGTGTCTTTTCTGTTCCCGGATTGGGAGGTCCTCGTCGTCGTGCCGCCGGAGACGCCGCTGAATTTTACCGATGGAGCGTATTATTGTCACTTTAATACGAAAGAAGTTTCTACGGCGAAGCCGGCCGGAATTCTGCAGAATCCGACGAGGCAAACGTTTATTTGTGAACTTCCGACAAGGGTTCGCAAGCGATTACCTTTTCATCAGCCGATTGTCATTAATTCGCCGGAGATTCTGCGGGGACATTCGAAACACTATCGGTGGAAGGAGATGCTCCGGTGGAACGACGTCGTTTACGAATCGTTCACGACAGACGAAGACGTCGTTTTGTTCGTTAAAGGTATGAATACCCGGCAAGGAGTTAACCGGAAACCGGCGGAGTTCCGGTGTGTTTTCGGCGAAGGTGATAGCGCTGTTAAAACAGCCGTTACTAGCTCATTACAAGAGGTCTTCCGCTGTGAAAGCCCGGATTTAACGGCCGTTAACTGGTTCGAAAAACAAGAGCCAATAAAAGTGGCGCTGGAAGTTATAGAGAACAATCGTGTTGTTCCCAGCGTGGCTTATTACACTCCCCAGCGCAGAATAGCAAACAGAGGTGAAAAAGCCCAATTGTGCGCTTCTACCATGGTGTACAACGTTGCAAAGTTCTTGAAAGAGTGGGTAGTGTACCATTCCAAACTTGGTGTCCAAAAATTCATCTTGTACGACAATGGTAGTGACGATGATTTGGGCAAAGTTGTAAATAATCTGGTTCGAGATGGGTACGACGTGGAAACAATATTTTGGCTATGGCCAAAAACTCAAGAAGCCGGATTTTCTCATTCGGCTTTACGTGCTAACGGCTCATGTAATTGGATGGCTTATATTGATGTGGATGAATTTGTTTACTCTCCCAAGTGGTTAAATGTGTCCGAACCCTCAAAGATGTTACAAAGTTTCTTGCCTAAAAAAGTTGTAATCCGCGATGAACCTCAAATCGGGCAACTTATGATTGGGTGTCATGAATTTGGACCGTCGAATCAAAAGTCACATCCAGTGAAAGGAGTGATACAAGGGTACAATTGTCGAAAACGGGTGGAAAATCGACATAAATCTATAGTCAAGTTAGAAGCTATTGATCACTCTTTGGTTAATGTGATACATCATTTTCGTGTTAAGGAAGGGTACAAGGTTAAGAGATTGAACATACTACAAGCGGTCGTGAACCATTACAAGTTTCAAGCATGGCCCGAGTTCAAGGCCAAGTTCCGAAGAAGGGTGTCAGCTTATGTTGTGGATTGGACGGCTACGGGCAATGTGAAATCAAATGATCGGACCCCCGGTCTAGGGTTTAAGGCGGAGGAGCCTAAAGGGTGGCCGGAGAAGTTTTGCCAAGTATATGATGATGGATTAAAGAATTTAACGCGGATATGGTTTGGAGTCGAAGATTCAGCGAGGGATTATCACATGATTTGGCAAAGATGAACCCTAATCAAGGGTGGTTTTCATTAAAATTTTGGCTAACATAGGTTAATTATTTTTGTTTTTGTTTTTTTATCTCGAATTTTGGGGTTCTAACATTGTAGATTGCTTGATGGAACATAGAAAGGTGGATGGATTAAACATAGAGGAAAGGAATATAGGCCCAACATTAAGTAATGGGCAAGTTTATTATCTTACCTTTTGTTATCTTTTGATTAGTTTAGGAGGAGAAATATATTAATCTTTTTGTTTTGATTATTCTTTTTGACAGATTTATTGGCTGTTTTGTGTACTACAACTAAAGCTGCATACATTATACACACAAAATTGGCCAAAATACGTTTACCCCCCATGTATACACCGAATCCCACTTTGCACCCCAGCGCGAATTTTGTCCCAAAGTCATACCAATGTTTAAATAATCCCACTTTGCACCCCAGCTCCTAACGAAAGTTAGAAATTTAACAGAATATTTAACGAATGGACTAGTTTGTAATGATTATTACTTTTAAGGGTCAAAATTCAAAGTTTTAAATATAAAGTACTAAAAATTTATTTCTTTTTTCCAAATAATTAACATTATCTTAAATTTGCTATAATTAATATTTCTTGAAAATAATACTAATTTTTAAGCAAAAATATTTTTAAAAAACAATATATATTTTTTTAAATAAACATTTAGTACGCTTTTAAGGGTACTAAATGTTTATTTAAAAAAAAATTAGTATTATTTCTTGAAAATAATACTAATTTAACAGAATATTTTTTTTAAATTTACTTTTAAGGGTCAAAATGGCTTTAACGCTGGCCACTCCTTTTTTTTACGATGTCCACTTCCATTGACAATGAAAGCTCATGCAATGATAACCAAATGGCCAATGCGTCCCAAAATGACCAAATGATAGTCAAGTTAGTTCCAATTCCACAATTAACGACTTCAAAATTAGTGAATAACTTTAAAATACTTGAAAAGTTAAAATGAAATTGTCATTTCGAGACAAAGGGAAGGGAGTACACTATTGATTACTCTCTCTATCCTTAAATGAGTGTCTATTTTCAGAAAAATTTTGTCTCAAAATGAGTGTCCATTTTGATAATAACTTTGTCCCTAAATGTTTTTTTTCGAAATTTTTTCACCGCTCTATTTATACTTGCAAAAACTAAATGTTTGTAAAGAGGATTACAAGATTATATATGAATTTCGCCACAAAATTATACAAGAAGTTATATCTCTCAAAATGAAATTTGGACACTCATTTAGGGACATAGGTAGTAGAAAATTATGCAAATCCAATTTTCATTGAAGATTAAAATTAATTATTATTCCCTTCAACCCAAAACAATAATCTAAAAAAAAAAATCAAACAAAAGTGATGATTTTGTTTTAATATTTATTTTGAGATGGAGGTAGTAGTATTGAAAGTTTCAAACTCTCAAAAATATGGCAGAGAAAAGAGTAAGATAGATTTGAACTTCAAAATCTCGTGAAAAACTTGTTTTATGCTCGATTTAGTGTAAACCATGTTTTTAAAATGCATAGTGACATTTTTGTAAATAAGTGGATTGTTTTAACATTCTGTGGCATTTTTTTAAATAATCGGAAGTTAAAAAAAACTCACTGGGATATTTCGGCACTATTACTTGCACTTTTCAATACTATAACCAACACTTTTAACACTAGGGCTCCGTTTGTTTCACGAAAATGACTTCCGAAAAATGATTTCCTGGAAAATGTTTTCCGGAAAAGGAAACCGTTTTCCGGAAAATGTTTTCTCTTGGAAAATGTTTTCCAGAAAAGGAAACCGTTTTCCGGAAAATGTTTTCTCTTGTTTGGTAAATCTTAAGAAAATGCTTTCCGAAAAACATTTTCCGGTATTTTTCGAAAAGTTTGTGAAAAACTAATTTTAAATATGGGTGGGTTGGGTAGGCAGGGGTAGAGGAGTTTAAAAAAATATAATGAGTAATTTTATTTTTATTTTATTTTTTTGTGGGTGGGTGGGGTGGGGTAGGCAGGGGGCAGGGGAGTTAAAAATAATAATGAGTAAAAAAAAAAAAAAAAAAATTTTTTTTGGGGGGGGGTAGGGGGTTGGGTGGGTAGGGTGGGGTTGGGTGGGTGGGGCGGGGTAGTTAAAAATAATAATGAGTAAAAAAAAAAATTTTTTTTGAGGGGGGGGGGGGTAGGGGGTTGGGTGGGTGGGGTGGGGTAGGGGGTTGGGTGGGTGGAGTAGGCATGGGGCAGGGGAGTTAAAAAAAATAATGAGTAAAAAAAAAATTTTTTTTTTGGGGGGGGGGGGGGGGTAGGGGGTTGGGTGGGTTGGGGTGGGGTAGGGGGTTGGGTGGGTGCGTGGGTGGGGTAGGCAAGGGGCAGGGGAGTTAAAAATAATAATGAGAAAAAAAAATTGGGGGGGGGGGGGGGGCGTCGGGGGTGGGGGTGAGGGTGAGGGTGTGCTAGGAGTTTTCCGGAAAACAACTTCCTTAGGTGAAATCCGGAAGTTGTTTTCCTTAGGAAACAAGCCTAATTTCCATTGACCGGAAAATGTTTTCCGTTGACTTCATTTTCCGTGGTTTTACCAAACACCGAAAATGGGGAAAACGTTTTCCCCATTTTCCGGTGTTTGGTAAACCACGGAAAACATTTTCCGGAAAACGTTTTCCGGACATTTTCCGTGAAACAAACGGAGCCTAGGACTGACATTATTTTACCATTCCACCGGCACAATTGAACACAACAACCGGCAATCCTTAACACTACAGCCGGCACTATTTAACACTACAACCGACAATCATTTACACTAACACTGATACCCTTTTAGCAAATGTTAAAAGTGTCAGTTTGAATGTTTATAAGTGCCATTTTGAAATCTGACATTTTACAATATTAGAACTGATACTTTATAATATTAAAACTGGCACTTACGGAAAACACGTTTTTTCCACTTCTTATTGTAAAACAGGTTTTTCATAAAACTCAGTGAAAAGGTTCAAACAAAATCTCTACATTACAATGTGCAGGACATGACCTGAATTCATCACCCTACATTAAGGGTAAATACAAACCTTATCTTTAGGATCTTGACATCAAATCTCATGCCTATCTGTATATTACAAAATGGGTACATGATTTGCATGGAGAAAGAAAGAAAGAAAAAAATGAATGCTAAACAAACTGAATATATATGACCAAACAATATATGAACATATACCTAGTTGATCATGCTCCATAGATACTGTTGTTTTCGCAATATCTATAACTGCATATTTCATCATATGCAGTATGCACAAGCGAATAACTGAAAACATAGAACAAAAGAGATTAAAATTACTGCTATAAGAAAAGTAGTCCGAACAGATTTGTAAGATTAGGATCTAGGAGGAACTCATTGATGAACACGAGCTCGCCCTCAAGTGACTCGAGTTGATCCCTGGCATTAAGAATCAAATTTTGTTTCATGTGCAAGTAGTTGGGATAACATACTCTTTTTCAAACATCACAAACAAAAGACGGGACAAAACTTAAAGCAACCACGCAAACACTCAGCAAAGCTCTCATATATGATAACTCATACTACCAAATGAACACATAATGATAAATTTGTATTTTAAAAATTGAAAAATAAAATCTAAAAAATATCTTGAGATATTCATGAGGTATATTCCATATAGTTGAGCAGTGTAAGGTGAAACAACATTTCAACTATACTCTGTCGAAGGCTTTTCTTCTGTATATTGTATAATCAATCATAAGCATGATGTACTACTGGGCTCATAACTCACTAGGAAGCATGAATAATGCATAATTAGGCGGTCTCACTTTTAGTGGGACGTCCCAAAAGGGAAAGAAGTCTCACTTGTGCTGGGACGGAGGGAGTATTGTATAATCAATCACAAACACGTACTGTACGTGTTTGTCTGGATACTACTGCAAATACTGCCATTTTTTTTATTACCTAAAGATAATTTGACCACTAATGGATAAAAAGCTGCTTACGACTTGATTTATTAACATTATTGGCAATTATGGTTGAATAATGGCGGGTTACGTACCAATTATGAGTCCTCAACAACAAAATTCTAAACTAGTAAAAAAAGAAAAATAAACGAGAGAATGTTTATATATAAAATTATTCAGTAGATTCAATGAATGAGAACAACTTGAAACTTAAACAAGAAATGGAGCAGAAACAGCCTAACAGCTTGTCAACAACGTTTACACAAGCTGGAACAAAAAAAAATATTAAAAACTTGCAGCCTGGCAAGGAAAATGTAAGTTGAGAGGACAATGTTTTTGTGGACATATCAGCAGGTTGTTGTGGACAGGCAATAGGTATACCGGTGACTAATCTAGAATTGACTTTGTCAAATATAGACGACAATCAATTTCTAAGTGGAGAGCTGACTTATTGTAACAAGGCAAAGTGATATCGATAGTATTTTATATGAAGATCAAAATGTCTAAGCAGGGATACCAACCAGGTTAATGCATTAGCCATGGCTCGATATTCAGCTTCAGCAGAGCTTCTTGCAGCAATGTTTCTTGGATTTCCAGGAAAGAGACACGAGCCGCCAAATAAAACACAATATCCTGAAACAGAATGTTGTTAAAGTTAAAAGAATTTGCAAAGATTATGCTAAAGTGGCTAAGAATAAGTGAATAACCCTCCCATTTAACCATATATACTAATCCCGATCAGAGAGAGGCTCACCAACATCAAATGTAAGAGAAAGACTACTCACAATGGGAAGATATTTTGGCAGAGGACAGGTACGTATATGAGATTATACTCCGGTTGTACTTTTTTTTGACAGAAAAAGTAACATGTTGGGTTGACTCTCATTGCCAGCATCATGGGCGGCCGAACAGTTGTATATAGGCGACCGCACATAATAGTTTTGTTCAACGGCAAATCCAGTACCTATGGGCGACCGCACAAGTGTTTTTGGGCGGCCGCCCAAATTTGTCGGGCTGGCTAGGTTAGGGTTTGACTTTTAGACTATAAAAGGGATGCTTCTCTTTCTTCTGGGTTATGTTGCGCAGCCAAGGAGAAGAAAACAGAGTGTGTGTGCAGCCTTGAGTATTCCTAGAGAGAGAAAGCTAGATTATTCACTATTGTGAGAGATTGAGGATTGGGTGATAGGTTTTCACCTTGATTCTCCTTGTACTCTTCTTGATATAGTGAATTGATTCTCCGTCGCCGTGGATGTAGCCAAGTTGGTGAACCACGTAAGATTTTGTGTTCATTTACATTTCAAGTTTGTTCTTACTTGCTATTGTTGCTATTTTGTGCATTCATATTCATCCATTAAGCAATTGGGTTAGAGCTTAAAATCCTAACAATGGGTATCTAGAGCTTGGTTTGGGGTTCTTGTATTGCTTATTGGTTTAAGATGTCGGGGAAGTACGAAATTGAGAAATTCGATCGCAAGGTCAATTTCGGTTTGTGGCAAGAGAAGATGAGAGCAATTTTGGTGGGTAAAAATTGTGTCAAGGCTTTGCTTGGTAAGGCAAAGAAACCCGAAAGCTTGACTGATGAACAGTTTGATGACATGGATGAGAAGGCTTTGTCTCTCTTGCATTTAAGTCTCAAAGATGAAGTGTTGAGGGAGATTGTGAGTGAAAAGACTGCTGCAGGGCTCTGGCTTAGGCTTGAACAACTCTATATGACGAAGAGCATTAGTAATCGGTTGTTACTGATGAAGAAACTCGAAGAATGTAAACTCAAATCAGGTAAGTCTTTGGAAAGGCATCTTGATGAGTTTGATGGTTTGGTTATGGACTTGAAGAATGTAGATGTTGTGATTGATGATGAGCAATTGGCAGTTAAATTGCTATGTTCTTTACCCTCTGAGTATATGCACTTTCGTGAGACAGTTTTGTATGGGAAGGATGAGATCTCTTTGGAAGAGATCAAGAACGCTTTGCTACAACGTGAAGTCATTGAGACGCACTTGACTTCTCCAGTTGCTGAATCTCAAGGTGACGGGCTAGTAGCTAGAAGCAGCAGGAAGCTCGGAAAGGGATCGAGTGCAAAGAACTCGGGTCAATCCAGTTCAAGTGGAAGGTTTAAAGATGTGATATGTCATGTTTGCAAGGAGAAGGGACTCATCAGAAGGTTTTGTCCCAACAGAAGGGATAAAAGGGAAAATAATACAACCGGTAAGAAGGGTGAAGCTGGAGTGGTATTTGATAACACTAGTGATGACAGTGATGGTGATGCGCTTACTGCTTGTGACTCGGGTACCAAAATTCGTGATAATTGGATGTTGGATTCGGGCTGTTCTTATCATATTAGTCCCAACTGGGCATGGTTTTGTTCTTATAAGGCTACCACTGGTAGAGTAGTTTTGATGGGCAATAACGCTGCATGCAAGGTTGTCGGTATTGGGACTATTAAGATTAAGATGTTTGATGGAGTAGTAAGGAAACTGCAGAATGTCAGACATGTTCCTGAATTGAAAAAGAACCTGATTTCTCTAGGCACTTTGGATAGTCTTGGGTATAGCTTAGCCATTGCGAATGGTGAGCTATCGGCTATCAAAGGTGACTTGGTGGCTCTAAAGGGAAAGAAGGTGGGGACATTGTACGAGATTTTAGGATCTACGGTTGTTGGTGATGTGTTTGTTGCAAAGAGTTCTATAACTGAGGTGGAGGCTACTCAGTTGTGGCACATGAGACTTGGTCACATTCGCTTGAAGGGGATGACAGAACTTTCAAAGCGCGGTTTATTGGATGGACAGAAGACGGGGCCTATGGATTTTTGTGAGCATTGTGTTCTTGGAAACAGACAAAGGCTAGCTTCGGGAAAGGAGTTCGTAACTCTAAAGGTATCCTTAATTACATCCATTCTGATTTGTGGGGTCAGTCTAGGAAATTATCTAAGGGTGGTTCTCGGTATTTATTGACTTTTATTTATGATTATTCGCGAAAGGTGTTTGTCTATTTCTTGAAACATAAGAATGATGTGCTTTTGAATTTAAGCAGTGGAAAATTTTGGTTGAGAAACAGACAGGTAGACCCATTAAGAAACTGAGAACAGATAATGGCCTTGATTTTGTCGAATATGAAATTACTGAATTTTGTAAAATTGAAGGAATCGGTCGACACAGAACTTGTGTAGGAAAACCACAACATAATGGTGTTGCAGAAAGGATGAACCGCACGTTGTTAGAAAGGGCTCGGTGTTTGTTGTCACAAGCAGGGTTAGGTAAAAAAAAATTGGGCGGAGGCGATTAGCATGACTGCTTACTTGGTTAATCGCTCTCCTAATTCTAGTATTGGGATGAAGACTCCGGTGGAGATGGGGTCAGGCTCTCCAGGAGACTACTCGAGATTGCGCATTTTTGGGTGTCCCGCCTATGCTTATGTGAACAATGGAAATAAATTGGAGTCAAGAGCCAAAAAGTGTGTCTTTGTTGGCTATACTACTAGAGTAAAGGGATTCAGGTTATGGGATCCAGTTGCATCTAAGTTCCCCTGACAAGTAGAGATGTCACATTTAATGAATCTCTACTTCTCCGTGAGAAAGAGGGTTCTGCAGAACGGTTACACAAACAGGTAGAGACAGACGGAGATGATATAGAAAGGGTGGAAATTGACTTAGATGAAAATGATATGTCTGATGAAGCAACTCCAATTGATGCTCCAGGTCAAGAGGATGAGACCAACAAGTAGATGGAGACTACCAGTGATCTTGGTAGAGGGAGGAGGGATAAAAGACCTCCTGTTAGATATGGTTTTGAAGAGATGGTGGCTTATGCACTGTCAGCTACTGAAACAGTGAATGTGCATGAACCATACTCTTACAAGGAAGCTATGTCTTGTGATGACTCTGCAAAATGGTGGGTGCTATGGAAGAAGAGATGGTATCTCTCATGAAAAATCAGACATGAGAACTTGTGAGACCACTACCAAAGAAGAAATTAGTCAGCTGCAAGTGGGTCTACAAGTTCAAGGAAGGTTCTTCGGGTATTGAGGAAGCAAGGTTAGTTGCTTGTGGCTTCACTCAAGTCGAAGGTGTAGACTACAATGAGATTTTTTACCGGTTGTTAGACACACATCTATTCACACTTTGTTGAGCATTGTGGCGATGCAAGATCTAGAGCTTGAGCAGTTAGATGTAAAAACGGCTTTTTTACATGGGGAGGTTGAGGAGGAGATCTACATGCGCCAGCCTGAAGGGTTCATGGTCGAGGGTAAGGAGGATCATGTTTGCCTGTTGAAGAGATCCTTGTATGGTTTGAAGCAGTCACCTCGACAGTAGTATAAAAGGTTCGACACTTTTATGGTTACCTATGGTTTTGCTAGGAGCGAATTTGATAGTTGTGTCTACTTAAAAGATTGTAGTAATGGCATATTGATTTATCTTGTTTTATGTGTCGATGACATGCTTGTGGCTGCAAAAGATATCAATGATGTGAACCATGTGAAATTCATGTTGCAAAGTGAGTTTGAGATGAAGGATTTAGGTGCTGCAAAGAAGATTCTTGGCATGGAAATTGAACGGAATCAAAAGAAGGGACTCTTGTACTTGTCGCAAGAAAAAGTATGTGAAGAGGGTTGTTGAACGTTTCAATATGAAGGATTCCAAATCTGTAAGTACTCCTTTAGCATCTCATTTTCGGTTATCTTCTTTAGATAGTCCCAAGTCATAAGATGATATGGATTATATGTCACGTGTTCCATATTCAAATGCTGTTGGGTGTATTATGTATGCTATGGTTTGTGCTCGACTAGATATAGCTCATGCAGTGAGCGTTGTAAGTCGATACATGGGGAATCCGGGGAAGGAGCATTGGAATGCTGTCAAATGGATTCTGCGATACTTGAGTGGTACACCAGGTTTGTGTATTGTGTATGGTAAGAACCGCGATGGTTTTGTTGAGTATGTTAATTCAGATTGGGGCGGAAATCTTGATGACAGAAAATCTACAACGGGGTATGTGTTTTGTCTTGGTGGTTTCGCGGTTAGTTGGAAATCTGGATTGTAGGAAGTCACGCCGTTGTCTACTACCGAGGCTGAGTATATGGCTATAACGGAGGGAGTCAAGGAAGCCAAATGGCTTGGTGGCTTGGTTCGTGAACTTGGTGTTGTTCAAGGTGCTCCTGAGGTTTTTAGTCATAGCCAAAGCGCTATTTGTTTGGCAAAGAATCAGAATTCTTTCCATAGAAGAACGAAGCACATTGACATAAAGTATCATTTCGTGAGGACTACAATAGCGAAGGGTGAAGTGGTTCTAAGGAAGATTGATACAGTTGACAACCCAGCGGATATGTTGACAAAGCCTGTTCAGATAGCTAAGTTCGAGCATTGCTTGAACTTAGTTGGGGTTACTAGTCATTGATGCCCTTTGGGGCGGGGCGACGAAGCGAGATAGGGATGTTCCCTTGGTTTACTAGCTTCTTTTTTTTTGGGGGGGGGGGGATTGATCGTCAAGGTGGAGAATTGGTGGGGTGACTCTCAATTGCCAGCATCATGGGCGGCCGCACAGTTGTATATAGGGATGGCCAAAACCGGTTCCGGGCCCGGTTCCGGTTCGGAACCGCCGGTTCCGGTTTGGCAAAAGGGTGAACCTTAACCGGCCCGGCCTAACCCCGGATCCGGTTCCGGTTGGCACAAACCGGTTCCGGTCCGGTTCGGCGGTTTTGTGCCGTCATCTTCGATCCCAACGGAAAAGTTCATACATGGCCGGAGAACCATCTCGAAGCTGTTCACTTTCTCAAACAGTTCAAGAACCACGGCGAGAAAAAGAAGAAGCAGAGCTATGGCGGTGTTAACGCAATCGCCGCCGGTACAGGCCAAACTGACGAGAGGAAGTCGATGGATTTTTCGTGCTTTGATGATAAATTGATCGATTCGTTGTCTAGGGATTCTGTAATTGAGATCTCCAACATGTTGAAATCGAAAATTGATGCGGCAAGAAACCGAGCCGAGTTCTTGAAGAAGAAGAAGAAGAAGAAGAAGACCGTTAGAAACGAGGGTTTTCAACAGTTCAATCCCATCCCCAATTTCGAACCGAATCTATTCAACGGAAACCCTAATTTCGACCCCAAATTCTACTTTCCCCAATTGCAGTCGACTTTAATTAGTGTTCCTGATTCTTACTTTGGTCAGGAACAATTTGGTGCAATAGGTTTGGGAAACAACTGGGATTCAAATTTCAACCCTACTATTGGACCGTAGTATTATAGTATAGTATTAGTAAAATAGTAGGGTTGAAATTTGAAATTGAAATGCTTTGCTTTTAAGTTTTTACCTTTTTTTTTTTTTCTATTTCTTTCTACTATCTAATATCTACTATTAATAAAATTATTTTACAAGTGATTTATTTTTTAAAAAAAATAAACCTAAATCAACATTATATTGAAAAACAAACAAAGAAAAAAATAAAACAAATGATAGTATATAAAAGAAAAAAGGGACGGTACCCTTTAAATTTTATTAATTAAAGGCAAATTTACAATGAGGGGGACAACCAACCTTGCCCTTTTATAATTAAGGGAGGACATTAGGAGCCTTTACCTCTTTTTATTACAAATATTTATCTAAATTCTAACCTATAAAAAGAAAATGCAATAACAATTAAATAAATTACATTTTACTTACCTTAATCGCTTCCCGATTTAGTCTCATCAAAGTACTCGTCTAAAACATATTTTGGCGCCTCATCTTGCGTTCTTTTTTCCGCTCTAAACCCAATCATTCAACAAATTACAAGCTTCGAAACTATCGGATGATAAATTGTGACGATTATGCTCAATATTCCACCAATGCTAAACGCTTGCTCCACCGAAACCGTTGATGCGGGACAAGCAAGTACTTTTTTGCAATTCTAGCAACGATAGGAAATTTTTTGCTTTGCTTGCCCACCAATTTAAAATATCAAAATCATCTTCATCTTCAAAGTCAACGGTTAAATATTTATCAAATTCTCCATTAGCACCGGTAGTACGAGATCGTCCACTAGTTCCATAGTAGTTTTTAACAAATGATGGTCGTGCTTGTGATGAAGTGGTGGTAGAGGAAGGTTGAATATGAGTAGTAGTAGCACTTGGAGTTGGAGTAGCATCACCATATATTGACTTGTATTCTACAAAAATTTCTAAAAATGCTTGTCTAACATTAGCAACTTTTTGACCAACATTAGGAAAATTGGGATCAATTAACAAATAAAAGTTTGAATAATAATATTCCAAAAAAGTTGTTAAACCCGCCTCTCTAACTCTAGGATCTAATAACTTAGCAATTAAAAAAAGATCGGGGATGTCAAGCAAATATTTAACCACTTTGATCGCATTCTTAAAACCGCTTCTTTAAGAAATATATCATTTTGAAACTCAGAAAATACACTAGAAATTTCTAGACAATGATCAAGAACTAAATTAGAAGTGGGGTAATACGTACCGGATAACGCCGTGGTTGCAATCTCGAATTTCGTCAACAAATTCATCATAGTCTCACATTCATCCCATTGTTGAGTATATAAATTTGCACCATAGTTAATGGATCCCAAGAACATGCAAATTTCATTTCCCAATTCCAAGTTTCTTGTAATACATGAAGGGTAGAATTCCATCGCGTTGGAACATCCGTTGGGAATTTTTTTTGTCTTTTCCCTTGACTTGTGCAATAATGCCTCCATTGCCTTGTGATTTTTGAATTTTTCATAATAGTATGAACCGCATCTTTAATTAAAGTAATAGAAGTATCCAAAGCACGCAAACCATCTTGAACACACAAGTTTAAAATATGACACAAGCATCTAATATGAAAAAATCGACCACCTAGTGATGGTTTACAAACTAAAATTAATTCGGACAAACTAGCGGTATTAGCACTAGCATTATCAAAAGACATTGAAAAAACCTTTTCAACTAGATTATATTCTTTCAAATTATTTGTAACATATGAGCTATATTATGCGCGGTATGTGCCTCATCAAATATTCGATATGCAAGTAATCTCTTTTGAATTCTCCAAGAATCATCTATCCAATGGCATGTTACACCCATATAAAAATGTCTTATTTTGCTATCGCTCCATATGTCAGAACAAATAGAAACCTTAGATGACAAATGACCAAATGTCTCAAATAAAGCATATTTCATTTCTGCTACTAAACTTTTAACATCACGAGTGAGGGTTGTACGAGCTACTTTCGTAGCGGAGGGATTAAGAGAAAGCTTAATTAATTGTTCATAGTCTTCGTTATCGGGAAAACTAAAGGGAAGGGATTGCGCACAAACAAATTTAGCCATTTGTTTCCTATGGTTTAAATGATCATATGAAAATAAATTAGAAGAAGTTTGAGAACATGTACCTTGATTGGGTTGTTGCACAAATCCTTGCAATTGTGCTTGCTTCGAATCTATGCCATATTCTCCGGGATGATGGTTTCTTGTATGTCGATCCATAGTACCGTATCCACCCCCTTTAGAGAATGGAAAAGTTGTTTCACTCCCCTTTGGACAATAGTTGCATATCGCCGTGAAATTCCTACCCGTGCCATCATTGATGGGTATTTTTCTGTAGTGTTTCGTGAAAATTGCGGATTCTTGTCTTTTGGCTTTAGGAGGTCTCGGGATATTACTTCCCTTACGACGACGCCCTCCCATTGCTATCGCTTCCATATTATTGGCATCACTTTCTTCAGTATTTGGAGTTGAACTTGTACCATCTTCAAATGGTGGTGGTGGTGACGGTGCAAAATTTGGAACTTCTTCTAGCACTTCGTCGCCTTCATTCCATTCCCCCACAAATTTTCATTTGCTCCCGCAGCTCCCCCTTCAAAATAGAGACCTTCGGGATCAACAAATGATGGTCGTGGTTGATCAACAAATGATGGTCGTGGTTGATCAACAAGTGATGGTCGTGGTCGATCAACACATGATCGTCGTGGTGGATCAACAAGTGATGGTCGTTGTGGATCAACACATGATCGTCGTGGTGGATCAACAAATGATGGTCGTGGTGGTGCTTGGGGTTGGGGTGATGAAGATGAGACTTTCTCCTTACCGGATTTACTCTTGTTGCTTGTTAATTTTTTAAGGAAATTACTCATGATGGAAAAAAGATGTTGTAGAGAGAAATGAAGATGAAGGAACTAAGGTTGAAAGTCTTGAATCAGATTATTTTTGTTTGAGAGAGTTGAGAGAGATAACTGAGTTTTGATGAAGTAATTTATTTGGAGAGGGAAATAGTATTTATAGTTAGGAAATTTAATTAGGATAACAAAAACTTTTTTTTTTTTTTTTTTTTTTTTTAAGTTTGAAAATCGTCAAAAACGCAGTTAAAACGGCTATATTTGGTCAAACTTCCGTTAGTTAACGAAAATAAACGGGCATAAGTTAAATTTCCAACGGATCCATTCATACTTTAAATTTAAAAAGGGGTTTGGATTGGATTGGACTTAAAGTAAAGCCATCAAACCAAAACAAGACTGCCACCACACCACACACACTAGGCCCACTCCACACTCCACTCGGCACTCACTACTCACTGACTGTCCCTCGGCTCCCAGTCCCAGGCTCCCACTGCCCCCACTGACACAACCACGCCTAGCTAGCAAGTAGATAGGTAGGTGGCACATCCCCCCATGCCGCATGCCAGAGCCAGCACATAGCCGTTTGAAGTTTGAACTTTTGAGTGTTTGACACTTTGACTTGAATGGAAATGTGGACTGGATGTCCGGTTCCTGACCGGTTTTTCGAACCGGTTCACCGGTTCCGGTTCACGGTTCCGGTTCGAAGAACCGGCGGTTCACCGGTTTTGGTACCCCTGACCCTGAACCGGACCGGATGACTCACGGTTCCGGTTACTCCGGTTCCGGTTTTCTCCCCGGTTTGCTCCGGTTCCGGTCCGGTTTTCCGGTTCCGGTTCGGTTTGGCCATCCCTAGTTGTATATAGGCGACCGCACATAATAGTCTTGTTCAACGGAAAAAACCTTCCAGTACTTATGGGCGACCGCACAATTGTTTTTGGGTGGCCGCCCAAAGCTGTCGGGCTGACTAGGTTAGGGTTTGCCTTTTAGACTATAAAAAGGGATGCTTCTCTTTCTTCTGGGTTATGTTGCGCAGCCAAGGAGAAGAAAACAGAGTGTGTGTGCAGCCTTCGAGTATTCCTAGAGAGAGAAAGCTAGATTATTCACTATTGTGAGAGATTGAGAGATTAGGTGAAAGGTTTTCACCTTGATTCTCCTTGTACTCTTCGTGATATAGTGAATTGATTCTCCGTCGCCAGTGGATGTAGCCAAGTTGGTGAACCACGTAAGATTTTGTGTTCATTTACATTTCAAGTTTGTTCTTACTTGCTATTGTTGCTATTTTGTGCATTCATCTTCATCCATTTAGCAATTGGGTTAGAGCTTAAAATCGTAACATAACATGTCGATGTCCCCAATCCCAGATGGGCATTAGCTTTACACGTGAAAGAGTAAGATGGAACCTAACATGAAAGCTTGAAACAAAATCTCTAAATTATGATGTGCAGTTGTGCACAACCTGAATGTACCACCCACATTGAGGATAAATACAAACTTTAACAGTAAGATATTTCAATCAAGTCTAATTTCAAGTAGACATTGACATGGGAACAGACAACAGTATTAACCCCTCAACCACGGAATTGGGACTGGTGACTTCTGACGTCATAGCAGTCGAAACTCACAGGCCCGGATCACTCAACTACATTTGGATTGCTTTGGTAGAGAGCTGGATGGAGTCACAAATTACAAGAAACGAATCGGAAAAGAATTTATGAACTTGCTTAACCTAAAGCAAAACCACATCCTAGTTTAAGCGGATTGACCAATGGTCCATGCTCTTCGATCCTAAACGTGAAGGGGACTCTGAACCGCATCTGTGTACCAAACCACAAACAACAGCAAGTGAGTATGTACAACGGCTCAAGCACTCGTTTTGATACTTGTTTCAAGAGGTACAAATGTAATAAGAAACCAACATAAAGTGCAACATTACGAAAGACAAATTCAACAAGAGTTCACAGTACAAACCAATAGAAAATGGGTACATAATTTGCATGGAAAAAGAAATAAAAATCAACAAATGCTAAACAAACGGAAGGTGACACCAGACAATATGTATGCACATAGTTGATCATGCTCCGTAGAAACCATAGTTTCACCACGTCTATATCTCCATATATCAGCACACGCACAAGCGAAAAACTGAAAATAAAAAACAATAGAGATTTATAATTAGTCGTAAGAAACATAGTCCGTAAGCTTTAATAAGATTAGGATTTAGAAATACCAAAAATGACTCACAATAGGATTGGCATATAAATATTCTTCAACAAATGAACCTCGCATCACTAATCCAAAACTCTTCAAGGCTTTTCTTGAGAGCGAAGCAATTCTTGACTTCCAACTGGCGCAAGGTACTGAGTTGCTTTAACTGGTCCGGAATTGCTTTCAATTTATAGCAGTCCCTTAAAGAAAGATATACAAGGCTTTTAAATCCTTGGCCCTCCATTGACCACCATTCTATATCTTGAACACCATAAATATGAAGCACTTTGAGACGAGGGAACTGTTCTTGGTTGCTGTCGCACTCTAATTTGCTTCCCTCAAAGGACTCGTGTCGTAGTTTGAGTACCTGAAGATTTGGAAGCCCTCCAAGCTTTGAGAAGGCTGATGTAGGCAGACGTGAATAGGACAAAGTAATCTTGGTGAGACTCAATGGTAGTGCACCTGGATCTGTGAATTGAAATTTATACTTGATTTGCAGAGTTTTGAGGTGCTGTAATTTGCTAAGGTACTCGAACACTCTCAAATGTTGCTTATAACAGCCAATCTTGAGTTTCTTCAGATTGGGCAACCTCTTCAACATGTCAGCGTCATCTTCTTTAAATAAATTTAAGGCAGACAAGGTGCGAAGGTTGGGCAAATCGGTATTATCATTGCCATTTGGAATACAAAAGGTTGTATAAGACAGATGAAGATGTCTCAGCTGTTGCATTTCCCAAATATTAGCACTGAAAACTGAATTACATGATGATTTTCAACATCAAGCGTTTGTAGGTTCAAAAGTTTGGATATGGGGGGTAAAAATGTATGAAGGTCAAGAATATTCATTCTCAAATACCTCAAATGGACTAGTTTTTCAACTTTGGGGGGAAAGTTATAACGTCTAGCTGAACCAAGATCCAACACCCTAAGGTACCGGCAGAATTTAGAAAGGCGACTAAATGGATCCTTGTCTAGGGGGAGCATATATATACCGTTGTTTTTTACACCAAAAGAAAGAAGAGACCTGAGATGTGCAAACTTAGACTCGGATAAGTAACTATACCTTATATCTCTATTTCCAGAATGGACAGAAAGCCTCCTTGGTTGGGTGATGGGTAATGATCCATCAATGTTTTTATCAAGTGATAGAAACATCTCACGTATACCCTCTGAAATTGAAAGATCTCGGAGGAGATCATGTATACGACATGATTTAACCCCTCCGTCAGTCCTCGTGCTTGCTACCTGGATCAAGCTGCGATCAATCAACTCTAACAAATATTCTTCAGCCATGTCCTCCATATCAAAATTGTTATTATCTTGATCTAAGAATCCCTCCGCAACCCACAGTCGGATCAGTTGCCTTACCGAATCTCAAAGTCCTCCGGGTAAACCCCAAAGTAGAGAAAACATGGCTTTAGATGAGGGGGAAGCTCTTCATAGCTTAAAGCCAATATACCAAGGCATTCTGTTGGATCCTGGGTCATGTGCCAATTCAAGTTGGCTGCTACAGTTGGCCACATCGATTCATCTCTTTTTAGTAAGAGGCCAGCAACCACCACAACAGAAAGTGGTAAGCCTTTACACTTGGTCAGGATTTGTTGTCTAACAAATTCTTCAAGCTTTGGAGGGCAAACTTGGCCATGGAACACTCTCCTTGAGAAGAGCTTCCAACTGTCGTCTTCATTGAGAAAAGGTAAGAAGTAAGGAGGTGTACGTCCGCTAGCATGCAAAGCAACTTCTTTAACACGGCTAGTGATGAGAACCCTACTACTTTTACCGTTTTCTGGGAGAGCTGCTTTGATTTCATCCCATAGGAATTTCTCCCACACATCATCAAGGACAATCAAGTACCTCTTACTTGCCAATCCAGTTGCCAGCTTTTGCACCAATTTTTCCTCTTTCCGCTTGCCATTTTCCTCCCTCTCCGTGGAAGATTCATTAATCTTCAGTTGCAAGTCCAGCTTGTTGATTTCCTCCATTTCTGTGGATGGCAAAACGGTCTCTGCAATTTTCTGTAGCAAATCTTTGAGATTGTAATCTTGGGAGACATCAACCCAAGCAGCACAATCGAACTTCTTTAGAAAATTACCATCAAAAATTTTCCTTGCTAAAGTGGTTTTCCCTAACCCTCCCATTCCTATTATCGAAACCACATCTCTCCGCGAGTCCAACGTGTCCATCTTCTTTATTACCAACTCTGCTTCATTGTCAAAGCACACCACATCCTCCTCCTCCACATTCTGTCGACGACTCTGAATTGAGATTTTCTTTGAAACTGCAGCTTTGTTGTTTATGATGTTGTACTTGTCTCTGTTTTCATAAATCCCATTAATCTTGTCCTTGATGTGTTGTACTTTAGCTGCAACATTCCGAAGCAGTATTATCTGCTCCCCACGACGTAAATACCTATGCAGCGTGTTCCTTCTATTGTGCTTTGCCATAGTAACAACAAAATCATCAATAAGATTCTCGGCTTCAAGAGCAACTTCTTGGATCTGCTTCATGACTTCCTTCACCTTATCTCGTGCCTCTTCTGAAGCTCGGAGGAACTCCATGATGAACCTAAGCTCACCCTGAAGTGATTTGAGTTGATCAGTGGCATCAAGAATCAAATTTGTTGCTTTTATGAGTATCTGGGATACGCTTCGTAAAAGGGATGACACAATGGCATCAACCCCAGCCATTTTCACTCGTCACCTTTATAGAACACACACAAAAAAAAAAAAAAAAAAAAAAAAGAAGAGGGAAATGCTTTGGAAAAATACTCAGTAAAGACACAGAAAAGGCACTCAGCAAAACTCACATATACTGCAGACAAATTATGAGCTATCAGCTGTATTTATAACCAATGAAACCAACTCATGTCAGACTCGGTATGGTAAAAGGGTAAGCAAATTTTCATTGTTTGCGAAAACCATTTGGCCTGCTTTTTGCGAAAATGCCAAGCACCTTTACACCTATCTACCGTGCTCACACCTAACACATATGCCGCACCTTGATATTTCAACGCTGTGTAAATCGCAAAAAAGAGGATGATGGGGGCGGGTGGGTTCTTTGGGGACTTCGAATGGTCAAGTTATAAGCATTGACAAAATATAAGATAATCACCAAAACAACTTAAGATGATATTACTTCGTATAAAAGAATATACGCGTACTTCAGTTTCCTTTGCAATGTCAACGTCCATAAGATACTGATAAGGAAGCATGATTATGCACTAGTTTCTAAATTCACAACTTGAACCCGGCACCAATGTCAACACCTTGTACGCGTTTGTCTGAATACTTCAATAACTGTCACCATTTCATTAGTTTAAGACAGTGTTCTAAAAGACCCCCGTCTAGGCCGCCTAGTCCCCGCCTAGGCGCTAGGCGTTCATGAAACGCCTAGGTCCCGTCTAGGATATTATAGTTATTTCTGAATTCTCGGCCCCGCCTAGGCGGTAGGCGCCCTTGCGGCACCTAGCGACCGCCTAACGTTTTTTAGAACCTTGGTTTAAGATAATTTGACCTCTAAAGGATAACTCTGCATATGATTTGATTTATTCATATTATCAGCTCAATCATTTTTACCAACAACTCGTTTTTGATGATGATAAAGTACTGTAAAGAAATACGAGCAACTTGTGAAGGCAACATGTGAAAGTGTATTACTCTTTTCTTTTTTTCTTTTTTTTTTTGAAAGTGTATTACTCCCTAAGTCCCATAATAAGTGTTATGCTTTCCTTTTGGTTTGTTCTAAAATAACTATCTTGTCATTAGTAAGGAAATAGTCTTACTGCAGCTTTACCGTGACAAACAATATGCAAACAAGTAAACATTTTTTAGAAAGTTTGACAAGTGGAGACCCGTTATGGGATGGAAGGAGTACTTGAAAGTAGAAGAAAGAGAATAAAATAAGGATAGAATGTTTTTGTATATTAAATGAATGAGTAGCAGATGAATTTTATACAACAATGGAGTAGCAAACTACCTGGCAACTCGAACAACTTCTCATGTCTTAACGACGTTCCCTCCACTCATAACTACCATTAAAGAATCCTGAGCTGGAGTATGTACAACTACACATGCTTCCCTGGATCTTTGTAACCTGACACTCGACATCCTTCGCCTGCAGTGGCGGATCCAGAAAAACAAATATCAAAGTGAAAAACAAAAAGAGGCTGAATGGGGGGGGGGGGGGGGGGGGGGAAGAACTAGGAGCTATTAGCATTATTAAATCCACATTTCCCCCATCCAAACAGATATAAGATGAGAGAAAGAGAGAGAGATTCCTAAAAATACTCGTCTGAGAATGCTAGACATACCCACCCCACCCCCCACCCCCCCATTTCATGTTTCCTTTCAAGGAGATAGCCATGCTGATCTCCTTTTGGGTTTCTAACCAGGGGCACGCTAGCAAATGCATTTACAGGGCTTGAAAATACAATATTTTCAAGTAGCAGGCCTGATCATAACAGCTCACAAAAAACCGCAAGTGAGGAACCCATAGTGAATAGAACCAAGTATAAATGTTTAACAACAACCAAATGATAATCCAGAGAATTCCAGGTCAATAACCAAATACTACCCCGTTATATGCCCTACCTCTTTCTAATTTGTGAAACTTGGAAATCCTGGACAATTTACGTGACTAGATTTGCAAACTGGTTAAGGTCTATCACATCCTTTACATCTGTAGTGGACAGACAGCCTCCTATGTTTGGTGGCAGCAAATGCTATATCAACATTTGCACGAAAATCATTTTTATTTGGGGAATTTTAACAAGCATCTATAGCATAAAAACCTAGGAGACATGATAATACAGATAATTTCAGGATTCCCTCTTAAAATTATCTATGGTAGTTCGATACAAGTATTTGAATATAATAAGGAAAAAAGATACATAGACAGTATATCCCCAGAGAAAATGCAAATATTACAAAATGAGAATATAAGTGCTTGTGTTACCTACCAACAGAATGCATGCAGGCACTTCTACAACACGGGCAAGAGCAAAGAAAAAAAAATCTACTGTACTACGTAAAAACGCAACGTGAATCGTTTACCCAAACCTGCTTTAGGCTTTCCTCCAAAGCAGGGCAGCGTTCTACTTTCAGCTGGCACAAGGTACCAAGCTGCTTCAATTGATCGGGAATGAATTTCAGTTTAGAGCAATCCCGTATGGAAAGATAGCCAAGGCTTTGAAGTCCTTGGCCCTCCATCGACCACCATTCGATACCCAGATCATGCATATGAAGGACTTCGAGTCGAGGGAACTGCCCTTGGTCGCTGTGGTACTCTAATTTGCTGCTTCGCACTAGAGAGTTGAGACGTAATTTGAGTACCTGAAGATTTGGAATCCCTCCCAGCTTCTCAAAGGCTGATGTATCCAGATATGTATACATTAATGTTATCTTGGTGAGAGTCAATGGTAGTAATAGAGCATCTTGCTCGGTCAAACGAAATGTACCATTAATTTTCAGTGTTTGGAGGTGCTGTAATTTGCCAAGGGACTCGAACAATCCAAAATATTGGTTATAACAACCTGCCTTGAGCTTCTTCAGATTGGGAAACCTCTTTAGTATGTCTGCGTCATCTTCTCCATGTAAACTTATCGAAGACAGGGTGCGAAGGTTTGGCAAAGCACTATAACCATTGCCTTTTGGAATATAAAATCTGGTGTCCAGAATGTTAGATATGAGTAGATGCCGCAGTTGTTGCATTTCCCAAATATTAGCACTGAAAGGGGACGCATATGAATCTCCCATATCAAGTGTTTGAAGTTTCTTAAGTTTGGACATGGTGGACGGAATTGTATTGTGTTTTAGAGCATTCATTCTCAAATACCTCAACTGCACTAGTTTTTCTACTTTGGTGGGGAAGTTATGATATCTACCTGACTCAATATCCAACACCCTTAGAGACCGGCAGAATTTGGAAATGCGGCTAAATGGATCCTTGTTTAGGGGAAGCTTATCTTCTATGCGATTCTCTCTGTCACCAAATGACAGAAGAGACCGGAGTCGTGAAAACTCAGATAAGAAATCGTACCTCAAATCTCTACTTCCATAATGGATAGAAAGCCTCCTTAATTTGGAGGCGGCTAATGATCCATCAAAGTTCCTATCAAGCATCAGAAACTTCTCATGTATACCCTCTTAAATAGAGAAGTCTCGAAGAAGATCATGTATGCGACATGATTTTACCCCTCCATCAGTCCTCCTGCTCGCCACCTGGATCAAGCTCCTATCAATCAGTTGTAACAAGTACTCTTCAGCCATGTCCTCCAAATCGAAATTGCTGTTGTTTTCTTGATCTAAAAATCCTTCCGCTACCCATAATCGGATCAACTGCCTCACAGGAATCTCAAAGTCCTCCGGGTATCCCCCAAAGTAGAGAAAGCATGGTTTTAGATGAGGAGGCAGGTCTTCATAGCTTAAAGCCAATATACCAAAGCATTCTGTTGGATTCTGGGCCAAGTATCAATCTAATCCAGATGCCACTTTAGGCCACATTGATTCCTCTCTATTCCTTAAGATGCCGGTAACCACCAAAATCGCAAGTGGTAAGCCTTTACACTTGGCTAGGATCTGTTTCCTGACGAGTTCTTCAACTTGTGGAGCACAAACTTTGCCTCTATGGAACACTTTTCTGGAGAAGAGTTCCCAGCTGTCTTCTTCTCCAAGGAGAGCCAGCTCGTGAGGATGGGTTGTGCTGGCATGTGAAGCCACTTCTTTGAGGCGACTAGTGATGAGAACCCTACTCGATTTCCCGTTATCTGGAAAAGCTGCTTTGATTCCATCCCATAGGTGTTTGTCCCACACATCATCTAGGACAATCAAGTACCTCTTCTCCGCTAATCCAGTAGCCAGCTTCTGTACCAACATTGCATCTGTCAGCTCCTCAGTTTCCTTCATCCCCGAGAAGGATGACAAGACTTTTGCGATCTTCAGTAGCAACTCTCTTGGATTGTAATCCTTGGAAACGTCAACCCAAGCACGATAATCAAATGACTGCCTTGCAAAAGTACCATTGTAGATTTTTCTTGCTAATGTCGTTTTTCCTAATCCGCCCATACCTATTATCGAGACCACATCTCTCCGTGAGTCTGATGTATCCAGCTTCGTTATGACTAACTCTGCATCGTTGTTAAAGCCCACCACTTCTTCCTCCTCTACATTCCTTCGACGCCTCTGTATTATCACTTTCTCCAACTCCTCACTGGGAACCACACATTCATTGCTTGTGATGTGGTACAAGTCTCTGTTTTCATAAATCTTCTTAATCTTGTTCTTGATGTGCCATCACAAAGAAATTTCATATGTTCCCCACCATGAAAAAACTTCTGCAGGGTATTCCTTCTCTTGTGCTTTGCCATGTTAACAACAAAACCATCGACAAGATCCTCTGCTTCAAGAGCTACATCTTGGATTTGCTTCACCACTTCCTTCACCCTGTCTCGCTTCCCTGCTGAATTTCGAAGGAACTCATTGATGAACATGAGCTCACCCTGAAAGGATTCAAATTGGTCCCTGACATCATGTATCAAACTTGTTTCTCGTACAAGTAGCTGGGATACACTTTTTACTAGGGATGACACAACAGCATCAACCAGAGCCATTTTTTTATTGGAGACACACAAAAGAACTACCGTAATCAGCCAACGGTATAGCCTAGAGATCTAGACAACGCTCACTAAGGACACGACACGAGGGACTCGTCAAGTAGAAGAACTGAGTGCTTTGGAAACGCTTGCAAATGACACAAACAGAAGGAACTCAAGGATAATAGCTGAGTGCTTTGGAGAAACACCTGCAAATGGCAGGGAAAAAGGCACTTTGTAGCTCAGTGCTTTTGAAACACTCGCAATATGGTAATTGGGTTGCAAAAAACTATGAGCTACATGTTATATTTATAACCATGCGGAACTGTTGACCTTTCTATTTAAGTTGCTGGCTAATAAACAAATTTATGATTGGGCCAGGTCATGGATTATGCAATTAGTTGACAAAATGGGCTAAAAATGATTATTAAGGGCAGTTACATGAATCAAAACAATTTCAGCATAGCTTAATGATGAATGATGATGAAGTAAAGTTAAGAAATATGAGCAACTTGCAAAGGCAACTGCTAAACAACTTTAACAACTTCTCAGCTCTCAACAACGTTCCCTCCACTCATAACTACCATCAAAGAATTCTGCTCAACTTGAAAAGCTGAGCAGGGGACACTACTTTGGTGAACATATCAGCACGCTGTTTTCATAAATCTTCTAAATTTTGGTGTCGATGTCCTTTGCATTGTCCCAAAGGTGCTTCCCTACAAGCCTACCACTTTTCTTCTCAATTCCTGACTCTTACACTTAAGAGCCATTTTCTAAAAACAATCTTCAAGCTCCTTGGAAAAGCCAGTAATAGTTCAGTCTACTTGATCTCTGCAACTTCAAAGAATACTAGTCTGTGTTTCTAAGGCACCAATATTGACTTAAGAAAGTTCTTGGCAACAACCAGTGATGCAGCGGAATACAACCAAGATCAACCTTGATGGAAGATCTCAAACAAACAGAAGGAATAAAACCTTCAAACAAGCCAACAATGGCTTCTAGGGTTTGAACCCACAAAAGTTGCAAAGCAAACTTTAAATTAAAAATAATAAAAACATGTTCAATACAATGGAAGAAAAGACTATTTATAACTAACAACTAACAAAACCCTAATTCAAAAAGGACTTGAAAATAGTTTACCAAAATACCCCAATACTTAATAAAAACGAGTTCTGCATATAAATAAAATTCATGTCGAGGTGCCGGGCACGGTCGTGCTTTGAAGGAGCACGGTCGTGCCATTCAAGTCGACTGCCTCCATCTTTTCACCCAGTTTCTGCACGGTCGAGCTTGCATTTTGGTGCGGTCGTGCACAACTTGGTCCGGCCGGGTTGCTTGACTGGTCCGGGCGGATCTTCTTCCTGGTTTGGTTCTTCGTGCTACATCATACACCCCCTCTTTAAAAGGATTCGTCCCCGAATCATGTACCATAAAAGAACCGCGCATCCCGGGAGTATTCATCTTGCACTTGACAATGGAAGTCGCTGGCGTTGGATGTGTCGCAACAAGTACCGGTGGAACTCGAAATGCATCCCTCCGCTTAGCTCTCCGTGCTGCATCAGCTAAACCAATAGCCCGAGTAGTACCTGAAATAAAAGATTTTGGAGCACACAAGGAAATAATTCCTTTCCCTTTATCGATGCCAGGACGCACCCCTCTTTTTTTCAGCGGGCATAAATTAAATTTGACCCCATCTTTCACAAAACTAATGACATTAGTATGCCCATTGTGAGTAGAATCAACATCATAATGCCAAGGCCGCCCAAGCAATAACTGGCACGCACTCATATCAACAACATCACAAATAGCCACATCCTTATAATTACCAATAAAAAAGGAACGACACATCGTTCAGCAACCTTTAATTTACCGGTAGCATTAATCCATCCTACGTGATATGGAGTTGGATGTTTCTTAACCGCCACTTGTAATTTATCCACCGCCCCCCTAGCAATCAAATTATCACAGCTCCCACTATCCACAATGATTTTTACCTTGTTATCCGCCACAAGCCCAATAGTGCAAAAAATTCCATGTCTGTTAGGGGATTCATCGTCTGCTGGAGCTGTCAAGGTTAATTTATTACACACAAGTGCCTCATGGTCATCACCATCACTTTCAATATTCGGGTCCACCCAACGTCAACATCGTCCTCCTTCTCTGCTATATGAACTTGCCCTTGATTGGGACAGTTATTAGATAAATGCCCAAGTTGCCCACAACGAAAACATTTATTACCAAAAGTCTTGGCATAGGGATTCGGATTCGGACGCCCCGCAGTTGGATTAGTACCCTTCCCCATCGGCTGAGTCGGAATAGTATCCTACTTCTCATTATTGGGTTTAGAGCCTGTGGACTGTTCGGTTTCAACTACGGTGATTTAGACCTCGAAGATTGCCCTATGTTAATGGTTTGATGGGACTTAAAAATTGGGCTAGGTTGGTTGTTCTCAACAGTTTTAGCACGAGATATAGCCCCATCAAGAGTTTGAATAGGATATAATTGAACATGAGATTTAATACTAGGGCGAAGACCATTCACATACCTCATTGTATGTTGTGCTTCGGACTCGCCCAAACCATTACGCGCAGAATGTGTATGAAAATTATACGTGTACTGATCGACAGACCGATTATCCTGCTTGCATTCAAGGAACTTCTGATAAATCAACTGCTCAAAGTCGGGATTGCAAAAATCGTTGTTTCAAAGCCATCTTCATACGACCCCATGTGCGAACGGGTAATTTATTCTGCCTCCTCCGGTTATTATTAAATTGCTCCCACCATGCAGATGCCCCACCACGAAGCTTGTAAGCCACATATTGCACTTTCTTCTCGTCCGGAATATTCATTAAGGCAAAATACTTCTCTACCTCCGAAAGCCAATTGTTAAGTTTAATGCCTTTGAATTTGGGATGCCTATATTTAAATGGGTTAAATTAACAAGTTCATAATTCCGAGACAGAAGGAGTATAGTGAGACAAATGATTTTCCAGAAATTCTATGCGCTCCCTCAAGGAGCTCGCATAGAATCTCTGTGATTTCCACGCCAAGGAGTGCCACGTTTTGGGCCAAGGCTGTTTGGGCCTTGTCATGGTCTGTTTGGTCGGCTAGCATAGCTTATGTCAACAAGGAATTTGAGTTTCCTTCTTGGGTTACAATTAGTATTAGGTAACTGTAGCGTATATTATATACTCCATCCGTCCTAATTTAATCCAGTACCTTATTTTATTCAGAAAGTAAGAGAGATCAATAATTTTAGATCTAGGGTTTTGCATAGCTAGGAACTTTGTGATCAAAGTTCATGCAAACATAGATTAGTGTGATCATCTTCTTGTAATTGTTTATCCACCATAGTAATATTTGTTTCCCTTTGCCCGTGGAGGTAGCCAATAGAGATTGGTGAACCACGTAAATCCTGTGTTGATATTTTGCGTTCATTATTTTTTGCGATCTATTGGGTCTGATTTACTAACACCAATCTGTAAAATCCTCTATGTCTAGTTCCCCCGTGAAAAAGGGTAGATCATCTTTAATTTTAGGAGACTGATCCACACGTGCAGCGATAAAATCATCTTCACCCTCGGAATCTAAATCCTCTCCTCCCGCTGGCGGAACACGATTGTTTCGACCGTTTCCCACAGGAACTGCATTAGCCTATGCCTATTGCCTTCAGCGACCACCAACCTGCAAACCCTTTAAAACCCTAACACGATCCGTATGACGAGCTGCAGCGTGTTCTTCACGCTGACGGTCTCCTTCTTCAGCTTGTCAGTGTCTTTCTTGGGTTACTTGATTCATTCGATCAAGGATTGCAAGAACAGCGTCGTTGTTGTCCCCGTTGCCGTTGACCATCTTCCTTGGATCTCACCTTTTCTGATACCAATTGATGCAGCGGAATACAACCAAGATCAACCTTGATGGAAGATCTCGAACAAACAGAAGGAATAAAACCTTCAAACAGCCAACAATGGCTTCTAGGGTTTGAACCCACAAAAGTTGCAAAGCAAACTTTAAATTAAAAAATAATAAAAACATGTTCAATACAATGGAAGAAAAGAATATTTATACCTAACAACTAACAAAACCCTAATTCAAAAAGGACTTGAAAATAGTTTACCAAAATACCCCAAATACTTAATAAAAAGGAGTTCTGCAAATAAATAAAATTCCTGGTGTGGTGCCGGGCACGGTCGTGCCATTCAAGTCGATTGCCTCCATCTTTTCACCCAGTTTCTGCACGATCGAGCTTGCATTTTGGCGCGGCCGTGCACAACTTGGTCCGGCCGGGTTGCTTGACTGGTCCGGCGGATCTTCTTCCTGGTTTGGTTCTTCGTGCTACATCAATCAGTCCATTAATGGAAGATCGCCGAATAAGTGATGTGTCAGAATTAAAGGATGCACAAGTTGAAGGAGCAATATTCTGAAATTATTTTCAATTTATTGCATTTTGTTATAGAAAAATAGACAAGGCTTCCTTGGCCACCTTACAATACACAGACAACCATGAACATAAAGGACTTCAATTTGGGCAAACTTCTCTTGATTGTTGTGGTACTCTAACTTGTTTTCTAATAGAGACTCGTAATTTGAGTACCTAAAGATTTGGAAACCTCCCCTCCCTCCCAAATAAAAAAGCTTTGAAAAGGCTAATGTATCTAGATTTGTCACCTTTAGTGTTCATCTTGATGAGGCTAAACAATAGTGCACCTCGATCTGTGAATTGAAATACACCTAAAATTTCAGCACTTGAGGGCGTTGTAATTTGCAAAGGTACTCAAACACTCCATAAGAAAAAGCCTTGAGTTTCTTGAGACTTAGAAACAACTTCAATATGTCTGCCTCCTTTCTCCCATGAAAACTTATTGCAGACAATGTTAATGAAATATTTAAAGAGACCAAGTCATCAAGGACAGTATCGAAGAAAAAAGGTGGAAAGTGGGGAAGGGGTGATGCAGAGACACTTCTTTTCTAATTATCTTGATAAGCTGATATTTTTCCATTAATTCAATAAGTGTCTGTCCCATAAGCCATCTAGGACAATCAATTCCCTCTTCTCTGCCCACATTCAGCTTCTTCACCAATTTTTCCTATTTGTGTATGGACTTGGTAGTTTTTTGTAGCAAGTCCAGCTTGATCAGATGACTTCTTCAGAAAACTATGAATTAGATTGAAAAAGCATTTTTCTACCTCCATTCCTATTACTGAGACCACATCGCTCTAAGAGTCCCATGTATCCAGCTCTTTCTTACTCACTTTGCATCGTTGTCGAAGCTCACCGCCTCATCCACCTCTACATTCCTTCTTCTACACTTATTTTGAAACCTATTTCTTAAGAAAATTCCTAACTTACTGCCCCAAAGGCGTAAACACGTAGTATCTCTTTGGGGTATTTCAACAAGCATCAATCACACAAATAAATAGATGACATGGTAATTGTGATAATTTCAGGAATTTCTCCTTAATTTTAAATAATAAATAAATACAAGTATTACATAACTAATAAGGAACATAGATGTAACGCGGGTCATTTACCCAAATCTGTTTAAGGCTTTCCATGAGAGCACGGCATTCATATACTTTCAACTGGCGCAATGTGCCGAGCTGCTTCAATTGATGTGGAATAGATTTCAACCTGTCACATCTCTCTATAGAAAGATAGGCCAGGCTTTGCAATCCTTGACCCAGCATTGACCACAATTCTAAATCCATATAATCAATTTGCAGGACTTGGAGTCCAGAGAACTGCCCTTGGTCACTGCAGTACTCTAACTTGCTTCCCTTGAAAGCATAAGCTCGTAATTTGAGTACCTGTAGATTTGAAAGCGCTCCCAGCTTCGCAAACACTGATGTATCCAGATGTGTACATATCAACGTTATCTTGGTGAGACTTAATGGTAATGCGCGTGGGTCTGTCAACGAAATTTACCATACATTTTTAATGTTTGGAGGCGTTGTAATTTGCTAAGGTACTCAAATACTCCCCAAATCTTGTGTATGACATGTAGCATAGAGTTTCTTGAGATTGGGAAATATCTTGAGTTGTTCCGCATCATCTTCTCTATGTAAGGTTATGTTTGACAAGGTGCAAAGGCTCGGCAGAGCACTATAACCATTGCCTTTTGGAATATAAAATTTTACGGGGTAAATGCGAGATAAAAATAGATGACTCAGCTGTTGCATTTCCCAAAGATCAGCTCTGAAAGTGGAAGCAAATGAGTCTCGCATATCGAGCGTTTGTAGGTTCCCAAGTTCGGACATAGGGGGCCTAATTTCATGAAAGTTTAGAGCACTCACTCTCAGATACCTCAAATGCACTAGTTTTTCAATTTTGGGGGGAAAGAAATTATAACATCTAGCTGAACCAAGATCTAACACCCTTAAGAACTGACAGAATTTGGAAAGGCGGCTAAAAGGATCGTTGCCTAGGGCGATCCTGTTTGTTGGGCGATTGTCATCGCCACCAAACTAAGAAGAGAGCGGAGTCGTGAAAACTCAAACATAGATAAGTAATCATACCTTATATCTCTACTTCCGTAATGGATAGAGAGCCTTCTTGGTTTGGTAGCAGCAACTGGTGTATCAACAACTGTATGCAGATCTATAAAATTTTCCACTTTACACTCTGAAATAGAGAGATCTCGCAGGAGATCATGTATACGACATGATTTAACCCCTCCATCAGTTCTCCTGCTCGCCACCTGGATCATACTCCTATCAATCAACTATAACAAGTACTCTTCAGTCATGTCCTCCTTATTCAAATTGCTGCCCATGTCCTCGTGATCTATAAATCCCTCTGCGACGTAATGGATAGAGAGCCTTCTTGGTTTGGTAGCAGCAACTGGTGTATCCAGAACTGTATGAAGATTTATAAAAATTTCCACTTTACACTTTGAAATAGAGAGATCTCGCAGGAGATCATGTATACGACATGATTTAACCCCTCCATCAGTTCTCCTGCTCGCCACCTGGATCATACTCCTATCAATCAACTGTAACAAGTACTCTTCAGCCATGTCCTCCTTATCCAAATTGCTGCCCATGTCCTCGTGATCTATAAATCCCTCCGCGACCCATAATCGCAGCAATTACCTCACGGGAATCTCATAGTCCTCGGGGAATACCCCAAAGTAGAGAAAGCATGGCTTTAGATGAGGAGGAAGATCATCATAGCTTAAAGCCAAAATACTTAGGCATTCTGTTCGATCCTTTTGCAAGTACCAATTTAGTCCGGATGCCACTTTTGACCACATTGATTCCTCTCTATTTCTTAAGATGCCAGCAACCACCACAATAGAAAGTGGTAACCCTTTACATTTGGTTAGAATATCTTCTTTTGCGAGTTTTTCAAGATTTGGAGGAAGACTTCACCATGGAACACTTTCCTTGTAGGGGTGGCAAATTGGGTGTTTTGGGTGTATCCATTAAAGTTAAAAACTTAAAATACCCGGATATCCAATGGATTTTTAACTTTAATGGGTAAACCCAAAACACCCAATTTGCTTCATTGAGAAAAGGTAGAAAGTAAGGAGGCGTACGTATGCTAGCATGCAAAGCCACTTCTTTTACCCGACTAGTGATGAGGAGCCTGCTCCTTTTTCCATTATCTGGAAAAGCGACCTTGATTCCATCCCATAGATCTGTATCCCACACATCATCCAGGACAATCAAGTACCTCTTACTAGCGAATCCAGCAGCCAGATTCTGCGTCAATTTCTTCTCTGTCAGCTCATGTTTATCCTCCATCTCTTTGGTGGAGAAAATGGACTCCGCGATCTTATGTAGCAAGTCTTTGCAATTGTAATGCTGGGAAACATCAACCCAAGCACAACAATCAAATGATTGTTTTACAAAACTACCATTGTATATTTTCTTTGCTAAGGTTGTTTTCCCCAGGCCTCCCATACCTATTATCGAGACCACGTCTCTCTGTGCATCCCCTGTGTCTAGCTTTTGTATTACCAACGCTGCATCATTCTCAAAGCTCACTACTTCATTCTCCTCCACAGCCCTTCAACGCCTCTGAATTGAAATTCTTCGAATGTCGTCACTAGCAGCTACAACATCGCTCTTATCAATCTTATATCTGTCCCCATTAGCATAAATTTCTTCAATCTGTTTCTTGATGCTTTCTATCTTCTTCGCAACATCCCAAAGCATTTTCGTATGGTCCACACCATGCCATAATTTATGAACAAAGTTTTGTCTCTTGCGCTTTGCATTTTAAGGACAAAGTCATTGAGAATATCATCTGCTTCAAGAGCCACATCATGGATTTGCTGCACCACTTCCTTCACGCCATCTCGTTTCCCTTGTGAATTCCGAAGAAACTCATTGATGAACTTGAGCCTGCAAGGATGCAACTTTATCCTTGACGCCAAGAATCACAGTAGCTGTACTTGAAATCTTTGTGAATGTTACTATGTACAAGTTTGGCTACATAAACGTTGTTATTTAGTCTCTTATTGAAATTCTAGAGCTTTCGTTCTCATGTAAATGATACGAAGCAATTACTTGACTCCATCATTTAACGATCAAGACGAGTAGATAGGTTAGACACACATTTGTTGGGAGAGGGCTGAAGGTACACTAAAGAGTTAAATCTCACGGAAGCTCAATGTCACCTACCCTATAAGTGCATGTTTATGGATGATAGCTGAACAAATCCAACACATTAAAAAGAATACAAAAGGAACCAAACACATCATATAGAAAATGACCCTGCAAACACAACGTTACAGAGGTTTCCCTTAGCACAAACAGTAACCCTTCAGTGTTTGCAACTGATCATATTTAGTTGACTTATTTTGCAGATTTTCGGAACCCAAAAAGAATATTAGAAGAATTGAGAGTTAGTGTAGAGTGTGGCACGTGTCGCAGTACTCAAGTGTTCAACTCAACCGGAAGATTGACATAGTTGACCATGGAAATCAAACAGAATAAGTAACTACCAGGAAAACAGCGGCAAATCCTCATTGAATGTGAACTATTGAAAACTTAGATCATTTTAACTTGCTTCTCTTCTACGCTGACTAAATACACTATGATAGCAATGAAAACATAAAACAATAGAACATATTGTTCTAGTTTTTTGTTTTTTGGGGGGTTAATCAGTATATAAAAAGATTGAAATGTATGTTCTTGTTTGTTACAGATACGAGTATATATTAAAGGCTTCAAAGTATATTAACATACAGTCTTCTAGCTCTTACAGTCTACTCGGACAGCTTTGGATGTGAAAAGACAGGATGGGAAAAATATAGGCCAAATAAAGAGAGCGAAAGCAAGCAAAATAATCACGAACCTACCACGAATAAAAACAAGGTCAAACTCTCCTTAATAAGCTAACCGATTCAGATTTAAGCTGATTCACTTCCTCACAGCTCACGGCGTTAGTTGACTTATTTTCTAGTGCCTGTTAAGTGTGAACAGTAGATTAAATAACAATTAGCTTATCACAATTCACTCAGCAACAGCTTTATATAATCTTTTGCATTTTACAGTTGACTAAAATATTTCCTCCCATATTTTGGGCTTACCAACAGAAAGTTTGTCTTTATCCAGAAACCAGGGAAGTTCCTCAGCCCCTTCCTCAGCAGCATTTCTTTATTATTCTTCTGTTTGGTCTGCATTCAAAAGCACGATCAATGGCAGAAACAAAGTCAAACCATTTTAAGTAAATGTAAAGTCTTTCTTTAATGTATGTTTGCCGACTTAAACAAACCAACCAAGCAGGTAAGTTGTTCAGAACGCCCTGGCTTCTAACTTGGTTACGCAAGGGAAAACAGAATTTGGAAGTCTAAGGCGCTAGTCGAGGATGCTATCTGCCAGTAAGTCACTGCTTTTTCCAAATAATTATCTACATTTTTCTTTTGGATATGCATCTAAAATGATTTGATTTGTCTTTGCAGTTGTGAGCAGTCTGATCTTTACAGGTGAACAGAGGCGTCTAGGACAGGTTTTTCCCGAGCCAGTAAGGAAGTTATGGAGCGACTGGGAGCTACGGGTAATGGTACTTATCAGCCTTGCCATGCAAATATTACTCATTTACTATGGTAATCGGAGAAAATATATAACTCGCTTTTGGATTCGAGCTGTTACATGGTCTGGCTACCTGATTGCAGATTGGGTAGCTACTGTTTCCCTCGGAGTCCTTTCCAATCAGCAAGGAGATCCCAACAGTTGTAACCCTCATAAAAATGATAGTCAAAATGTCAACTTGGCAGCATTTTGGGCACCATTTCTGTTGATACACCTTGGGTGTCGCGCCCCGTACCCGTGGTCCTACATGGCCCCACGCTCAGGACGCGCACGGAAGACGTCATAAAACACTTTTAACAAAAACTTTTCGAAAACTATCATAAAGATAAATAAAATTCACTTTTGAAGTTCAAAACCTCCACTTTACTTTCAAACAACTTTCACAACGAAAGCACTTGGCACGAAGGCCTACAACAACTATACAAAAGTACGAACACCAACATTATCCAAAAATAGGTGTTACAAGATCAAGTCACGGATACACTACCCTTTAAGGTTATACATTTACATAATGTAGCCTTCACAAACATACCCCAAAAGAATTACCACCTCGACGTCCTTCCTGGTGATAAGTGACCTATCCCGGATGCACTCCCTTATCTAAAACAGTAAACAAATAAGGGGTGAGATAAAATCTCAGTAAGCTACTAATATGTAACTATATTTCATGCCAACATGATAATCACAAAGGAACAATATCAATAGGCATTCACATTTGCATATAACACAAAAGATATAGTCCACTCATCACATAACACAATATGCGGAAATAAACACTCATAAGTGGATACTGAGCCAAGGTTCTATAAACGGAACACCATCCTTTGAAAAGAGTCCGTTGAGCAGCATGAAAGAGCTGAAGCCGGTTCCGGAACCAAGTAACAACAACAACCAGTAGTGGGGGAAATAACACATAGTCATACCCCCAAGCGTGTAGCTAGAATACTCACCATAGGAGCTAGCTCATCCCAACCACGATCACGGGAAAGGGGCATCCCACTCAAGGCCACTGAACATGGGGAAACTGGGTTACCAGTGAAGTACATTATACTGGACTCGGCTCGTGCCATTATAATATACATCACTGCCCAAAACAAACACAACAATGCCAGCTGGACTCTATACAAGCACATAGTAATAAATACTCGCTTGAAACAACAACGGGGCAATGATTCCAAAGTAGGGAACCAAGCCAAATTCATCACAAAGGATGCAAACTATTTCTCATGAAGAGATCAACAACAACAACATCAACACATGAAGTTACTCAAAAAGAGCACAATGGTTACACACCTTACACATTACAAACATGATCACAAACGGACCCAAACCAACACTCTCAACCAATACTTAGACATTTCATTTAATAAACCCGCTCATCTCGAAGTACTCAAAAAGAGCTTTAAAACGATAGCTTACACACCTAAAACGGAGTCCGGGTGAGAAAGTTATGACTTACCGAAGATTGAACGAAAAACGAGCAACTACCAGAACAGGGGAGGGGGAGTGCGCGCCTCCCACGAAAAGGGAGCGCACACCTCCTACAATCAGAAGGAAATTCAGCCAAATGGGAAGCGAGGGAGCGCACGCCTCCCTACAAAGGGAGCGCGCGCCTCTTAGATCAGAAGGAAATAGACAAAAAGGGAGATTGAGGGAGCGCGCGCCTCCTTCGCCGCACAGAGAAAATCTGCAGAAAACCCCTGGGTTCTTCCACAATTCTTACCCAAATCAAACCCAACTTTACACCCAACGAATTCAACCCTTCTATTAGCATACCCAAGCACTCAACATGACATAGAAGTCTATAAGAACCCAAACAACATCAACTAAGGACCCAAACCAAGGTTTAAATCTCAACATTTCCTAAAATTCACAAAAGATGATCAAAGATACAAATCAACATTTAAATTCACAACTAAGCATTAAATCATCATCCAATGTTCACACAAAACATAAATGACCAATTTTAAGCTAAAGGGGGGCTTAGTAGCTTACCTCAAAGGAAATCAAACTCAACCAAATTAACTTCTATTGAGCTCCAAACGATCCTAGCGACGATCTAAACATTTGGTATAACATGAGCAATGAGAGATAATGGGGGGAAGATGATTGAAATGAAGAGAGAAGGAAGAGGGAGATTTTACCTTCAATAACCCAAGGAGAGAGAGAGGAATGGCTGTGTGTGAATGAGTGAGGGAGGGAGGTGAGGTGAGGGAGAAGGTGAATAATAATTCAAAAACTTACACTTATCCCCCTCCTCCACTACTTACCCAAAAACTAATACTTCCTACTAACAACTAAGACCCAACAATTCTATACTAGCACAAAATCAATCAAATGCTAGGCATAAAATATTATAACACACAAAATGCACACCTAAATTTTTAATTAAATAAATAATTAAATAAACAGTTAAGCAAGTAAATAAATAAATAATTATTTATTACTAAGAAAATAGGGACGGGGTTTCGGGTCGTGACATTGGGGGTCCGGACACCATTACTGCTTATGCCTTGGCCGACAATGAGTTGTGGACCAGGCATTTGCTTGGCCTGGTTGTCCAAACTGGTGTAGCAGTTTATGTAACACTATTGGCATGGCAGGGTAACCAGCTCTCTTTTCTCAGCATTCGGATGCTCCTTTGTGGAGTGATCAAGTATGGAGAAAGATCGTGGGCTCTGAGGTGCGCAAACCGGGAGCAATTCCGGGACTCAGTTCTTGGAACTCAGGATCCGGGGCCCAGTTATGCTAAGTTTATAGAGGAGTTCAGTTTGAAATAAGCGGAGGGATTCCATGTGACTGCAGATGAGGTAGTCGAGGTTCATGTTACCGGAGACAAATCTGATCAGACCCAATTGAGGAATTCTATTCCTGATGCAAGCATATTGCTCAAGGCCGATTCCTTATTTGAAACTTTGAAATTCAAGCGTCTCTTTGTGGATCTCATACTTAGCTTTCACCACAGGGATGAGAGCCAATCATACTTTCAAAAAACGGATCCACAAACTGCTTTTGAAGTGATTGCAATAGAACTTGGATTTGCCTACGATGTTTTCTACACAAAGGCACCAATAACGTATACTCGTTGGGATTCATTTTCCGCCTCATTTCTTCCTCCTTCACCCTTTTCGTTTTTTTTTCATTCACTATTTTCATTTGTCTGAGGTCCTGGAAGCACCAGATCGTTGATCTCGTAATCACTTACATATTGCTGGTAGGAGCTATTTTTTTAGAAGCTTACTTGGCCATTTCTCTGTTTTCCTCTGATTGGACGAATCTTTGGTTGAGCAAGCATTCTAGAACCCCACTGATTTTCCGCTTTCTCTCTTTTCTTTGCCTTCTTTTCACCCCGAAACTAAAGAGATGGTCAAATTCCATGGCTCAATACAACTTGCTAAGTTTCTGTCTAAACCAAAAGCCTTTAACTTTCCAAGGTCTTAGAACACTTCTTCCCCTTCATAAAGAGCTTGTGAAGTTACAAAGAAACATAAGGATCAAATTGGAGAATAAACATCAGTTAAGAAGTCGTCCAGAAATTTCACCTGAGTTGAAGGCCTGCATATTTGATCACTTCCTCAACAAGTCCAATGACAACAATGCAGAGCTTGCGACATTGTGTGCATCTCGAGGCGGACGTTCCCTCAAGAACCATAACATTACCGATAAAAGTGTCATTTGGACAACTGAAGTTGAATTTGACCGCAGCATTCTCATCTGGCATATCGCCACAGATCTCTGCTACCAACTGGACTCTGCCCAATCAAACAGCAATAACTGCATGTTATTTAGCAAGCAATTAGCAGATTACATGTTGTATCTTTTGATCATGTGTCCTTTCATGTTGCCAATAGGAATTGGAATGATTAGATTCCGAGATACATGTGCTGAGGCCCAAGAATTTTTCCAAGACAGATATCCCATAGCAGACAAATCAGAAGCTTGTGAAATGTTAAGACAAGTGAACACGAAAGTTCTGCCAATGAAAGTGAAGGGAGACAGGAGTAAGTCTGTTTGTTCGATGCGTGCAGGCTGGCAGCGTCATTACAAAAGTTGGAAGATAAATGGAAGGTGGTAAGTGATGTGTGGGTGGAGATGTTGGGTTATGCAGCTAGCCAACAGCTTAGAAAGGGAGGAGAGCTTCTGACCCATGTTTGGCTTCTGATGGCACATCTAGGCATCACCGAACAATTCCAAATATCAAAAGGCCATGCCAGAGCTAAAATGGCGGTTAAATAGTGAGATAGGGAGACAGACCAAGGCCATTATCCATCTATCTAGATTTCTTGTATAACTTAGTTATTATTATCTTTCTGTCTTAAACATTCCATTGCTTTTTGTATGCAGAGTTTCAGGTCTGATGAATAAAAATATACTCCCTCCGTCCCAAAATGAATGACCGAATTTGTTTTTGAAATATGACCGAATTCGGTCATTCATTTTGGGACAGAGGCTGCAACAAAATTGTAGTAGTAACTGTTAATAGTAAGTTGAAAGAGTTCAAAAAAAAAAAAAAATCATGAACTTACACGCAAGGTAGTAGACGACGAGCAATGCATCCTGGTTGAACTCAGGTAGAAGAAATGATTGAGGAGGCTGTCCAAGAAAGTGCGCCATAACCCCCAAGCAACTTGGATGGTATATAATTTGTGATAAGTGTCAATTCACCAAGATTTTCTGGTAAACTCCCCATATCAAGCACCCTAGTGATCCAAAGCCATTAAGTATCAAGAGTTCTTCTCAAAACTCAAGATACTCTAAAGATGAGAGGTTCAGCAGTTGAATGTGCGACACAAGTGATGACGCCCTGAATTTTGGTGTCAAGAAGAATGATCTCCGGTTTGATGTCTCCTGATCCTGAATCACAACACAAAAAAGAACACCGTTAAGACCAGAGCCGGGTTTGAATCCGGCCTAGGCCCTCGGGTGTGAGAATAAGATCTCTAAGGAAAACCTAAGGAAAAGGCCTTTGAAAGCCTTGTGTGTGTGATTAGGGTTGGAGCACGTACCTGCCCTTGGGGGCGATAAAGAGTATTTATAGGTAAAGATAGAGAGCAAAGAGATAAGATCTTAGCATTAACCGTCTCTGTCTTTGCTTTGCCACGTGTCGCGAGCTTATTGGCTTTGTCAGGAAAGGACACTGAAAAGTGGGATATTGTTGGTGGGATATGGCACCATGACTCCCAGTTGTGGTCTGACAGGTACGATGCGTTAACGTCCGTTTGGACGTATACGCCAGCTGGACTGTACTTGGCACGGGGAGATTACTTGGTCGATAAGAATCTGACCTAAGGACAGCGGGAGGCAAATCTCCCCGCTGAGGGCTTGTTTGCCCGAGCTGGTTTCGCCTAGGGTCTCCCTTTGGTTCCAGCCGGTTTGGTTCTCTTTTTTTTTTTCAGCGAAAAGGGGAGTGCCCCCTAAAATTTATTGAAAGAGAATAAAAATTACAAAGAAGTGATGGGGGACTAGGCCTAAACCATCACAAAATAAAATTTAAAAAATAAAAAAAATAATAATAAAAAAAAAAAGTGGCAAAATAATAAAAAAGGCTGAACGAAAGAAAGAAGAAAAATAAATAAATAAATAAAAATCAAACAAATTGCCTTGTCGGCTTCCAAGGCCTCTTCGGCTTGTAATTCTTTGCATTAGCTTTCGAGCCAGATTTTCCTCGTTTTCCTTTGACTGTTTGAAAGCCATCTTCAATATCATAGTAATCGTCCAGATTTTCGCCATTAGCCATTGGAGCCCAAGGATCAACAGGAACTCCTCCAACCATACCTCCATAAAGTCGAGCGTCATCAAATGCCGAAGGAGGTGTATCAGAGAGACCGCCTTCCGGTTCGGAATCACATTTATCCCTAATGGTGAGAGCTTCTTTTAGATTTTTTGGATTGATATATTCGGGATTAAAATATTTGGGATTCGGTGTTCGAGCTGAAAGGGGACGAGGCTCAGGCTTAGGCTTAGGCTTATCAGTGGCCCCTAACTCCGAGAGTCGGTTCATTTTTGGACGAGGCGAGGAGTTACAACTTCAATACTCAATCCGGGCAGATCAGGTACACATTCTGGTACATGGTAGACAATAGCGGGAGTCTTACGAAGGTGGTTGGCGATGGGACGGCGGGCCCCTTGTGTCAGCAAGGTGACGTATCTTTCAGCATACGAAAAGACAGGTTACAGTTTACCGCACGCTCATTTATTACCGTACCGTCATTAAATTTCAAAATTTTAATTCCCCCTCTTCATTTTTCAGGGAATCTGGTCGGGGCAGCTCATAAATACGGGTTGACCCGAACCAATTGGAGAACTATAAATAACACGACCTGATATCATTTGAAACTTTATCACTTTCGAACTCTCCGCGACCGCTTTAGAGAGAGATAAGAAATCCTTTGATTCTCCAGGAAATTGATTCTTTGTCTTAGCTTTATTACTCCGTTCAATCGATCAATCAACATGTAGTGCTTCGATTTTTTGATTTGGTACTTCGCTTTCTGTCTGTCGTTTTTTAAGAATGCCTATTCCTTAGAATTTTTCACGAACGAAAAATCCTAACCGCAATTTATTCAAAATTTTGAGCTCTTAAACGAGGTTTTTTTATTTTGACCGGTCAGTTCCTTGTTTCAAGAATTTGCAGGACCTTTTCTGAGTTTTTAATTTTTTCAAACTTTTTTCTGTCATTGATGAACTGGATTTGGGGCGTATGCTTCGTCCCGATCATTTTGCTTGTTGTCGAAAGACGGGAGGAATTTATAGGTATCTTATAAATTGCTGGAAATGCCTTTCATTGCATGCCTTTAAGACGATTGGGATTGCTTATGGCTGGTAACCTTGGATTCTACACTTGTTGTGGGAAACATGTCCCTCTGTTCATTTCGATTCTGATAGGATGAGGGTTTTAGGGGGTGAAGAGCAATTAGTGGGCTTTGTGAAAGCAGTTTTAACTCGATTCCCTAATAATGTAGATATGGCGGGTAATGGTAGGAGACTTGTAAAATCTGCTGGGCAACATGTGTCAAGTGGACCCGATCCTGTGTCTTAGTTGGAAACTCCGTTTGATGACGATGTGCCCACGGTTGATCAGGATCAGGGCCCTCACGAGGCCCCTGGTATAATTAGAAGTAAGCAGTAATGCAGATGTGTCTCAGAAGGCTGATGAAGGGGGAAAATTTTTGTTAGATGAACCTGCCCGTGACTCTGAAGGAAACAGTCATTCCGGGCATAGGTTAGTGGGTGAGGGAGAGTCTTCTGAGACTCCAACTGATGAATGCGAGCACTTAGAAAGACTGGCCCAGATACTGCCCGCAAAGTCATTTGAATGCGATCGCCGGTTACAATAAAGGATCTCCTTGACGCAAGCCCCTAGAAGAAAAAAAGAATCCAGCACGTTCTCCGTTAACTAGAACCAAAAAAATGCAATATAAAATCCAACTGCTCCATCTATCCCTAAAACCCAATCTTCTCATGATTTAACTAAGAAATCCCAATTGACATGTTCGTAAGCTTTTTCAATATCCAAAAATCGTTGTCTCACGACGTAGACCTATAGCATAAAACAATCTCTTGTAGCTTGCCGTGCGACAAAGTCTACGCCGTGGACAACTATTTCCTCAAATTATTGTTCTTCCCCTCCATGATCCCTACTTTTATGATTTATTCATTTAAACACCTAATTTCCAATAAACACACTTACATGATACACACACATGTATATGTTGAAAGTCAATTCTATATGGTCAAGAGTGGTGCTCATGTTGATTCCTCCCTTGCAACTTGACCCCCGAACCTTATTCTCTATCGGGTTAAAGCCTTTTTCAATGCTTTAGGCTATATCAAAGCGGCGTGGTGACTCTTTAAAATAATAAAATGAATTTATTAGGTTTAGAGTCCACTTTGAGTGCTCCTCTGATCATCCCAATTATTTGTTAAATTTCTAATGCGGTTGGTGCGTCGGGTCGGGGTATTCACAGTATCCTAGTCCTTCGTGAAATGATAAGCACCTAGAATAACACCAAGAAGGAATGAGATTTCATAATATCCATCATTTAAGAGGGAATTTCCAGCCCTAACCATGTCCAACCCATGGTTCATTCCATGACATGTGTCTAGATATAATTTTGGTCTTTTTTATTTTAGCATTTCCGGAATTTTTTGGATCAACTTCAATGGACTGCCCTGAATGTTTTGGACACCTAAATAAGACTTATAATATGTTCTCGGAAAGGTATGGGTGTCTAGCTTCATATGCACTTTACAGCTCTCGATTTGTAATTTAAGGGAGCGTGATGCATTTACTACAAGCTGGTCAAAAGAGGGGATTTGGGGATATACATTTCATTTGAGGGACTTATAAGATCTCCATTTAATCTTATCCTTTATAATTCATTATTGGTTTATTTCCTTATACATTTGAATTTATCCTAATCTTGGAGGGATGTTCTAAGAGGGCTATAAGTAGCCAAGTTTTGTCATTGTAATGATATATAACCTTTATGATAAAAACTATGAGAGTATTTCTCTTTAGTTCTTGAGTGAACTGTCTTAAGGTTATCAAGTATAAACTTGTGGCGCTCATTATCCAACTAATCAACTGGCCTTACAAAACAAATTGTGGCGTCATACACTTAGTCAAAGGTTGCCGTTACAATAGGTAGCGGAGGTCTCGGTTCCACCATCTATCTCAATTCACTGAAGTCCTTGGTTTGCGTCACTGGGCGGCATCTGGTCAAGGTATCTATCAATTCTAAGAAATACTTGTTAGAACAATCAGTAGATTCCGCGTTTGATCAATAGGTCCAGTCATCCTTATATTCATAACATGTAGCCTCTTCTAGTACGTTCTACTTGATCTATGAAACTCTTTTTTGTTTATGTTCTGCTATTAAATCTTTTACATTAGCTACGAGCATAGGCATCATAAAAAAGAACAAAGAAGTGATGGGGGACTAGGCCTAAACCATCACAAAAATAAAAGAAAAAGTGGCAAAATAAAAATAAATAAAAAAGACTAAACGAATGAAAGAAGGAAAAAAAAAATCAAACAAATTGCCTTGTCGGCTTCCAAGGCCTCTTCGGCTTGTTATTCTTTGCTTTAGCTTTCGAGTCAGATTTTCCTCGTTTTCCTTTGACTGTTTGAAAGCCATCTTGATCATCATAGTAATCGTCCAGATTTTCGCCATTAGCCATTGGAGCCCAAGGATCAACAGGAACTCCTCCAACCATACCTCCATAAAGTCGAGCGTGATCAAATGCCGAAGGAGATGTATCAGAGAGACTGCCTTCCGGTTCGGAATCACATTTTTCCCTAATGGTGAGAGCTTCTTTTAGATTTTTTGGATTGATATATTCGGGATTAAAATATTTGGGATTCGGTGTTCGAGCTGAAAGGGGACGAAGGTTGGGAGCAGAAGAAGCTTGAATTTGATTCTCTTTAAATGCAGCCACTTTTGCCATGACAATAGCCACTTTTGCCATGACAATTGCTTCAATATCTTGATTTTCGTTTGAAGGGGACTCTCTATTATGATCCAAAGTATCCAACCCCTCACCATGTGCAATTGGTGTGCAACCTTCTCCTGGGGCTATACCAATGTTAACAATTTCCTCCTCAACGGTATCCAAACCTGATGTATCATTCTGATTACCTGTCTCCAAAATATGAGTGTCAAGAATAGAATTCAAATCCTGAGATAATCCTTCATGTTGAGCTACTGGAGTCTCCGTTCTTTCGCCTTCATGAACAAATACATCACCGGAATTAGCCATGTCTAAGGAACTTTGTATTGGCTGGGAATCCTCTTGTTGAATCTCATCCACCTTACTTGAACTAGCCGCATTAATTTTTAATTGCCAAACTTGTTTTTCCTTCCCTTTATTAACGTGAATTGGGACTTTCGAATGGTTTTGATCCTTCCCCAATAGAGTGCTAGGCTGCTCTTTTGAGATTGGAATTTCTACCTCTTTAAAACCACCATTCCCAACCTCGGATGGCATATTATTCAAAAATTTACAAGAAGTACAATAACATGGATGCATTGTCAGATCAGCTATGTACCTTGGTGGAGGTTGAACATTGATTATGCAGCCTTTCTTACCAGAAAATTGTTCAACAGATTTTCTGAGATTATCAGTGGGCATCACCACTTCCACCTCCCGCATTTTAGGCCAAGTAGTATGGTCAGGCATCGTGGTTAATCTGGCGCATTTTATGATTGCCAAACGTCGAAGACTTCGCATTGAAATCTCCTTCAAAGTCCATCTCTTTATTTCTAGTTCCTTTAGCTGGAGGACTTGAAGTTGAGGAAACCCTCCGTTTTTGCAAGTAATCTCCTCCCCAACCACAGAATTTCTAAGCAGTTTGAGTATCTGAAGGTTTGGAAGCTTCTCAAGCTTTTCCAAAGCACAAGAATTGAGATGGGTATCTAAAAGGGTGATCTTGGTGAGGCTCGAGGGAAATGCATTTGCATATGGTAGGTCTTGATATGGAAGGTTATCTTTAGCAACGATCTTCAGTGACTCGAGGTGGAATAAATGGTCAAGGCTCATAAGAAATTCAAGTGTTTCTTGCCAGGATTGGCTAAATAATTTCAAATTTTTGAGGTTAGGAAATCTAGCCCTCACCATTAGTCTTTTGGCAACTTTATTTGGGCGGATTGATGAGAGGGTCTGGAGATTCCCCAGTGCCTTCTTATCGATTCTGTGAGGTTCTGGTAAGCTAAGCAAGCGACCCAAATGGAGATGTCTTAGCTGCTGCATCTTCCAAATTCCTTTTGGCATGCTACTCAGGAAAGATTCTCTCATGTCCAGTGTCAGTAGATTCAGAAGGTTGCATAAGGAGGGCGGAAAGTTCCTGGATCCTGGGGATTTAATACGAAGGTACCTTAAGTGAATTAGCTGCCCCAACTCCTCCGAAATTCGTCGCACATTGACAAACCCCAAATTTAACACCCGCAGCAATCTGAAACCTTTTTTCAGCGACTTCCAACGGTGGCCCATCAGAAAGTCATCTGGATTTTGGATAGAGAGCTGGAAAGAGTGGACATCTGAATACATGATGAAGCTAAATATGGAAGCGTCTTCAACAGTTTGAACATGAATGGAAAGTCTTCTTGCGTTTCCGGCACTTTCACTATTTCTGGTGCAGCAAACTTCAAAGAACTTCTGATTTGTTCCCTTGGAGATGCAATAGTCATGGAGATTATCGTGAATTCTACATGCTTTAACCCCACCATCCGACCTTCTCGTGGCCATTTGAACCAAGCCTAGACGGATAAGGTCGTCCAATTACTCTTCCCCTACATTTTCCATCTGCAAAGTACCCTTATGTACAAATCCCTCGGCTATCCACAGTTGGATTAGTTGCCTAGCAGGAATCTCCTTCCCACTGGGAAACATACCAAAATAAAGAAAGCAACTACTCAAGTGGTCGGGTAGGCTTTGATAAATATAGTTCTGAAGAGGGAAGTCAGCTGGCTTACCATTCTCCTCCATCGAGGATAAGTAACTCTGGAATCTCAACCATGATTGATTCCTCTGGTTGCTCTTTTAAGAAGGTGCTTAAAAGCGTAATGTTAAATGGCAAGCCTTCACATTGTGTTGCGATTTCTCTTTTAATTGCCTCTATGTTCCTCATATTTTGATTGTTACGCGCTTCTTGACTAAGTATCCTTGTAGAAAAGAGCCTCCAGCTCTCATCCGAAGTTAGGGCGAGGACGTCATGGCGGAGTGCAGCTTGAGGCATGCATTCAGTTTTTCCTTGAGATGTCAACAAAATTCTGCTACCATTTTTATTGTCAGGAAGGCTGATTCTACCTTGCCCCAGACATTGACGTCTTGTAAATTGTCCATGACAATTAAGTACCTCTTGCCTTGTAAGTAGGTGAGCATCTCATTCACTATGTGCTCTGGATCCTTCATGGTGGGGGCAATGGACTCCAAAATCTTGTGCAACAACTTATCAATTCTGCAATTCTGAGGAACACGAACCCAAGCACGGACAAGAAAATGATGCTTCACAGCGTCCACACCATAGACTTGGTTAGCAAGAGTGGTCTTGCCTGAGCCAGCCCTGCCAACAACTGAGATGACCTGACGACTTGTTTGATTGACATCAATCAGCTTAGACACCAGATCATCTACGTCATTGCCAAAAGACAGAACTTCTGGATATTCGTCCATGTTTACTAAACTAACCTTATGCAGGGAACCGCTGCCTCCAGCATCCTTAATTCGATCAGTATCTTGATCACCAATAAGTTCCACGGCTTTTATCTTCTCCAGGATGCTCTCTAAGCTTGAGGAGGCTCTGCGGAGCATCATGAAGTGGTGACCGACATGGATGATTCTTCCCAGGGCACCTCTGATCCTGTATTTGGCAACGCTGACAGCTAACAAGTGGATGGTTATTTCAGCCTCGTGAACCAGCAGTCGAGCAGTGTTCAATGCCTCCTTCTTAGCCTCATTACGTCTGAGGAGTTGTAGAAGGGAAAGAAGCAATCTGAGTTGATCCTCCATTCTGGGGGTTAGCAGATCAGCATGCTCAAGCAGCTGTTTCAAGCTTTCCAAGACGAAGGACACATCATTGTGGTTAGCCATGTTTCTGTATTGTTGTGTTGCTCTCTTTCTCTTTTCTTTCTCTCGCTGATCTTGTTAGCGTAATTTAGCCCCCTTTTATAATTGGTCTGGTGAGATCCATTGTTGTTGTTCGAAACATTTTCTACGAGATGAGTTAATAAATTATTATTATTAAATGGTTGACTTCAGTTGTTATGAACTGTAACAAACTACATTTTGTCATTTATCTAACTTGTGGTCACTCTACATTATTAGATAGTTTGATAGCCTCCACGGTATCATATGTGAGTCAGTTTACTACATTCATACCATGCCATTCCAGCTGTGTTGTAGCATTGATAACAAAAATAATGAGATTTTGCCAATTAAGTAGTCACGTGCCAAGCACGTGCAACTTAACGGAGGAGAATTTGGTAAATTCATATGGGCATAACCCAAAAATAATGAGATTTTGCCATAGTTTACGATTTAATTTAAAGTTTATAATTCTTAGTTTATTTAGTTAAGGTTTCGGTTATAGTTTAGTCATCAACTACGAACTTTAGGATTACTCTGTTGACTTTATGGTTATACCTAAATTCCAAGTACCAAACACATAAGGTCCGACCTTAACTTCTTACTTGACAGATTCGCCCTATTCTCGATTGCATAGTATTGATCTTTCAATGCCATATTACGTGCCTTTGGATATGATCATGTTATTGGCCATTGTAAAGAAAGTTGTGGACTTTTAGCAAGCCTTATTATGAGTTGTGGGTCTTAAGGTGTGCATGAAGATTCCCCAACTCAAAAGCTTCTCCCTGAGGCTCTGGTTAATCAGCCACGGCGATAACTCACAGGAATGATCTATGGTTCAATGGTTCACGGATGGGATTTTTTTTGTTCCGCGAGAGTGAAAGGAAAACTAGGCAGGAGAGAACTTTGTTTCTAATTAACGTGTGCTTCATCTTCACACTGACTTCATAAGTTCATTTATTTCCTCGTTAACTAACTGCCTAGAGGTTAATTTTCATTAACTGACTCGGAAGTCACAAAAGTGACATCAAATCCCTTTGATTTTCGGGTTGGTTTACTTGGATTGGTCCAAGTCTTGGCAGGACCATCCATTTCCAGCAGCGACCGATGGTGGGTAACAAACACATCTACTATTTCATTTATTTTACGTGCCCACACCCCCAGCCCCCGGGGAAAAGGGGAACGGAAAAAAAAAGGTAACCATTTACCATTTTTTTCAAGTCTCAAAAATAGATGTTAGTTTCTAATAGAGGAAGATATTTCAGAGCATTTCCATTAAAGTACATGCAAGTAAAGCTACATTCTTTAAAAGTGTGCCAAGCGCTAACCAGGAAGGTAAAGCTGTTCAAGTCTTTATTAAAAAAAAAATGGAAGTCTCGGCCAATTATCAAGGATGCTAATTGTTTGTCAGTAACTGGATGATACAAATCAATCAATGCTCAATGTCCTTAAGCAAATGTTAGGCAAGTTTATTTTTTTGGATGGTTGACTTAAGAATTTTTTTTATAGGAGACTTAAGAGTTGTTAGGAAGTGTAACGAACTGTACATTTTATCATTTATGTAGACAGCAATACAGAAACATGTGTTAGCTGACCTGTATAAGGGTTTACGGTATTTTGGAAGGAAAAAAAAAGGCATGTGGGGGTTTGAGAGTTGACTGACTTTGGCGCCCTGCCCTGATCTGTCCTAACATCCACCATCCATCCCGTCACTTCTGGAGATCCCATTTTTTGAGAATGATATATAATTAACTTCACTCAGAATCAACTGACTAATCATCTTTTTATCGTAACGTAGACCCGTCATTTCCGCTTTTCCATAATACTACTCCACTAGTAAGGCTCATTGCCCGACAGTTTAGTGTTCACATAACGTGTAATCAATTTAGTCTACAGGAAGACTTTTGAGGATTTATTTCATAGTCAATAACACTTGGATGGGTTAAATATTAGTTAAGGCCTTGTTTGCTCTGTTATTGTCCAGAAGAAACCATACGTTCGACATGTTCTCAACAGTCATACAAAAAACTATCACGTTCTGAAGTCATCAGTCTCAAGTATCTGAGGGTGTCAACTCGGTTCCATTGGATTTAACCGTTTATTTTTTTATATAATGCTTTAAATTATTGTACATCGTATATGTATAATAGTTTAAAGCACCATATGAAAACACCCGGATAAACTCAAAGGAACCAAACTGCCACCCTTACGTGTACTAATACCAAGTATCAATTAGAAGTTAGCAGATATAGATATAATTTCCCTCCTAATGAGCAGGTTTATACAAGTTCATTGCAGACAATCTTGAAGATCGAGATGATTAAAATTTACGTGTCACTCTTTGAAAGTGATTAAGCCAAAATTCATGTATATGCTGTGATGCTGTAGAAATTGGGAGAGTTTGACAAAGAGTTCTCTTACCTTGCAAGTTACACATCAGCCTGAAAATTGGAAAGAGTTGCGGCTAAGAGGGCATCTGTTGTAGCCAGCCTAGTTTTCATGCTCTTATATTTACCTGCAGAACAGTTCAATGACAGATGAAACTTTGACTTTCTTATTAATCTTAACAATAAAAAGTCAAACAAGCTTACCTGCCAAAAAAAGGGTTAAACAGAGACACTTGACAGAAGAACTGACCATGTGCATATAACAAAGGGTGAATGTGAAGTCAAACATGAGTTCCATTCCACCCTCTAACTTCAAATTGTGAACGTAATCAACGATGATCTTCCAAATACGAAATGAAATAGTTAATTACGCAAGCACCTCCTTCCCATTATAGACCCTCCAACAACCTTACCGGCCACATGACTGTCTTCTTCTTGCAAGGGGGCTTCAATTAGTTGTCTCCCATTATAAAGGAGCCAGACCAGGGTAAAAGGTACAATCAAACAATCCCACTTGTCTGCCATTTTCTCAATCCTACAACACAGGCATCTCTCTCCCTCAAAAGTTTGATTTTGTTCCTCAAATAACTCCATATTGTGTGTGTGTGTGCAGTGTGTGTGTCTTAGAGAGAGAGAGAGTGACAGAGAAGGAATCCAATGGCAGTCGAGGCTGTGGTCTCCGTAGTCATACAAAAACTCACACACCTGTTGATTCAGGAATCCGATGTCTTCAACCAGGTGACGGAGGAAGTGGAAGGGATGAGGATAAAGTTGCGTCAGATGCAAACGATCTTAAAAGATGTAGAGCAACAAGAAGGAAGCAACGAGACACTAAGCGGGTGGTTGGCAGAGTTCCTACACAGTGTCTACCAAGTGGAGCATGCCATAGATGTTTTTGCCCTTGTAACCATTCAATTCAGGAGGATGGGCTCGATCAAGAAGTATGGAGTCATCGTGAAAAATGAGTTTGCTGACTACAGGAAAGAGATGCCCATGAGCTACAGCAGCAACATTGTCAGGCTCAAAAAAGAGATGGAAATCATCGGGAAGAAACTCGATGACAGCAGACTCAAGCAGCCCCAAATTGTTCCAGCCCATATTGTTCCAGCGGGGAGCCACATCATATCAAGTTCAGAAGACGAAGTGCACCCGCCAATGCAACGTTGGCAGGAAATGGACTCCTATTCCAGGAAACATGAGAAGACCCTGATGAACCATTTAACCAACAACCAACAACTTCAAATCCTCTCAATACTTGGAGAGCGTGGATCAGGAAAAACCACGGTTGTAAAGAAAGTCTACAACAAGATTAAAGGTCATTTCGAATTCCTTGCTTGGGTTACTGTTCCTAGAGATCCCACAGCCAGATCTCTTTTTCTGGTTATATTGCAACAGATCACTCCGCCTCAGTTGAAGAATGAAGAGAAGCTGGATGCCGATGCCCTGCGAGATAGACTCCATAACTTCTTGAAAACTAAAAAGTACCTCGTAGTTATCGATGATATCAAAACAAGCAAATGCTTTCAGGAGCTAAGAGCTGTGTTCCCAAACATGTGCAATGGAAGCAGGATGATGTTCACCACTACCGACAAAGACATTGCTTTATTTGGACATGCATGGAGGCGGTACAACTTCATGCCACTTGACAAGGAGGATAGCTGGAAGCTGTTCTTGAAGAAAGTACCTGTTTTAAAAGGTAACCCATTCCCACACCATGTTATGCTCGATCTGATGGACGAAATTATTGAAATATGCAAGGGTTTACCCCTTAGAATTACGATGCTTGCTGGATTGCTGTCAACAAGAAGGGTGAGCTCTGATGAATGGTGGAAGGTTTTAAACCAACATAACAACGAGCTGCCTAGATCCATTGGCGATCTAGTCCCCTGCTCAGATATCTTAATTTTCTGTTACAACGATCTCCCACTACACTTAAAGCCTTGCTTTCTTTATTTAGGGCTCTTTCCTATGGGATATGAAATCCCAGTCAGAAGATTGTTTTGGTTGTGGCTTGCAGAGGGTTTTGTGAAGCAATCACCTGGGATGATTCCAGAAGATTTAGTCGAGGGGTATCTGGAAGAGCTTGTAAATAGAAACATGGTTGAAATTTCAAAAAGGAGATCGGACGAGAGCCCAAAAAGATGTCGTATGCTAGGCATCCTACATGAGATCTTCTTGTCGAAAGCAGTGCAAATTGGCCATTTTCATATCCATCAAAATTCAAATAACAATTCTGAAGCTGCACCCCAGTTTGGCGTTCACCGGTTGGTCGAGTACGCAGATATCAAGGGTTCATCAACTCATAACCAAGATATAAGATCCTACATTTCTTTCAACCATCAGAAGAAAGATATGCCTGCAGAAGAAGTAGGGAATTTCCTGGAAAGAATCATACGTACGAGAGGATTTGGATTTCTCAGGGTGCTTGATCTTGAGCGTGTTTATAAACCACGGCTACCTGAGAATCTTGGTAATTTATTTTACTTGAGATACTTAGGCTTACGATGGACTTTCTTAGACACTCTTCCATTATCAGTGGGGGACCTGTACTACCTTGAAACCCTAGACATCAAGCACACATATATAAGCACACTCCCTAGTTCCATTTGGAAGATCAGGCATCTGCGTCATCTTTGTCTGAACGAGACTCGACTAGACATGTCTGTACGGAGACCCCATCGCAGATCTCTTACCCAGCTCCAGACTCTATGGGGACTGAATGTAGATGGGAAGAGTTCAAGTAAGGCTGGTTTGAACAGGTTGATCAATCTCAGGAAACTTGGTCTGACAAGCCAAACAACCTCATTTCCAGGATTAAGCATGTGGATCTCAACGCTCGCTAGCCTTCAGTCTCTACGTTTAAGGTCGAAGGACAAAATGGGTCGACCTTCGGAGCTTGAACTTAAGCCTTTCTCAAGTCTCGAGAATCTCTCTCGATTATACTTGCTGGGATCTTTGACCAACCAAATTGCTTGGTACCAGTTCCCTCCTGGACTCAAGGTTCTTACTTTATCAGTCTCAAAGCTAAGTGAAGATCCAATGCCGACACTAGCTCAGTTACCCAGCTTGGCTTGTTCTCAGGCTCTTGGCTGCGTCTTTTACAGGAAAAGAAATGGATTGCCCTCCACAAGGGTTTCCTGTGCTGCGGGTTCTAAAACTATGGAAGCTGAATGAGTTGGAGAAATGGACAGTACAGGAAGGAGCTATGAAGCATCTCCGCTCCTTAGAGATCAGGTGCTGTCATATGCTAGAGGCGCTTCCGGAGAACTTGCTGCAAATAGACACTTTTGAGAAACTGGTCTTAACAAATATGCCAAAGACGTTTGTTTCAAATATGCGAAGGAAAAAGCAGAAGCACACAGATATCGTTGAAAACAACTGGGAGTAACTAACATAACATCTCATCAACAGGTGGTGATGTGAATTTCTTCGAGCTTAGTCTAATGAAAAACATTTTTTCTTTAGTCCATTTATCTTATCAAATTATGCATTCTAATTTTTCTTGTACGATTTCTTCCTTTTGTCCCCTGCAATACAATCCACTTATCATATTTAACTTAAATTTATTGCTCAAAGTAATTTCATATTAACAATGAGAAAATATGGGAAAATCATTTCAAGACCGGGAGTGACAATCCATCAAGACAAGTGTTTTGTTTTGTTTGTTTTGTCGTCATCAGATTATTCATGTATTGTTTTGTTTTTCGTCATCAGATTATTCATCAACCAGCAATTCATTTCCTCTTCAAGGCATAATACGGCAATTTGATAGATTAACAAGTTTTAAATAATCAATAAAGACATCATTATGGATATTTTGACTCATGAACTTGTCAAGGGCTTGTCCAGGCTAAAAAGCTCCGGGGTGTGAGAAAAATCGCGTTTGCTATAGCTGTCTTAACAAATCAAGAACTCGCTTTTTCTACCTAAAACAATACTGAGTATCAACCAAGATGCCTTCACGTCTCTGATGAACTTCAAGAAATTACAATAAATGACAATAGAAACAACAATTCAACAAAATTAAAAACACAGCTGAACCGCAATAAAAACCATTTAACAAGAATATTGCACAAATTCAAACAGGTAAGAGAATCAACTTCAGCTGAACATAAACAAAAACTAATTTAAGTCGGACATAAACAAAGTTTAACTATCCCCTGCTGTGCACTACTAATCTACTACCAAAAAAAAAAAAAAAAAGGGGGGGGGGGCGTAGCCATCACTATCAAGGATCTAAATGTCTGAAAACCAACAAGAAACTATTGAGATTATCTTCTAGCATTACAAGTGAGAACATTCGACCTTTTCACATTTCCTTACTCATCATCCTATTCCTACAAAAAGAGAAAGATACCGATCATCAAAATCACATAACACTGAGACAATAAGCTGCAACAAGCAAAGCCGGAATACAAAAGTACCTCATCACTGCCCTCTTCATCATCATCATCGTCATCCTCATCCTCAACCTCCGACTTAGACTTGTCAGAATCATCATCTTTATCATTACCCTCAGCCTAGTTACATTTCAATAATGTACACCTTTTATTAGAAATCTTAAGAACATGAATTCTTAACCAAACCAATTTTATGACAGAATAAAAGTCAATACCAGCTTTTTGTTGTATGCTTGCATCAGTTTCTCATATTCCTTCTTCCTCTTATCAGCCTTGGCTTGATAAGGAGCTTTCTCCTAAAAATAGAAAACAATTATGCTAGATCCAGACTCACACAATCCAGCTAACAGATTTTTTTATTGTTCAAAACAAAACATAGAAGCATTAAAATATAATCACTTACAGAATCAGACAAAGACTTCCATTCACTTCCACCAGCTTTGCCAACCTGTTTCCGAACACCGTCGCATAAATACCAATCAAATCAAAATATATTCAAGCAATGCTTTTAGAGAGAGAAAGAGAGAGAGAGAGCAACAAAAAAACATCACTCACGGCAGCAACTGATTTGTTTTTTGGGTTTTCTTCCTTGAACCTCTTCCTGAATTCCTCCCTTCAATTCACAACAACATTTCTTTTCAAATAAATTTTACAAATATCAATATATCAAACACACTGAAAACGAAAGAACAAAAAACACCCAAAATCAATACAACTTTCTTTATTTGCAAAATAAAAAAACTTGAATAAAAATTGGCCCTAGAAAAGTGAAATTAAGTTCATACATGAAAACAAAGAAGGCACTGGCGGGCCTCTTAGGCATGTTAGGGTCCTTGGCAGCCTTCCCCTTCTTTGCTTTCCCAGCTGCAGCCCCCTTCTTCACAGCCAACCTAAAAAAAAAAAAAAAAAAAAAACAATGGTCAAAATCAAAATATATTTGCCGTCAAACCACAAAAAAAAAAAATCAACGTAAAGCAAACATACTTGGTATCAGCCTTCTTTGATTCAGCCTTAGATTTGCCCCCTTTCATGGCGAATTCTACAACAATACCAACAAATCGTTAAACAGCAACACAAATAAACCGATCGAAACAATCAAAAATGAGTGAAAATTGGATGAAAATGAGAGAAAGAGTACCGATTGGGTGTAAGTTTAGGGTTAGGGTTTGAGAGAAAGAGTCGTGTGCGTTCGTGTCTGATAGAGAAAAGGAAAGAGCGGAATGAGACGATTGTGCGAATGGGTGTGACTGTGGAGGGTTAATTATAAGGAGAAGTGCTGAAAATTTTGGAATTTAAAATTGAGTCTGAAACGTTTTAGATTTGGGCGGGATTTGAAAATAAACCACCCCCAAAATATAAGGCTTCCTTTTGATGTGCGGTGGGTTCCCGCCCTTTTGAGACTATGGAGTACAAATTTGTTTCAAACAAACAAAAAAAAAAAAAAAAAAGACCATTACAATTAGGGGGCGTTTGGTTCGGCAGAAAAAAAAATGAAGGAATGGAATGGTCAATGGAATGGGAATCCTGAAGAAATTGGAAAGGAAAAAAATTGGTCAAACCTTGTGTTTGGTTGGCACGGAATGGAATTGAATTGCCATTCAATTCCTTGGTAATTCATGTTTGGTTTCAAGACAAAACTGTGTGTACAAAATAAATCGTCAAGCTTGATTTAGATGAGAATTAATTAACTAATGAAACTATAATGTTATAAAAAGGAGTAGGAGTAGTATATGAAAACTTAAAACTAGAAGAACAAATTGTATTAAAAAAAATCCTTACATATACTAATACTTATATAGCTAGCGTGCGAGTCAAGTTTGTCGTTGATATATGTGAGTGAGTGTGTGAGAACTAAATTCACAAATGAAACTGATATCTATAAAAAAAAAAATGAACAAATGAAAAATGATCACGGGTACCTCAACAACTTATATGCGTGCTATTACGAGTGGCACCTATCAAGTATCATCCACGGTCACACCTCAATATTTCAATAATTAATAGGACCGTATGTTGTTCTGATTATGTTCCTGTTTTAATGTCACGGTACTTCTTACGACATTCAAACACTAAGTTATGTTGACGCACATATAGATAGAAAGCATACGCGGGAACCTCTATTGCTTATTCAAGCAAAAACTATATCTTATTTTAGTTTTTAATATGAGAAGTAACATTAATAATTTTCTCCACACACATATTCATTAGAATATGAGCATTGTAAAAATTGACTTGTTTGTTTACATTTACCAGTTGTGCTTCTTATGCCATATCACTCCTAAATTCAATAAATGATAGTAAAAGTATAATTAGATCTTTATATACAAAAGATCTTATGTAGAAACGAGAAATGTTTGTTAAAATGTGTCAAGGAAGTGTCAACTCCAATGAAAATGGAACTAAGATTTCATTCTCAAACAATAGAACTACATGTAAAAGCTTTCTTTGATCAATTTTAGTAGTGTCCAACATTAATTATTCGCTCAAATTTCGTTATCTTTATCTACATTGTCCTTGAAATTCAATCTCAAGTGTTGTGTCTGAACGAATGAAATGTTAGCATAGTACGTTAGTTATTTAAAAGAAATTGCTAAAATATGGGGAATCGCATACGTATAGAATAGAAGTATTTCAATGCTTATTTATTTTTAAATAATGGTTGTTGGGGAAAACATCAATCTAAATATTGTTGGATCTGGGTTTTTTTTTTTTTATCTTTTAGGAAATAATTGATGTTAGATCAGGTTATATGTGTTATTATTCTAAATTTATCAAAACTTCTTCTTTAACTACGTGGTCTAGGCTACTTTCTATAGCCTTCCATGTACTAACACTCACACAAATATACACCAATGATCATGGTTATAGTTATGGATTAATTTATTAAAAGCAAAAAAAAAAAAAAAAAAAAAAAGTACCTTGGATTGTTTTTTTCTTTTTTTTTCAAGTCTACAAGTTGAAATTTTATTTCTTAAATGGACGAAAGCACCATGAAATAGTTGAAAAAAAAAAAAAATAAAATCAAAGGGGCCATATTTGCTATTCATGTGTCTCAAACGCTACCCAAGATCCTCATATACTAGATGCACATAGTTCGTAGACTCTAGTCAATACGAGTTGACCGACGTTGTTAGTTACGTTGATGGTTAAAAAAAAAAAAGTAACAGAGAATATCGTTCGACCAAATAACAAAAATAAATACATATATTACGTTGAGCGTTGATTTAGGAACTGAAAAAAGGAATAATGTTAGATGATTGGCACGACCGTGCTTGTCATGGCATGTTGTGCATAATGTTTGTAACGTTTACAAGAAAATTGGAGTATTTTGCATGAACGTGCTCATCACAATGCACAGTCATGCATATTGTTTGTGAATTATTTGGAATGTTTCGCAATGCTTCCTACAACGCATAACTGTGCCACAGTCGGGCTATGAATACCCTACTTTCCTTATATCTCACATTTCCTTATTTTAGTGCATTTTGTATATCTCATTCCCTTATTTAGTGCATGTATTTTATGTCGAGTTTCTAAATACGATAAAAAGCTTCGTATTACCAAACCACGTCATCAAACTAAAGGTTGTGTGTATGGTCATGCTGCTCACGAATATTGATCAAGCTTCAAAGTTATGTAAAGGAACCATAATGATTGTTACAAAACATGGAAAGGACGTAGTTGAACCAAAATTGTTGTCGCGAAAGAATGTTGGCATCAAGATGTTTATTCCTAAAATGATCACGAGTCCTTCAGATTTGACAAAATTTCCTATAAAGTTTCAACGTAAACAATTTCCTTTAGTCGTTTGCTTTGTGATGACTATAACTAAGAGTCAGGGCAGTCACTTTCACACGTTGGGCTCTACCTTTCTCGACCTGTATTCAGTCATGGTCAATTGTATGTGGCAATCTCCAGAGTCACTTGTAGAAAAGGGCTTAAGCCTTAAAGTTCTCATTTGTGAAAAATGATACAACAACCAATGTGGTGTATAAAGAAGTTTTTCACAAGTTATGAGGTAATGTGTTGGGTTTCGTGCAATCATGCGCAGCGGAAGAAAGACATGAATAAAACCCAATAGCCTAGATCCGCTATGAACAATAATTCATAATATCAAGATGAAAGAAATTAACCCTTGTAAATCGAGATAAAACTTGGATTAGACGTTAGGAAGAACACCATCTATCAGTGATCCTCACAACGAACAGACTTCAAGAACGCCTTCTTGAACTTGACTGCTAGGCCTTCGGTTTGAAAAACGATTATGAAGAACGATTCTTCAAATCTCCCAAAGATAATTGTGGTTGATGATTGGAAATAATCAAACACAATGGTCCTAGTATATTATGTGTATTTTCTTTCTCAAAGAAAAAGTTTGGAATTGATCAAATCAATAGCTAGGGAATAATTCCCGTCAGTTTACAATATATACTAAGGGTGTCCAAAAACCCTTTAGGACTTAGGTATTCTTGATCAACAAGAACTGCTTAAAATAAATCTGTCAGCCGGGATTGCAGCCGTACGGCTCAAAGGCAGGCGTGCGGTGCTTGTCTAGCCGTACGGTGGTCCTGGTCAGTTTCCTCATTTTTCGCTCCTTTTAATTATCAATTTTGCGTGTGTGAACCAATAGGATTATACTAAGTTGGCAACGAGTCCGAACCAGTCAAACCTCGTAAGTCATAAGCGGACTCTAGCAAGCCATTATGACTACTCAATTAGTATAACTTTGAAATCCAAAGTTTCCTAAAATAGAACATAACACAATCTCTTTGTTACACGATGTCTATTGAACATAAGCCATGGTCAATGGTCAACTTACATTTGTTCAATACTTTATCGATCCCGAATGTATTGATAATACAAATCATATTTGAGCACGGCCATGCATTTCATCAATACCATTCATCGAGTGGCCAAAGCTTGACATCTCTCTTGACGAGGAACAAATCTCATCTTGACTTATTATTCTTCCCTACATGATTCCGATTACGCCAATCATATTCTTTATAGCTATCCGGTTAGGGATAACGTTTGAATATGTCAAACGTAATGTTCATCATGTGAAAGACTGTAATAACCTCAGGTCTAGAGATTCCATTTATATAACTATATGAGACTTAATTATGACATTGTGATCATGACATAAATCTCATAGTGGCCGGTCCAGTATTTGTTCTCCAACAAATACCCATAAGTCTAATTGTATCCCATACACCATAATCATCATATGATTATCTATTAAACTTATATTAATAATTAATCATAATTATCAAGGACGGGGATTATTATAATAAACTTGCAAAAGATATAATAATCAAACATTCAATATCTTTATAAGTAATAACATTAATTTTACAAACAACATGCCTAGGGCATTGTTGGTCCCAAAGGGCAACAAGGGTATAGAACCGCTAGAGGGGGGTGAATAGCGGTTTAAAAAACTTTTTCGAAATACCCTTGAAAATCAACCAAGTGCTTATCAGTTTGGTCTATTGCGGTTTAAAGCACTAGAACCGCTCAGATAAAATGCACAGCGGAGTTTTGCGGTTTTGGCCAAACTGAATTATAATGAGTAGGGCGGTTTAAGTGGTTGAAAATGGAATGATGCAACTAACAAGGCACAACTGAAGTATCACAGAAGTATGCAAATCATTTATCAAGTTATTTTTTCATAAGAGTAAATAAAGCTCATAAACAGAAATGTAAATGACAAGACAGAAATGAAAGATCAAAGACACAATTTGAAGAGGTTCGTTCTTGAAAGAACTACGTCCTCTACCTAGGTGGTTAGCCTAAGATTTTCTAATAGCTACTAGACTTGTATTGATTTAGAGGAGTTTTTACAAGATTACAAAAGAATCTAAACTCTAAATGAACAATCTAACCTAACAATGCTATTATAACAACCTGTGTTTTCGAGGTATATAATCTATAAGAAAATATACTCCGGGTGTGTGGTGTGGAAAGAAATCAAGAGCTCAAAATATCTAAGTGATGGCGAGCAAGTGATTACTTTCTGTGCAAGGCTGAGTTTAGATGGTTTGAAGGCTTGCAGCTTTGATGAAAAACTCTGGGTTTGCTAAGGAGATGATGAAGATATGAATATCTGGGTTTTCAATCTTCAAAGCAAACTTGAATACTTGGGATATTCTCTTTGAAGCTCAGCAACCTTCATTGTTGAGAAATGAAGGCTTATTTATAGTGAAGGCATTAGTGACCGTTGGACAAAGAGGTGAGTCATTGTCTGGCGGTTCTATGCGCTGTCACAATCCCATTGGTTGACCTGTCACTTGGACCACTACCTGACATTATCCTTTTAGTTGTTGGAAAAGTACAACGGTAACTTTTCAAAAGCGAGACAAACCGACATTCCAAGAATAACTGAAACATGACTTGAAGTTTAAGGACAAGTCACCAGTCATTCATTTACGGTTGTAAAGTGAATGTTTGTCTTCAAGGAGTAAATGACAGCAATAACTTCTTCAATATCTTGGTCGGCGGTTCCACCAGATGTATGTGTGGTTTCATGAATGAACTTGAAGGGCAGTTTCATCAAAGACACAAACTGCGGTTTGATGAAGGACTTAAGGCACCATGCTGGCGGATTAAAGATGGCGGCTTGAGGGACACTAAACCGCTATGGATAAACCGAACATAACTCAGCCTAACTACTAAAAATCTAGAAATGAACTTGTCTAAAAGTTGAAGTAAAACTTCGTTACATGTAAACCTAAAGTCCACAAAAAGACACGTGGAATGGGTCAATCAAATCAGGTGGGTGTACTAACAATGAATCCTAACAGGCATAACACGAACAATCTCCTACTTACACTAGGCCTAATTAATGTATCGAATACCCATAGACCTAACATGACCATCATGCTTCGCTTGTGGAAGACCCTTTGTCAATGGGTCTGTAATATTATCATCAGTTGGTACTCTGCATATATTTACGTCTCCTCTATCAACGATCTCTCAAATGATATGAAAATGCTTGAGTATGTGTTTGGATTTCTGATGTGATCTAGGTTCATTTGCTTGAGAAATAGCACCATTATTATCGCAATAAAGGTCTATTGGATTAGCAATGCTAGGAACCACTTCTAGTTCACTAATGAACTTTTTAATCCAAACAGCCTCTTTAGCAGCATCGGATGCAGCAATATACTCAGCTTCAGTTGTAGAATCTGTTACGGTACTTTGCTTAGAACTCTTCCAGCTAACATCACCTCCATTAAGCACAAATACAAATCCAGATTGCGATCTAGAATCATCCTTGTCGGTTTGGAAGCTTGCATCTGTGTAACCACTTACAACAATATCATCTTCCATACCTCCATACACCAAGAACGAATCTTTAGTCCTTCATAAATACTTTAGAATCGTCTTGACTGCAATCCAGTGACTCTCACTAGGATCTGATTGGTATCTGCTCGTCATGCTCAAAGCATACGAGACATCGGGTCTAGTACATATTATGGCATACATGATTGATCCAATTACAGAATCATATGGAATTCCAACCATTCTCTCACACTCATCAGTTGTCTTAGGACACTGATTCTTGCTTAGAGTTATGCCATGACCTACTGGCAAATTTTCTCTCTTAAAGTTTTCCATGCAGAATCTCTTAAGAACTTTGTCAATATATGTATCTTGACTTAAACCAATCAGTTTCTTAGATCTATCATGATAGATCCTTATGCCAAGGATGTAAGCGGCTTCTCCCATATCTTTCATTGAAAAACACTTTCCTAACCAAGCCTTTACAAACTGCAGTGCAGGAATGTCATTTCTAATGAGCAATATGTCATCAACATATAGTACTAGAAATAATACTACGCTCCCACTAATCTTGTTGTATACACAAGGTTCATCTTCGTTCTTGATGAATCCAAACTCTTTGACCGATTCATCAAATCGAAGATTCCAACTCCTAGAGGCTTGCTTCAATCCATAAATGGATCTTTGCAACTTGCATACTTTGTTAGAATTTTCTGGAATTACAAAACCTTCAGGTTGTGTCATATAAACATCCTCAAGTAAGTTCCCGTTAAGGAACGTTGTTTTGACATCCATTTGCCATATCTCATAGTCAAAATATGCAGCCATGGCAAGTAAAATTCTTATAGACTTAATCATTGCTACGGGCAAAAAGGTTTCATCATAGTCAATACCATGAATCTGCCTATAACCTTTCGCTACAAGTCTAGCTTTATAAGTATGCACCTTTCCATCCATGTCAGTTTTCTTTTTGAAAACCCACTTGCATACTATGGTTTTTACACCTTCGGGCGCATCAATCAAGCTCCAAACTTGATTATCATGCATGGACTTAATTTCAGATTCCATGGCTCCAAGCCATTTATCTGAATTAGGAGTGGACATCGCTTCTTGATAAGAAGTAGGTTCGTCATCAACTATGACTTCTATTTCATTGCTATCCGTCATGAGAAATCCATATCTCTCATGTTCGGATCGCACCCCACCAGTTCTGCGAGGAACTTGAGTATTCTGATTAGGTTCCACAATTCCTTGTGAAACTTGATCAGATCCAACTATCGGTTCCATGTAATTTTCGGGTTCTTGAACCTATTCAAGACTAATTTTACTCCCACTAGTTATTTTAGAGAGAAACTCTTTCTCTAAAAAAGAAACATCTCGTGCAACAAACACTTTGTTGTCCGTGTGGTTGTAAAAATAGTATCCTTTAGTTTCCTTAGGATATCCCACAAAATTACATTTATCAGACTTGCGTGCGAGTTTGTCAGAGATAAGCCTCTTGACATATGCCTCACAACCCCAAATCTTCATAAAAAAAAGATTAGGCTTCTTTCATTTCCACATCTCATATGGTGTTTTAGAAACATATTTTGTTGGAACATTATTTAGTGTAAGAGCAGCAGTTTCTAGTGCATGTCCCCAAAAGGATAAAGAAAGATCAACTTGACTCATCATGGAGCGGACCATATTCAATAAAGTCATATTTCTCCGCCCAGACACACCATTCCATTGTGGTGTTCCAGGTGGAGTTAATTGTGAAACAATTCCACAATCTATAAGGTGGTTGTCAAATTCTTGGCTTAAATATTCTCCACCACAATCAGATCGAAGTGTTTTAATAGTCTTGCTAAGTTGATTTTGTACTTCATTTTGAAATGTTCTAAATATCTCAAATGATTCACTTTTATGTTTCATTAAGTAGACATAACCATATCTACTAAAATCATCAATGAATGTTATGAAGTATTGATATCCTCCCCTACCACTGCTGCTCATTGGTCCACACACATCAGTATGTATGAGTCCCAATAAGTTACTAGCCCTTTCACTACTCTTAGTAAAAGGTGTCTTTGTCATATTTCCAAGTAAACAAGACTCACAAGTTTCATATGATTCAAAATCATGTGAATCTAAAAGTCCGTCCCCATGGAGTTTTGAGATACGTTTATCATTAATATGATCAAGACGGTAATGCCACAAATAAGTATGATTTACATCATTGGGTTTGGATTTCTTATTTACATTATAAATATTCTCATTATTTCTTTTTTTAACATCAAGAACATAAAGACCATTAAATGAACATGCAGTACAATAAAGCATATCATTTAAATAAATAAAAAACTTCTTATTTTTAATAAGAGAACTATAACCTTCATTATCCAAATAAGAAACTGAAATAATATTTCTACTCAAATCCGGAACGTAATAACAATTGTTCAAAACAAGAATTAATCCGCTAGGTAAAATGACATCATATGTTCCTACGGCTAATGCAACAATTCTTGCTCCATTCCCCACACGCAGGTCCACTTCTCCATCTTTGAGTAGCCTCCTATTCTTTAGTGCCTGCACATTTAAACAAATGTGAGATGCACATCCGGTATCTAATTCCCAGGATCCAGAAGTAGAAAGTAGAATATCTATAACATAGATACCTGAAGTAGATGCAGTCTCACTGCCCTTCTTTTTCTTTAACTCTTCCTTGTAAACCTTGCAATTGCGTTTCCAATGACCAATCTCATTGCAGTGGAAACAAATTGCATCCTTCTGGGAAGTAGGCTTAGCCACAGTAGCATTTACAACAGTTACCTTGCTAATCTTAGGTTTGACAACTTTTGCCTTACCCTTTCCTTTGCCTTTAGTACCCTTTTCTTCCTTTGACACTATGAGCACATGAGCGACTTCTTTACCGATTTTATTTCCCGCTGTCTTTAGCATCCCATTCAATTCAGACAGGGACTTATCCATCCCATGCATATTAAAGTTCATAATGAACTGATTATATCTTTTGGGCAATGAATTGAGAATAAAATCAGTGGCCAACTCAACATCAATGGGATGGCCAAGTCTCTCTAGATGCTCAAAGTGAGCCTTCATATTCAAAACTTGAGGGCCACAGCCTGCCCCTCGCTCATCTTGCATGAGACAATGGTAGCTATAGTGTCGAACCTTTCTTGCCTTGCTTGTTCTTGAAACATATCTTTCAGTTCAACAGCCAAGTCATATGCCTCCAAGTGTTCAAAAGTCTTCTGAAGCTCTGAACACATGGCAGCAATCATGAGACAACCCACCTCACGGGAATCACTTTTGTGCTTTTTGTAGGCGTTTCTCTCATCCTTGGGTGCAGTGGCAGTAGGTTCCTCTTCAGGAACGGGTTCATCAAGAATGTAGAGCTTGTCTCCATGCCTTAGAACAATTCAAAAGCTTCGGATACAATCCGTGAAGTTAGCTCCATTCTCTTGAAGCTTTTCCTTCTCAAGGATAGATCGCAATGATAACGAACTTGTATTTTGAGCCATTATCTACAATTATGCAAACATGTAATCACATATAAGTACCAACTTAATTAAAAATATTAAAAATATTAGTATTTCACAAATACTCCCACTAAATTATATAACCTTCACATACATCCAATGTATAATATAATTAAAATGGGCTAAGACCCATATTTAATTTAATTTTACGTCCGCGAGGGCAGGATGCATAAAATTGAACTATTTAAGTAGATAACTCCTTATCAATCATATCATATATGACTCTTAGATCTTTTATGAGATTATTAGGCCCAAAACACTTTTGATAGCCTAATTAAGTCAACCCACTTTAAACGCATAGGAACCACTCTTTCACTCATCTTGTTCATACATGAATAAAATCAATGCACCTCACGAGGGTTAGAGCACGCATGAAAGTACCCATGTAATCCTAAGTGTTTTTAATCATGGGTTGGCACGTAACTTAAATTTTGAATGAAGGTTCAAACACATAAAGTTAATCAATTAACCCAATTAATTTTATGTGACTTTAGTTACGCTAGTTATAGGATTAAAGTCTGAAACTTTTGAGATTACGCTAATCTTAAACTCTTTTATGATTCTGATCTCAATGTCTGGATTTCTGAACTTAAATCTGTTTCAGGAAACACGGTTTCAAAAACCAGCCATCTGAAACGAATCAAATCAGTATAGTCTAAACTATCTGCATAACATCTTGAAATTGAGAGCACAAACCGTACGGTCGAAACTAAGCCAAAGGCATCCACATTCCCATACTAGGATTAAGAAACCAATCAACTTCTCTATACAGTCGAAACTAAGCCAAAAGACATCCACATTCCCGTATAGATCGGATACTTGTTTTAAGATCTTTCATTGTCTCTTAATCTCACAGATTACAACAGTTCTAAACTCTTTAGAACTCTGATTTCTGCAGTTATTCTAAATTCTTCGCAGAAAACTGTTTCAGGAAACACAGTTTCGAAAACCAGCCGTCTGAAACCAGTTTTTGTTTCCAGATTCGAATTACGTAAACAATTTACAGAACAATCTGGACACTAGAAAACATAGCAACAATCTGGAAAAATATGCAGGCGCCGTACGGCTTGGACCTAGGCGTACGCTGTATGTCCCGCCGTATGGATGCTGTGATCAGTTTATCCAGATTTACAGTTTTTCAGAAATTCGATCAATCCAATATCTTATTTATACATAATCAGATTACAGAAATATGAATTTTAACCCACTTTATTCATACAAATAATAACCAATTTATTCCTCATACAAATATGATCAATATAATCAATGATTATAATCCAATTATATCATGATAATCTAAGCATGCGATCATACATATTAATCAAATCAATATTACAACCACATCAACTAGCATGCATATTTTATATCTCATATAAAATCCATCACATAAATTCATCTTTCTCATGATCATATCAATTAAATAATCGCATTAAATAATTATATCATGACTATATTAGAATTATTGATCATCAACGGGGCTCTGATACCACTGTTGGGTTTCGTGCAATCATGCGCAGCGGAAGAAAGACATGAATAAAACTCAATAGCCTAGATCCGCTATGAACAATAATTCATACTATCAAGATGAAAGAAACTAACCCTTGTAAATCGAGATAAAACTTGGATTAGACGTTAGGAAGAACGCCCTCTATCAGTGATCCACACAACGAACGGACTTCAAGAACGCATTCTTGAACTTGACTGCTAGGCCTTCGGTTTGAAAAACGATTATGAAGAACGATTCTTCAAAGCTCCTAAAGATAATTGTGGTTGATGATTGAAAATAATCAAACAATGATCCTAGTATATTATGTGTATTTTCTTTCTCAGAGAAAGAGTTTGGAATTGATCAAATCAAAAGCTAGGGAATAATTCCCGTCAGTTTATAATATATACTAAGGGTGTCCAAAACCCTTTAGGACTTAGGTATTCTTGATCAACAAGAACTGCTTAAAATAAAACTATCAGCCGGGATTGCAGCCGTACGGCTCCAAGGCAGGCGTGCGGCGCTTGTCTATCCGTACGGTGGTCCTGGTCAGTTTCCTCTTTTTTGGCTTATTTTAATTATCCGTTCTGCGTGTGTGACCCAATAGGATTATACTAAGTTGGCAATGAGTCCGAACCAGTCAAACCTCGTAAGTCATAAGCCGACTTTAGCAAGCTATTATGACTACCCAATTAGTATAACTTTGAAATCCCAAGTTTCCTAAAATAGAACATAACACAATCTCTTTGTTACACGATATCTATTGAACATAAGCCATGGTCAATGGTCAACTTACATTTGTTCAATACTTTCTCGATCCCGAATGTATTGATAATACAAATTATATTTGAGCACGGCCATGCATTTCATCAATACAATTCATCGAGTGGCCAAAGCTTGACATCTCTCTTGATGAGGAACAAATCTCATCTTGGCTTATTACTCTTACCTTTAAGATTCCAATTACGCCAATCATATTCTTTATAGCTATCTGGTTAGGGATAACGTTTGAATATGTAAACGTAATGTTCATCATGTGGAAAAGACTGTAATAACCTCAGGTCTAGAGATTCCATTGATATAACTATATGAGACTTAATTATGACATTGTGACCATGACATAAATTTTATAGGGGCCAGTCCAGTATTTGTTCTGCAACAAATACCCAAAAGTCTAATTGTATCCCATATGTAACGACCCGAAAACCGTCTCTATTTTCTTAGTAATAAATATTTAAGTATTTATTTGTTGCTTGATGGTTTATTTAAATTATTTATTTATTTAAATAATTACGTGTGCATTTGGTGTTTTATAATAATTTATGCCTAGCATTTAAATGGTTATTTGTGCTAGTGTAGAGGGTTAGATCTTAATTGTTAGTGGGGAGTATCTTAGTATTGGGTAAATAGTAGAGGAGGGGTCTTAAGTGTAACTATTAAAAATGACTCTTACTTACTCCCTCCCTACTCCTTCTCCTTCACTTCTCCTCTCCCACCTCCCAGTCAACTCTCTCTCCCTCTTTCCCCATTTCAAAGAAAAAGGTAAGTTTTCTCCTCCTTCTCTCTTCATTTGAGTCATCTTCCTCCCATTATTTCTCATTTCTCATAACATGATAAATGTTTAGATCGTCGATAGGATCATAGAAATCAAAGAAATTTCGAGTTCCGTCACCGTTGATAAAATCCGGGTAAGTTGCTTTTCCCCCATTTATGCTAAAAATGGTCATCTTTAAGTCTATTAATGTTCTAGTTGATTTATATGGCTTTCTTGGTTGTTTTGGAACCTATTTGCAATTTATTCATATTTTTGTGAAAATTTGGGTAATTGAATCATCCCTTGGTCATGTTGTTTAAATGTTGCTAGATGAGTCATTTTAGGCTTAGAAGTTGTTTTGGCACTTGGGTGAACTTGTAGGAAGTGTAGGATTTGATTTTAGTTGAAATGGTGAAAATTGGGTATTTAAGTCACACCTTGTTTTGGGGTTGTTTAATGGTTGTTTGAGTCCCCTCGATGTGTTATAAGTGTTGTGGACACCCTTGCACACTTGTTAAAAGTTTGGGATTTGAATTGAGCTGAAAATGGTGATTTTTGGGTAAAAATTCGTGCTCCAGGCCTGCCTACACGACTCGTGTAAGGGTACACGAGTCATGTAGAGAAAAAAATACTGAAAGGGTGAAAAGTTACACGAGTCGTGTACTGATACACGACTTGTGTAGCAGCTGTTACACGACTCGTGTATGGGTACACGACTCGTGTAAGGGCCATTTCTCCACTTGTACATTTTACGTGAAATCTTCCGGAGGTCATAACTTTCTCATCCGGACTCCGTTTTAGGCATGTAAACTATCGTTTTAAAGCTCTTCTCGAGTACTACGAGATGAGTGGGTTTATTTAGTGGGGGTTTTTGGTTTAGATTGTGTTGAGTTTTCAGTAAGTGTTCTATAACACAAAATGTTATGACCGGTCCGTTGTGATCAAGTTTGGGGTATCTGTTTGTATGGGTCAAGGACCACTCTAGTGTGTGAAAATGGTTCCTTTGTGAACAAATGTGTGGTGGAATGTAACTAAGTATTATTAGTGAATGTTTGGTAATCTTATGATGTGTTCATGTTGGTTCCAATCGAACTAATTTTAGGATAAGACTTGGTCTAGATTTTAAGTGATATCCTATGGTACCTAGAGGATTGTTATGGGACACCAAAGTGTTGAATTGGTACATTTGAGATCATGTATGGAAATGTGTTACCTTTTTAGTTTGGTTGAGTGTTAAGAATTGGTCCGTCTATGAACGGATGTAAGATGTAAAATAGTGATTGGGTACCTACGGTGTGATTAGCCTTATGGAATAATTATTCGGAGTTCCTATTGGGAATTCCAGGTATAAGGAGATGGTTGAGTGCTTGACCATAATTACCCTCTATGAGTAGGCTTTTAGGGTCATCTTGGTAATGGTCGTGGTACTATTTGTGAGTGACCGTTTGAGTTGTGCTCTTAATGAGTAACTTATGGGTATCATCTTTAGGATGTGTTTGGTATGGAACCTTGTCTTGGAATTATTTGTTTTAATGATCAATGTTGTTGGGCTCCTTATGAGCAATTCTGTTTATCGTGGTTGAACTCTTTTATGAAAGACTTCCCGTTGTCGTTGTTGTTGACTCTTCTTGAGTAATAGTTGCATCCTTAAGGTAATTATTGGGTATGGTTCCTTTGTGAACAAACGTGTTATGGTATTTGACTAAGTATTGTTTGAGAGTGTTGGGTTTGGTCCGTTTGTGACCATGTTTGCAATGTATGAATGGGGATAACCGTTTGACTCTTTTTTAGTAGCTTCATGTGTTGATGTTGTTGTTGATCTCTTCATGAGAAATGGTTTGCATCCTTTGTGATGATTTTGGCTTGGTTCCCTACTTTGGAATCATTGCCCCGTTGTTGTTTCAAGCGTGTATTTATTACTGTGTGCTTGTATAGAGTCCAGCTGGCATTGTTGTGCTTGTTTTGGGCAGTGATGTATATTATAATGGCACGGGCCAAGTCCAGTATAATGTACTTCACTGGTAACCCAGTTTCCCCATATTCAGTGGCCTTGAGTGGGATGCCCCTTCCCGTGATCGTGGTTGGGATGAGCTAGCTCCTATGGTGAGTATTCTAGCTACACGCTTGGGGGTATGACTATGTGTTATGTTATTTCCCCCACTACAGGTTGTTGTTGTTACTTGGTTCCGGAATCGGCTTCAGCTCTTTCATGCTGCTCAACGGACTCTTCTCGAGGGATTGAGCTCCGTTTCTAGAACTTTGGCTCAGTATCCACTTATGAGTGTTTATTTCCGCATTATGTGTTATATGATGAGTGGACCATACCTTTCATGTTATATGAATTGTGAATGCTTATTGATATTGTTCCTTTGTGATTATCATGATAGCATGACACCTAGTTGCATTTAGTAACTTACTGAGATTTTTCTCACCCCGTTTTCTTGTTTCAAATTGTTTTTCTCAACCCCCCTCAGGAAAGCATGTGGTAGCGTTTTGAGGTTCGTTGTAGCGGGAAACTTCTGAGCAGATTGATCTCCTTTGGACTAGTTGCTCTCCGGCGCCTTTAAGTATTTTTGAGAGGTAGTGGTTTCTTAGTGTTTTGCAAAGACTGTTGTCTTTTGAGTAAATGTATAATTAGTTAAGTCTTGCTTCCACAATTGTATTTAATCTCCGAGTTATCTCCTCGTTGAGGAGTTGTTTGTGGATATTGGTGTTATGGTTGAGTTCACGCGCCCGGTTTGGTATTTAGCGTTTCGGAGATGTGTAGTATGTGAATTTTATATTTATGGATTTTTTTTTATTTTTTTTTTTTCGGGGCGTGACACCATACACCATAATCATCATATGATTATCTATTAAACTTATACTAATAATTAATCATAATTATTAAGGACGGAGATAATTATAATAAATATGCAAAAGATATAATAATCAAACATTCAATATCTTTATAAATAATAACATTAATTTTACAAACAACATGCCTAGGGCATAACACCAACAATCTCCCACTTGCACTAGGGGAGAAGGTGTTAGCACTCCGCTCGCCCTTTCGGTCTCTAGCATGCTTCCGCCTACGCTCGATTTTAGTTTGCCTTTTTGAAAATTCCTTTTATGCCCTAACTTAAGAAAATGTGTGTATATGTACAAAGGTGTCTCCTAATCTAGGCAATGTTCATTTTGATCGCAACCGAAACCTGTTTTGGCGGATTCCCGTTTGGATTTCAAAAATGGTTTTGATCCATTTAGACAAGTAATAACACATAAAAGGGAGAAGGGGTTATGTACATGAGGATTATACAAATTATAAAAAAAAAAAATGGGTGACAAATCCCATATAATATGAATGTCCAAGCCAAGGGTTGTTTTTTAAGCTCAGGACTGTCCTCCATTGTCATGCTAATTTACTTGCTCAAAACCTATCCAAGTCCAGAAAAAAAAAAAAATTGAGATTTACTCCCAACATGTTAGAGAACACATATGAATTTTTTATTAATTTTTGGATTACGATTTTAGGCACAAATCAAGCAAAGAACACAGAGGTAAAATCTGGCGAGAACTGGAAAATATGGCATGTCAGACTCTGATTGCAAATTTACACTACCATAACTCATTATTATGAAGAAACAAAAAACATGAAAGTTGAAGATCACATATCAAATATGATGTAAGCCAAGTTTCAAGTCCATATAACAAGTTTAGTTGCTTCAAAGACCTCTGACATTTTGATGTCAGAAACTGGAAAAATCTAATCTGATATAAAACACTTGAATCAAAAAATGGAAATAGGTCTTTTCTGATTTCATAAAATTATTCAAAAAATTCGAGCTTAAAATTCGAGTTTTGATAGACTTTTAAGCATGAAAACACAGATTGGTCAGAAATGCAGCAAAAAACAGGGCAGCACATCTAAGCTACGAAAATATCTACCAAAACATGACCTAAACATGGAATGTGACCATTAAACTTGGCATGCATCATCTCCAATATGTAAGGAACAACTTTCATCTTTTGATTTAAGTCCATAAATGAATATGTGATGGAGTAAAAATCACATAAACATTCCTTAGCTTAACAGAGTATATGAACTGGTTACACATAGCATGAAGATGGACATCAAATCATGATTGAAACTAAAAATAACCCATGAAACTTAGGGAACTTGAACATTTACATGTTATTAACATTATTGAGTGCCTATTCATAAACAAGCATGGACAAGAACATGGTAAAAATATGGAAGGACATGAGTTAAAGTAACATTGTATTTACATATGGAGGTCTAGCTATTAACTAGCTAGACCCCAATCCAACCACATCAAAGATTACATTGTAAGAACATACATATGTAAAAAGGATTTGTACTTACTTTGCTTACAAGGGAAGATATTTTGTTGTTGTTTGAAGTTGGATTGAGTTTTTATTTGGATTGGAGAGTGTTTATGGTAGTTTTTTAGTGTTTGTTTGAGGTGTTTAGGTGGTGTTCGAGTGGTGGATATGTGGTGGTGTAATGGTGGAGTAGTGGTGTAATTGTTGGGCATACATACTAACAATATGTGTGACTGTTAGTGTGTATGCCCTAGGCACGTTGTTTGAACGATTAATGTTATCATTTGCTTATACTTTAATAAAGATATTGAATGTTTGATTATTATATCTTTTGCATGTTTATTATAATAATCCCCGTCCCTGATAATTATGATTAATTATTAGTATAAGTTTAATAGATAATCATATGATAATTATGTGTATGCGATAAAATTAGACTTATGAGTATTTGTTGGAGAACAAATACTGGACTGACCCCTATGAGATTTATGTCATGGTCACAATGTCATAATAAGTCTCATACAGTTATATCAATGGAATCTCCAGACCCGAGATTATTACAGTCTTCCACATAATGAACATTACGTTTGACATATTCAAACCTTACCCTTAACCGGGTAGCTATAAAGAATATAATTGGCGTAATCAGAATCATGTAGGAAAGAGTAATAAGCCAAGATGGGATTTGTTCCTCGTCAAGAGAGATGTCAAGCTTTGGCCACTCGATGAATGGTATTGATAAAATGCATGGCCATGCTCAAATGAATTGATTGGATCGATGTCATTTGTATTATCAATACATTCGGGATCAAGAAAGCATTGAACATAGGTAAGTTGACCATTGACCATGGCTTACGTTCAATAGACATCATGTAACAAAGAGATTGTGTTATGTTCTATTTTAGGAACCTTTGGATTTCAAAGTTATACTAATTGGGTAGTCATAATGGCTTGCTAGAGTCCACTTATGACTTACGAGGTCTGAATGGTTCAGACTCGTTGCCAACTTAGTATAATCCTATTGGGTCACACACGAAGAATGGATAATTTAAATGAGCGAAAAACGAGGAAACTAAGAAGGGGAGCCGTAAGGCTGCTCCCCCGGCTGTTAGTTTAATTTTTGGCAATTCTTGTTGGACAAGAATGCCTAAGTCCTAAAGGGTTTTGGAAACCCCTTGTATATAATGTGGACAACCGGAAATAGTTCCCTATGCATTGATTTTGAAAATCACAGACTCTTTCTTTGAGAGAGAGAATACACATTATATTATTGGGTTATTGAGTTTGATTATTCCCTATTATCAAACTTCAATAATCATTAGGAGCTTTGAAGAATTGTTCTTCACTATAGTTTTTCAAACCGAAGACCTAGCAGTCAAGTTCAAGAAGGTGTTCTTGAAATCTGTTCGTTGTGTGGATCACTGGTAGATGGCGTTTCTATTAGCATCTTAATCCAAGTTTTCTCATATCGATCTACAAGGGTTAGTTTCTTTCATCTTCATATTATGAATTGTTGATCATAACGGCTCTAGGCTATTGGGTTTCTTCATGTTATTCTTCCGCTGCGGATGATTGCACGAAACCCAACAGATGAATATATAAAAAGAATGAGAGAAAGTCTTGATGGAGGTGTAATGTGTCAATGAAGTGTTATATTGATACCTTTCTTTCTTAGGCCTTTTAGGATGTATTTTGAGGGACGAGGGAAGTGGAAATTGACCAAAATGCCCCTACATAGGGGTAGAGGAGGGAGGTGGTTGAAATTCAGACCATGGGTTTTATGGGAGGTGATTTGAGGTGGTAATAATCAAGTTTGAAAATAAGGGCGAAAGCTGAGAATTGGTTGTCAAGCCTTGGCACGATTGTGCCAATTATAATGCGCAACTGTGCCAAACCAAATATGTGGCAATTGCTAATTGGACCACACCAAATTGATTTGGCCTTATCTCCTTCCCCATATGGCCAGAAATCATGGGTTGTTGACATGATCTTGGGAAATTTTCCTCCGACTCTGTATTTCCGTTTCGCAACTGCTCCGTCGTGCACGCTCTGGTGTCCCGATTGTACGCGGGCCCAACGTGAAAGTTGCTCAGAATATTATTCTGGTCACGTCGGTAAATCTAAAATATGCTTATAAGCAAGGAATAAATTAAATATAATTTTAAGTATATAAAATATCCGGTAAAAGGTTTTTTTAGGGTTGTAGACCCCGCCATGGGGTCCCGACACTCGATTTTTTAAGGATATGCGTTTTTACTTAGTTTTGAGATCTGATCATGAGTTTTTACTCAGTTTTTGCATTCGATACACCGATAAGGCGTACGGTAGTCCCGAACGGCCAAACGTGGGTTTTTAGGTCAATTGTCGGATTTAGACCAATTTAAGGGTTCGGTTTAAGGGGTGCGAGATCGGGGTGTCTACAATTGGTCCCGATCCACAGGCTTACTCAACACATACGGACTTTAAGTCGTTTCTACTCGATCGGGTCTTCAACGGGTCGGGTTGTATTTATCCGATTGCCCGACATCATTCTTGTCCTATCATCCTGTCATCTCACATTGTTTGACCAATGTAAAGCCTAACCTTTTTTAGATATCGCTAGTTTTTAACAAATTCTTTGACATGCACCCAAGTAATTGACTATGTACATAATAAAATACCTCTCTTACGTACTTATTAACGTATATTTTTAGGGCATTTTGGACATAATAAAAAAAGGGCTGACAAACAGATTTGCGTGCCATACGAGTTATTAAGCATGCTGATTTAGGTCGGGTTTCTTGTAAAATGAGTTGTTAAGACCGTTCCAGTACTTCGTGTACTAGTTAGAGGGACTTATCCGTGGACTCATGAGTCGACTTACTCGCGAGATCTATGCAGGCCAAAGCTGTGCAACATCAGACATGAGGGTGCTTTTGAGCTTGGTAGATATTGGCGGTGCTTGTCGGAGGATTTAGGGTTGTTATGGAATATCCGAGTCAAGAGTTGGAGTGGTGGGAAACATTTCTGAATTTTGTTAGTTTTTGATAAATTCTCATTATTTGTGTTAAGGTTCTTTAACAAATATTATGTTTTTTCGATTAAAGGATGATTAAATTGAATGTGTATAAATACTATAAATAATAAGATGGTTAAAACGGCTAAAGGATACTTTAATGATAAAAATTTAATCATCATAGTACACTGCACTAAAAAAGGCGAGAGAGATTTTACAAATCATAATAAATACTATGTATAACATTTTGTATTTCGCTTTTACCATTCTCCAAGTACACAACTCATACGAAAAAAATCTAAGAATAAATAAAATTAGTCCGAGTGAAAGTCTCTTGTAAAACTGTCTCAAATAAGAGACAGGTCTCGATGAGAGAGGAAATAAGCTTGCTCCTCCATCTCATAAGGAGCAAACCATTTACTATCTCGGCCATAAACATTTCATACAAGAGACCGTCTCACACAATTTTTTGTCTAAGTCTAACTACGTATATGATGACAAATAGATTATTCAATTTCATTGAATTCCGTTGACAAAAAATAAGACACCTAAAAATAGAAATTTGAAATATATAAATAGGGAAAATGACAATTTAGGGTCCAAAGTTTAGGGGATGTGTGTCAATTGGGGTCTTATGTATCAATTTTGTCAATTTATGGTCCAAAGTTGCAAAAATTGTGCATATTGGGATTTTTTGACGATTCCGTTAACAGAACCCAATTAAATGGCACGTGCAAAGAACATGTCACTTAATTGGAGTTTATTTTAAATCTGAGCATGATTTTTTTGTCATTTTAGTCGGTGGAGAACAGAGATCCTAAATCACCAGTTTAGGTACATTAGGGCAAACACCTTTGTTAACCTAAAGATTGGAATTGGGAGAGTTTCGAGCGATATGCGATTGTTCAACGATTTTGAGGGATTGTGATCGATATTCAAAGAAGATCAAAGTCGATTCTTGCAAAATGACGTGGAGTAATCGGAAACTGAATTGGATGCATCTAGCATGGAACACCAAACTATGGTACGTTTCTTTTCTAATCAAAACCTCATTTGTTGTGTTATTTTCTAATATATTTCTGGTCTTAGTATGTTGAATTTTGAGTAGTATTTTAGGGTTACTTTTGTTTAGCTTTGTGTGTGCATTGTTTATAGTTGTTGGTGAGCGATATCAATTTTATACATTTTTGTTTGTTGTGGTCTTGTAGTGGTCCCTATTTATTTTATTTTCATACTGGCTTTGTTCACACTAAAATGAAAGTATTTGTCTGTTGTTTGCATTGTTTAATGTGTGTAGAATCACCAACTAATTTTACTATAAAACTTCATCACGATGGACACTTTGGCAATGGTTTTACAATGGTTCTACTATGGATTACATTTGGGGGAGTGTGACATGGTATGACTACTTTGAAGAAGATTGTTTATCGATGATAGAGTTATAGTTGGAAGTAAATGTTGGGTTTCCTATAATCATGTGCATCGGAATAAAACATTAAAATTTTCATGAAACCCAAAGCCCATAGATCTATTCATATGATTAAATCAAATACATGCATAATGAATACTAGAATACTAACCCTTGAAGCATTTGATTAATCAACCTTGATTCTTGGTGGAACCTTGAAACTTGATCACGAGCAAGAACACGAACTATGGAGGTGATAATCTTTACCCTCTATTGGTATCCACACCTCGAACGATTATCAAGAAGCTTCTTGATCTTGGTTGCTAGACCAAATTGTGAAACACGCTTTCACAATTGTTTTAAAACTATATGGAATTTTATGTGGTTTTATTGTTCTTCACCCAAGGGATCTTAGAACAAGAAATAACTCTCTCAAACTCTTTGGAGGCTCACACAATGCATTGGACTGATTAGGGCAACTAGAAGAGGTTTTTATACATGTTTCTCCTATTCCAAATAGGTAACAAGTGGTCAAACCCGCAAGAAATCGGACTAAGAAAATCCCAGACCGAAATCGATAGGTCCGCCCGGATCTTACAGGAGGTCCGGCTGGGTCCTATATAAGGTCCGACCGGGTCCTTGTATAGGTCCGCCCGGTCCCTTCAGATTTCTTGTTTTTTCCTCTAAATTGCTAAAATCCCTCAAAGGTCCTTCGGCCCAAATTCCAATTAAGTCCTTTAGGATTAGTTCTATTTGTGTGTGACCCTATAGGATTACACTAAGTTGGCAATGGGTTTAAACATAAACCCATAAGATATGATTAGGTTCTAGCAAACCGTCATACCTACCAAAACAGTGTAACTATATACAAGTTCGTATTCCTTTATAGAACATGTCACAATCCCTTTGTCCATGATGTCATTGAACACAAGTCATGGTCATTGAGTCAACTTGTATTTGTTCAATACTTTCTCGATCCCGAATATGTTGATAATTCAAATGACAATGATCCAATCAATTCATTTGAGTTTGGCCAAACATTTCATCAACATCATTCTACGAGGGGCCCAAGCTTGACATCTCTCCGAAGAGGGACAAATCCATTTAGCATATTATTCTTCCCTACGTGAATCCGATTATGCCAATCATACCCTTTATAACTTCCTGGTTAAAGGTAGCGTTTGAATATGTCAAACATAATATTCATCAAGTGGAAGTCTATAATAACTTTATGTTTAAGGATTCAAATGACATAACCAATATGAGATTTATATATGACATTAACCATGACATAAATCTCATAGAGCGGGTCATGTCCAGTATCTTGTTCTCCAACAAGTACCCATAAGTCTAACATGATCATCCCATGATCATTTAGACTTATACTAGTGCTTCATAAGTACTAGGGACAGAGATTATTATAAGTAAACATGAACAACAATAATAATCAAAACATCTCTTTGTTAATATGAATGAAACGATAACATACATAACGTTTAAATAAACGTGCCTAGGGAGCGAACACTAACAGTAAAAGAGGATTCTAAAAAGTACGTGTTGCACCAAAAAAGTGCCCGAGGGTGGGGAGAATAACTACAGAGTTATTAGGGATGATAGACAAGCACGTGATATTGGAATGTTCATACTTGCTAAGAATAGGGTTACTGAGTTCTATGTTGAATTATATGAAAAGATTGATGTCAATTTTGGGGGCTAATAAAAAAGATGATGGAAATGACAATGTTTCATCTGACAAATAGCCCCTACATGATAGTGAATATGATAGTGCTAATGATGATATGCTGCATGATGTAAACATTAATGAGAGTGTGACCAGTAACATGAAATTTGTAGCCAAGGATAAAGGTAAGATGGCAGATTGGTCATATGGTGGATAAATAAAAGAAAAAAATATTGCCATTGAGTATGACTATAATGAAAGGTTGAAAGTATATGAGATTGATATGGAACATCAATTGCATAGGGATCTTGGGCAATTGTTTAATCCTAAGGTTGACATGACAAGCCCTAATTTTGAGTTAAAATGGAATATGCAGATCATAAGGTGTTGCATGCTGCTATTAAGAGCAGAGATGGCAATTTGACCGAACCCGATCTGACACGCCACGAAAAGTAAGGTCCGGGTTGCAATTTTCATGACCTGAGCGGGTTAGGGTTTTGATATTGACCCTTCGTGATCTGACCCGACCCAGCACTCATGTACAAAGTCAAGATATTATATTAGTTTAATCATAATATATGTTGTTCAATTTATTTTTATAGTTGTTTTTTAGTGAGGTTTGGTGATTTTAAACTAATTTCTATAACTAATTAAAGTTTAAGCTTATACATAGGTTGGGCCCAAGCAAATACTCCATCCGTCCCAGTACAAGCGTCACCAATTTTCGGGACACGAGGATTAAGAAAAGGTAGTAGGTGTGTGGTAGAAAATGAAGAGAGAGAATGAGTTGGGTTAATAGTAGTGTTGGTTGAATAAAATGAGTGGTGAAAAATGAAGAGAGAGAATGAGTGGGGTTAAATTGTGGGGTTGGTTAAATATAAATATATTAAAACATTTCCATTTTGGGTAGTGACACTTGTGCTGGGACGGACCAAAAAGGAAATAAGTGACACTTCTGCTGGGATGGAGGGAGTATAAGCTGCAAAATTTATAATTTCATACGCCATGTCGAGTCGGAATTGGGTTCCTTATCTTCGGGTCGGGCTGGTTCGGGTCGCTTCCTTTAGCATTAGGACCAGGTTTGATTTTGACAAAACCCGCCCCGAACCCGACCTGCTTCCATCCCTAATTAAGAGGCATTCCATCACTGAGGGCAGACAAATTATATTCCTCAAGTAGAATACAAGAAAGGTCAGAGCTAAGTGCAATGATCTATGTTGAGGGCTATTGTGTGCAGCAACCAATCAAAGAGAGACAAATTTGGTAGTTAAGACATTGAATACCTATTACACTTGTCCCGTGCATTACTCGAGCAATCATTTCACACCTTTTTGGTTAACACATGAGCATGTTAACGAGTGGAGGTCAATCCCACCCAGCCTACTAAAGATTTTAAAAATTGGGTTTTTATAGAATACACCAAAAATATTTTCACTACTCATGTCTATAGAACAAAGAGGAAAGCATTTGAAATAATTGAGGGTAGTATACTTGAACATCGTGAGAAACTTTGGGATTATGCAAAGTGAATTTAGGAATATAAATCTTGAGAGCTTAGTGTAAATGATTGTTAAGGATTGAAGCATAGACTCGAGTAGGTCAATATTCTAGAGATTTTATATGTGTGTGGGAGGTTTGAAGAAATGTTTCAGATTGTGTAGGAGGGTAATTTGTTTGGATGTTTGCTTTTCGAATGGCGAACACGGTGGTCAGTTGTAGGAAGGTAATTTGTTAGGATGGCTACTTTTTGAAGAAGGATTTCAAAATGTGTAGGAAGGTAATTTGTATGGATGCTTGTTGAGGATGAACGAGTCAAGTAGGGCCTCTTGTTATCCACCGCCTCAAATAACAAAAAACACAAGCTCAAATAAAATAAACTCTAGTTAAGTGACACGTGCCTTGCAGTTGTTATTTAACTGGTTTCTGTTAACAGTATCACAAAAAAACCCCAACTTGCACAACTTTTGCAACTTTGGATCCTAAATTGATAAAATCGATACATCAGACCCCTATTGACACACCCCATAAACTTTGGACCCTCAATTGTCATTTCCATATATAAATAATGATAAAGTATTTTAAATATCTAATTTTTATATAAAATCATATATTCCTTCTGATTTTCATAATAAATGCTACTAATACTTACTCTTTCCGTCTCATTGCAAAGTAATACTATACATTTTGTCATTTTGAGTGTATTATTGAAAAATATCACTTTCTCAAAAAAGAAAATATATATGTCACTTTCTCTCATTTTCGCATTCACAACAACTATTCACTTGGAGGAAGTATGTTGTTTTTTTTTCTTTTTTTTGGCGTCTTATAGCAGTAACATATGTTGTCATCCTAAAATAAAAATTTCATAATATTTTTTTTATTCGATGAGATTGACATTCACACTAACAATAAATCCACTTACTATTCTTACTTCACTTTTTATATCATACTTCACTTTTTATACTCACAATTTATATCCGCTATGAGTATTATACTTATCCTTCCTTGATTCCACATACTAATTCCATCTCATTTGAAGCTTCACCTTTTACTCAAATGGGTGTCCCGTTAAAAGCTTTATGGTAAAAAATGTAGGCCCAACTTGTCATACTCACTCATTTCTTCCTCTCACATACTTAAATTAGGAGGCCCACTTGTCATACCCACTAACTTTCACCTCTCACATATTTAAATTGTAGGCCCACTTGTCATACCCAGTAAGAGCATCCACAATTGGAGCTTCTTAGGAGCTCTTTATTTTTATGAAAAAGCTTTGTAGAGATTTTTACGATTGTGAACTTTTTGAAAGAGCTCCTTATTAAGGAGTAGCTCTTTATAGAAAGAGCTCTTAAAAAGCTCATTTGAGAAACACTAGCATTAATTTTACCAAATTCTTATGTCATAAAAAGAGCTCTACCATTGTGAGAAAAACTTTGAGCTTTTTATTTAGGGGAAATGAAAATTTAGGGTCCAAAGTTTGGGGGGTGTGTGCCAATAGAGGTCTGATATATCAATTTTGCCAATTTAGGGTCCAAAGTTGCAAAAGTTGTGCATGTTAGGGTTTTTTAACGATTTTGTTAACGGAATCCAGCTAAGTCACAATTGTTTTGACATGGACTTAACTGGAGTTTGTTTTTATTATTTGCATGAGCATATTGTCATTTCAGATGTAGAAAATTAATAAAAAAAAATGAAATATTAAATTTTACTTTCTTATATTAAATTAACTAATAATTAAGACGTCATATACCGAAAATATTTTTTCAAGAAATACAATAAAAATATTTTTTCGTCAGAACCACTATAAAATAAAAAGTATAATTTTTTAAAAGGAAAAAGTGTAAAAAAATTATATTCAAAAAAAAAAAAACCACTCTATTTTTTTTAGAAAGAAGAAAGTGGGGATTTGGACAATTTTTTTTTTTTTTTTCTGTGGTGGTGGTTAGTATTGTTTCATTATTAATATTAGTATTCAAATTATTATTTTATTTATAAAATTATTTTTTATTTTTATTATTAATTTTCCTTGTTTATAACTTCATTATTTGCGGTTTTAAAAAAAAAACCACTTTAATTTTTTATTTGCTTATTATTTTATTTATTATTATTTTTGAATTAATTAAAATTATTCGAAAATTTAATAATAAAAGTGAATGAAAATTTAGGGTCCATTGTATAAGGGGTGTGTGAAATGACAGGCCAGGCGAACATCCAAAACTAACTTCAGTTAAGTTTTTCTGTTACTTAACTGGATTTTCTTTGCAATTTAGTCCAAAAACCCTTAATTGACTAACGTTGTTAACTTTGGACCCTAAATTGATAAAATTGATACATCAGACCCCTATTGGCACACCTCCCCAAACTTTAGACCCTAAATTGTCATTTCTCCTTTTATTTAATGATTTTATGAGGATGTGTCATATAGGGGCCATAAAAAAGCTTTTAAAACAACTCTACCATTGTGGATGCCCTAACTTCTTTTCTCTCACAACTCTTCTTACACTCATCACTTTCTTTAATTTGTGTGCCATTACAAAAATGGTAAAGTTTCAAAGGGTACAAAAAGAATATTCAATTTCAGTAAGAATTGTTATGAAGCAAAGTAAGAATATGAGAAGAACATGAAAAACATTCATTCAACACGAAATTACATTATAAAATCGCATTTTGTATTCTAAGAGAACTTATTTTAAGGCTTTAATAATTTCAATACTCCCTCCGGTCCAAAATAACTGTCTCTTTTTGCATTTGCACAACTCTTAAGAAATGCAATTATTATCATGGTTTGATGACAAAAGTTCCAACTTTACCCCTATTAAGTGTGCAACTTTCTTACATTAATGTCTCACACTAAGACAATTAATAAAAGAAAACAAGTTTCAATGCAAGGCTAAAAGAGACATTTAGCTCAAAAGTGACAATTATTTTTGACAAAAATTTTAGTCCAAAAGTGACAGTTATTTTGGACCGGAAGGAGTATATAAAATCGTAAACTTACTGTTGGTGATTTTAGTGTCATCAACGATTTTATGTAATTGGATTTACTAAAGACCAATGCGATCTCATATTAGGCTCGGATATGAGTAAGGGAAAGTGTGGAGTAAACACTCATTTTGAGTCAATATGTTTTCGACCACGATAAAGAAGCAGGGGTCAAGGGGCAGCGCCCCTTGTTGCGCCCCGAAACCTAAACGGTATTGTTGGTACTGCAATTAATCTCCCGCCAGTTTCCCCACCAAAACCCGCCAAAAACCAAGAGACATGATCAGTTAAATATTATGACGTTGGGCCAATAGTCATGTCTGTAAACAGTGCAACTGATTCTGCTCTTTTACTGCAATCTCTTTATAACCTGATTTTGTATCTCAGTTTTATTAACGAAAAAACTCGAATAATACTCTAAGTTTCTGATTTGTTTTCTTGGCCTAAGATACAGATTGTTTTGATTGTCTCATCCCAGTGAAGATTTCGTGAAACCTAGGCTTAAATGGTCGAAATACTTTACTCGGATAGTGGATTGTACACGATTCAATCAATATCCAGGATTATCAATTACCCTAAACCTAAATTCTATAACACTTACTCCTTATAAATTAACTGATAATTTTAAATTATAATGTGGGGTTTTAAAACTTACAATTAACAAGTTTAAAATATCTAATTGACTAGTTCAAACTTTTATATTACTACTTTCAACATTCAAAAACAACGACATACGAGTATTTGCATAAGCCTTACTCCCACTGTTTTATTTTAAAAGTCATTTTTTTTTTCAAGAGGGACGTCCAAAACTTATGAGTCAAAATCGAAAAATGAATTTTTTTTATACTTTTTTATTTGGTGGGCCTTAGACCAAGTCCAATAAGGGGTTGAGGGAGGGGGTTGAATGGGGGGTCAACTAGTTGACATGGTGCAATAATAAGGGGTTGAGAGGAGGGGGTTGAAGGGGAGGAGTTGAATATGTTCAACCTAGTTGAGAAATTCTGGTGGGGCCCAAGAAAATCCACGTGGCGGCATTGTATTGGCCAGCACAAGGAGAGTGCACCACACCTCCCATTTAGGCGAGTTTGCTGCTTTTTTTTTTTTTTTTTTTTTTAAAGATTTATATTTTCGGATTAATTTTTTATCCCAATTTTTTGAGCTCAATTATTTCATAGTAAATTGATTTTTTATAAAAAAAAAATTCACCAAAATTTATCATTTTTTTTCATCTATAAATTGATGTAAGTTTCATTTGATTTGGACATAAAAAAAAAATCCTCTTTTCTCAATATAAAATTTTCAATTATACTTTATTAACCCTTATTTAAAAAAATTCAACATCTTTTTAAGTGTGAAGTATTTTTTTAATAATAATTATCATCATTTTTAATATTTATTTAATTGCAATTTAAAAAATTAATTAAGTGTGAAGTATTTTTAAATTATAAATGATATAATAATAATTATTATTTATTAATCATAAAAATAAAGATTATAAATAAAATAAAAAGTAGTGGGGTATAGAATGATGAGTTGGGAGGAGTTGAATTTTAAACTAAACTAGCTTATTGTGGGGGGTGTAGTTGAGAGGGTAGTTGAATGATTAAGTGGATGGAACGACACCTCATCTTCTCTCTCCATCCACTTAATCATTCAACTACCCTCTCAACTACACCCCCCAAAATAAGCTAGTTTAGTTTAAAATTCAACTCCTCCCAACTCATCATTCTATACCCCACTACTTTTTATTTTATTTATAATCTTTATTTTTATGATTAATAAATAATAATTATTATTATATCATTTATAATTTAAAAATACTTCACACTTAATTAATTTTTTAAATAAATATTAAAAATGATGATAATTATTATTAAAAAAATACTTCACAGTTCACACTTAAAAAGATGTTGAATTTTTTTAAATAAGGGTTAATAAAGTATAATTGAAAAATTTATATTGAGAAAAGAGGATTTTTTTTTTGGTGTCCAAATCAAATGAAACTTACATCAATTTATAGATAAAAAAAAATGATAAATTTTGGTGATTTTTTTTTTTTTATAAAAAAATCAATTTACTATGAAATAATTGAGCTCAAAAATTTGAGATAAAAAATTAATCCGAAAATATAAATCTTTAAAAAAAAAAAAAAAAAAAAAGCCCAGCAAACTCGCCTAAATGGGAGGTGTTGTGCACTCTCCTTGTGCTGGCCAATACTATGCCGCCACGTGGATTTTCTTGGGCCCCACCAGAATTTCTCAACTAGGTTGAACACTTTCAACTCCTCCCCTTCAACCCCCTCCTCTCAACCCCTTATTGCACCATATCAACTAGTTGACTCCCATTCAACCCCCTCCCTCAACCCCCTTATTGGACTTGGTCTTATATGTCATACACATAATAAATAGCCACTAACTGTATTTTCTACCTCACTTTCTCTCTCCCACTCACTTTCTGTAGTCACAACACTCTACCCCACTTTATATATTTTATACTCCCTCCGTCCCAAAATGATCTTCATACTTTTTTCAACATTACCACGAGGAAATTTGAGCAATGATTTTAGGTTGATTAATTTATCCTAATGAAAATCTAAAACTTGTTATTGATAGTATTGATGATGATGTGTCAATAACAAGTTTTAGATTTTCATTAGTACAATTGAGTCAAACTAAAATTATTGCTCAAAAATCATTCGCAATAACGTTGAAAAAAGTATGAAGATCATTTTGGGATGGAGGGAGTAATAAAAACATTAATTTCTTAATTTTTCAAACCAAAAAGTTTTTAACTCTTAAAATGAGACGGAGGGAGTATTTCATCAAACCAGTATGGAAATATCTACTTGGGGTTAATGCATACAACTACAAGAAAGTAGAGGCTTTATTTGACAAATAAGTTAACTTGAGGGAGGCAAATGAAAAAGTTCCCATCACCACAATAAAACAGTAGGAAAAGAAAAAAAGGAAAAAAAAAAGGGTGAAAACTGAAACAAAAAAAATAAAACAAAATGAAAAACAAAAATAGTTAACGCCTGTTTGGGGGGAGAGAGAAAACAAAGCGAAAGAGATAGAGAGAGAAAGAGAGGAGAGAGAGAAGACGCCAAGAATGGGTAAGGTAGCAGCTGCAGTAGCAACGCCAACAGAGCCGACGAAGAAGCGCAAGAAGAAGGGACGCCCTTCTCTCGTAGATCTTCAAAAACGCGCCCTTGAACAACAGCAACAAAGAGAGCTTGAACTACAACAACAACAACAAGAGAGAGAAAACGCCGCCGTTAATTCTAACACACCCAGTCGTCGATCCACTCGCCGGAACCCTAACTCAGACGAAATCTCCACCCCGCCTGAATTCATCGACGATGATGACGACGAGCGGAAAGAGAAGAAAGTGAAGCTTGTGGTGCGTTTGCCCCAATCCAATCAACATTTCCCTAGATCGTCGTCTGTCAATTCGGGTTCTTGTGGGTCTGATTCGAATGACAATCCCGAGGCGGCTTCTGCGCTCAAGAAACCCAAGATTAATGGCGGATCTGGTGATCAGGTATACCATTTTTTTTTCGAAGAATGTCGATTCTAGAAAATCCATTTGGGGGTTTGCTCCATTTTTCTGGAAAATTTGAAAAAGGGGGATTTGTGTCCCTTTCATGATTTTAAAAATGGGATTTTGGTTTTGAGTTGGGTTTTCTTTACTTGGGAAAAAAAAAGCTGAATTGGGGTTTTAGCGAATTCGAGAATCTAATCCTTGATTTCAATTGGGGGCTTTTCTATCTTGAAATAAAAAAAAAATTTTGAAAAAGGGGTTTTGTGATTTTGAAGGATTATGTAGTGGGGTTTGAGGGGTTTTTTGTGGGGTTGATGTGATTTAAATCTTTTGGGATTTCGCGCGTTAATTTTTTCCAAGATCGAAGGTGGGTGCATGTGTTTGACTTGGTCAAGGGTTTCGGTATATTTATACTCCTATACGTATGTATACTATATTTATATAATATTATATGGACTGTAATATTTATTTTTGCTTTTATGAAGTCTTGGTTGGGTTTGTTTTTCCCTTTTCAGTTTGCTAAATAAATTATTAGTAGTATAGTATTGTTTTATTTTGATCGAGAATGCATTATTTATGTGTCTGTACACGAAATGGATACATATACCCACAATTATGTCTCACAGAAAAGTTAAATTTTGTCTTTTCTTTAATATTTCTCCAGTGTATTTTTTTCACTTGTACTTGCTTCTGATATCTGCTATTAGGGCAACTCCAATGGGGAGAGTTAACCAAAGGTACCAAAATCAAATTTTGGTACCTTTCAAGCACTATTCATAGGTACCAAATTTCTATCTCCAATGGTAGGTATCAAAATTAGAATTTAATACTTATGTATTTAGTTTATATATTATTAATTTTATTTTGCATATAAATATTTTAACTAATTAATGTTTACAATAATTATATATGAATAATGTTAAATGATAATTTTATAATTATTAAATTTGAATAAAAAAAGAATTAAAATTTGGAACTTTTAAAATTAAATCTTCATTTAATTTGCATAAAAAATAAATAATTTATTTTGACATTTCACAGTAAAAGGTTTTAAGTGTTTAAAACAAAAAACATATAAAAAAATTCATTGGTGTAGCAACAACAAAGAGTTAGGCAAGGTACCAAATTTGGTACCTTCCTTAACTCTTTATCTAATTTTGGTACCTCACCTTTTTACCATTGGAGACCTTAACTCTTTGAGGTGGGTATCAAAATTTGGTTTTGATACCCACCATTGGAGATGCCCTTAGTGACCTTTTTACTTGATGAATCTTTTTGTCAAACCCACTTGGTTTATACTATCCAATTAATGCTCTTTTTTTTCTTCTGACTAAAGATTTTTTACTGCACAAATTTTGCAGGAAGAAAAGGTTTCGAAAGCGATGGACACTCTACATGGTTGTAATCTAGATATCCGTTCAATATGAGGAAATTTGTGTCAGGAAATTCCCAGAATTTAATTTCTTATTCTGATTGATTGTTTTCATTTATTTGTGGTCAGGGTCACCATTGGAGTCTGGACCCACAACACCTTTGCCAGACAAAAAGTTGTTGGTGTTCATTCTTGACAGGCTTCAAAAGTGTGTCTCCTTCTTATAGTTTCTTGGTTATCCTTTTCTCCACTTGTGCTATTTTCCACTGTAACTTTATTTGGGTGTATTTGCAGGAAGGACACTTATGGGGTATTCTCTGAGCCAGTTGATCCTAACGAGGTACTACGTTAAGAAAAGCTCGAGTCTGATGACATTTGTGATCCCTGTGTGTTGTACTGAAAGTGTTGATTTTTTGCAGCTTCCGGATTACCATGAAATTATTGAAAATCCAATGGATTTTGGGACTTTGAGGAATAAACTTGATGACGGGCTTTATATGAACTTGGAGGAATTGGAGGTTGGTTATCTTGTTATTACTGTCATGACGATTTTTCATCGAGCGACGTGGTTATGAAATCTAATGTGCATGTATAGTGTGGTTCTGATTTACTGCTGGTCATTGCAGACACCTCAAAACCTTTTCTTCTAGCCACCTGCAACTTAATTACATTCTCACCTGTAATCACATTTATATTTGTGTTTTCAGAATGGAAAGGGTTTCTGGTTTGGGAAATGTAGCTTATATATTAGCCTCTCAACTTTTTACAAAGGCTTCGTTAAGATTGTAGAGATGGAAAAGGAGAATGATACAGTCGATGTTGTTTAGGGGACTTGTGATTTGTGAAGCCTTGAAGTTCCTTCTTGGTTGAACTCCTGACGCACTTCATTAATTTCTCTGGCCAGATTTTATGTTTATTTGCTGTATGTGAGTATGTCACGGAGTTGATTGTTTTTGTTATTCACATTTCACTGTTGATCATTCTAATTGAGCAAGAAAAGGACACTTTATTCACGATAGGTGCAAATTTGTATAATCTTTTAGTTTGGAGGTGTATGAGCTGTTGTGTGAAAATAAAGATCGATATGAAGAAACATGCTGCTTAGTTGTAACGGAAGATTCTCAACTTCAAGACATTAAAAAGTGCATTGCTTAATTTTTTTTTCCATGCAAATTACAAAAACTAGTTCCTTTACCCCACTTCCCCAATCCCCACCATGTAGAAGCAGTGCACAATTTCTTTCTTTCCTCTGTGTTCTGTTTGGTTAATGGCGATTATAATGAAGTTATGAAGCAGCATAACTCCTCCTGCTAGATGGATCTTTCATCAAAATTCCTCTTATTGATTAGTATGGGATAGAAACTTTCAGACATGTATACACGGTGGTTTACTTTGTAGGAACGGTCTTCTGCTCTTTCTTTTCTTGTTAACTCCTGAAATGTTCTTGCATAATAAAAGTTTCTGCTGAAATCACCATCGCAATAGAATAAGAGGATGAGTGACTGGAGATAATCTACAAAGTATTTACAAATCTATCACTTATTCAAAATATCTCGCAAGCACTATGTGGTATGTGTTCGCCTGCTCAGGTTGCTACATAATCTGATGGTTCTGGTCTCACACTAGATCAATCTTATCTTTTAAAATCCAAATTTATTGATGCCTTAGTGATGCTATTCGCTGATCGATTTTAGTATGTTTCTGTACAGATAATTAGTTTCTGTTACCATCATATGTTTTCATTAACTATGCTAACGAAGTGTACTTAGAACATTGAATCACGTATAGCTACTTATTTAAGGCTTGCCAAATGGAGATTTTATTGACCCTGACGTAACTAGTGTGCAAAGTTGAACTCTTTGGCTCACTATCGTGTTTTGTGTTTTATGTCGACTTTATTTTGCTCATAGTTATCTGCAACTAAGCTGTGAGTTTAGACCTGCTTACGATGTTAGCTACTTATTTAAGGCTTGCGAAATGGAGATTTTATTGACCCTGACGTAACTAGTGTGCAAAGTTGAACTCTTTGGCTCACTATCGTGTTTTGTGTTTTATGTCGACTTTATTTTGCTCATAGTTATCTGCAACTAAGCTGTGAGTTTAGACCTGCTTACGATGTGAAATATTATCGGCACAGATCCTGATTTCTTTTTTTTTTTGTATGTGCAGGCTGATGTAAATTTGATCTGTTCAAATGCAATGCAGTATAATTCATCCGATACTATTTACTTCCGACAGGTAGCCCCCCACTCCTATTTAACTCCTTGATGCAAGATGGCCTGAATTGTAACACCTAAGGCCAGATGCAGAATCCTGTTGAAATCAAACTCAAACGTCAAAAACAGAAACCCGTCGAGATTGAATCCAGAAATGGACATTTCACGATTTGAAATCTCATTTACTAACAAATTTTATTAAACTTCTTATCTTTATACCTAATAATAGATTTGAGTCTAATAAATATCTTGATAAGCAGTACAACTTTGAGTGTACCAAAATAACTGCAAATAATAGTACTTCCATCCCAAAAAAGCATGTTCATTGAAAACAAATTATTGCTCTAACATTTAGAGTCCATTTTCTTAGTAAGTTCCCAAATTCATATTTTTTTTTTCTTTCCTAATTGACATATACCTACATGCACTCACAACAGTATGTGAGCATCCAGGGTATTTTGTGAATGCTATTAAAAGTACATGAAAGTCGGCTTCCTTAATTTTCTTTAAAAATTAAAATGGACCCTCAGTTTGGACGAATGAGGGAGTATATTACTCCCTCCATCCCAAAATGATCTTCATGTTTGACTGTTCAAACTTTTTAAGGATATGAACACTTGCTTCCCTTATGCACATTTAAATTTAAGCCTAAATTCTAGAAATGAGAAGAACTTTATGGGACAATGAAAAATGGCAAATGAGAAGATCATTTCGGGACGGAGGGAGTAATATAGTAGTTGCCACTCTGGTTTCGGGGTCATTATGTACCGTTTGGTTATTGACTTGATCAATCGCTATGCTTTCAGGCAAGGTCTATACAGGAGCTGGCTAAAAGGGATTTTGAGAATTTGAGGCAAGAGGGTGATGATGGTGAATTGCAACCAAAAGTTGTCCGGAGAGGCAGGCCACCTGGCAAGCAGTCGAAAAAGCCTTTTGGCAGGCCACCTCTCGATCGTGTGGCTTCAGAGTTTACCTCAGGGGCGACACTAGCCTCTGCAGTTGACAATAATACACCAGAGTCTAACCCATACAATCTGAGACGAGGCCCTGTTATGTATAGGTTTAACTCTGGTGATGGATTGCTCCCATCCCAGCGCTCTCGTGAAAATTACTCTGAATGGTTGACCGATTGGAATGACGAGTTTCCAGGTTTGGGAATTTATATGTTCTTTTAACTCCATTTGTATTTTTGACTTTCTCAGAATAATAACAACCCTTTCCCCTTCTTTCTCTCCTGGATCTGCAGCATCCATTCTTAGGGCTGACATGAAGTACGGGAAGAAAAACTTTTTCATTGATGAGACTAGGCGAGATACCTACAAACAGTTCCATCCTTCAAGTTATGCCCGCGACCCATCTCTGCTATCCGGCCTTGGTGGAGATATGAAGCAGTTGATGGCGGTACGTGTTTCTGGGATGCTTCTTGTATTGATGATCAGAATCGCGGAGTTGGAAAATGCTTCATTTTCGCATTTAATTAATTATTACTCTCTCCGTCCCACTTTAATTTACAAATATGAGTTTGGGCTCAAGAATTAAGGAGAATGGTAAAAAGGTGATGTGCTGTGAGTGTAGATAGTTGGGTAGGAGAGAGAGTGGGGTAGGAAATAGTGAGCGGGTAGTTGTTGTGAGTATGACACAATGGATCCCATTATTTAAAAAGTGTTAAAAATTTCTATTTTAAGATTTTGTAGATTAAAGTGAGACAACCAAAATGGCAAATTTTTTAGATTAAAGTGGGACAGAGGGAGTATGTTGCTGGGACCCGTTCCACTTTCTTCAGGACCAGCCTGCCACTTGTTTCCATATACTGAGTTAACATTTTCTCCCAATTCAGGTAGGTATAAATGTGGAACATGGTTATGCTCGAAGCCTGGCTCGATTTGCTGCGAATCTTGGGCCCATTGTCTGGAAAGTCGCTTCGAAGAAGATTGAGAGGGTTTTGCCTACAGGAGTGAAGTTTGGTCCCGGATGGGTCGGAGAAAACGAATCATCCACACTACGATCATCTTTACTTTCCAGTAGTCAAAGAAGACCCGACAATCCATCTACTTCTGAAGCAATATCCATGATGTCATCAAACAGGTCATCATCCTCTTCTCTCCCCACCAAAGAAGAACCTGTTGAAGTTGCTGATAAGACCCACGGGCCCGGAATTAGACCCACGGGCCCACCTTTTCCGACCTCGCAGCATAATAAAAGTCAAATACACCCACCTGGTAGAAATGGTTTTAATGGCATGTTTGGTTATAATAATAACCAAATGGTGTTGGTAGGTGGGGCCCCGTCTACTGGAAAAGCAGGGTCCGAATTGACACCAAGCTCGAGCTCATTACATTCTGGGAACATTCTAGAATCTGACACGAAGACGGAACCAGAAAACCATTCCGGGAAACAACCTAGGCAGGTATGGTCGACAAACCACCCTCATCGACAGTATTCTGTTCCAGTTCAACCTGACCTTAATTTTGGACCACAACAGGGACCAGGTTCACCGGGTTCTGGACTGAGGATAAGTTCACCCCAGCAACCTGATTTAGCATTGCAGCTCTGATTCTGAGGTGTAATGCTATGCTGCCTGCCCGATAATTATTTTCTTGCTTGTAGTTGTAGTTAATGCGGAATGAGGGGACGGAGAAAGGCGGTTGAAGGTCATTCATTCGGAGAGAGAAACGAAGAAGTGGAGCGGGTGAGTTTAGTGGTGCAGGTAATTATAGTGTAGGGAAAGAATTATGTACAGATTAGAAATTGTAGTAACCCCCAGTTTTTATTTTTGTAAGTTGGAAACTAAAGAATGTCTTTGTAACAATTGGGACTACTACATGATTCAATGTGGTAAGTATGATAAAACTTGCTTATCAATAAAAATGACAAAAAGTTCTGATGTTTCGGCTTTTGTTATGTTTGGCTGGTATGCTTTGGTCTGGTCAGTGGACAAAGAACTATTTTGCTACTCTCCCTCCTTCCCCATTCATTAGTTTGATTTTACACGGAGATTAATAAAAAATAAATGTTGTGAGTATGAAAAGTAAAGTAAAAGAAATTTAGAAAGAAAGTGAGTGAGTTAACAATTACTATTAATAGTACTCCCTCCGTCCCAGAGTAAGAGTCCCATTTTCCTTTTTGGTCCGCCCCATAGTAAGAGTCTCATTCTTAAAATGGCAAAGAATCTTTACTATTCACCCCACTCATTCTCTCTCCTATTTTATTTTTATACTCACAACACCAATCAATTCACTATTCTCTCCCACTCATTCTCTCTCATACTTTACTTTTACACTCACAACATTTACATCACATCCAATATTTATTAATAAGCGTGCAAATGAGGGGTGAGACTCTTACTAAGCGACGGAGGGAGTAATAGTTAACTATAATAGTTACTATACAAGTTAACTATTACTATTAAATACTATTACTTAACTATAATAGTTACTATAGTAGTTAACTATTACTATTAATTCTATTACTTAACTATAATAGTTACTATAGTAGTTAACTATTACTATTAATGGTATTAGTCAACTATAATAGTTATTATAATATATAACTATTACTATTAATAGTATAATTAACAATAATAGTTACTATACAGGTTAACTATAGATGTTACTTTATAAATTAACTATTACTATTAATAGTATTAGTTAATTATAACAGTTATAATATATGTTAATTTTTACTATTAATAGTATTAGTTAATCATAGCAGTTACTATATAGGTTAACATTATTATTAATAGTATTAGTTAATTATAATAGTTACCATAAATATTAATAAGTATTATTAATAGTATTAGTTATTGATATTATTATATAGATTAATTTTTACTATTAATGGTTTTAGTTAAGATGATGTTTACTATTTTAGTTAACTATAATTAAAAAAATATTTTTCATATACAATATATTTATATTATAAAAAACTGTTATGCTACTTTATTTAATAAAAATATAAAAAGAGTAAAATAAAATAAAAATAGCAAATTAGTTACCCGTGCAGAGCACGGGTTACCCACTAGTAAAAAAGGAAAGTAAGAACTTTAGTTTGAGACAGAGGGAGTATGTGATGTGTTTTGTTAAGGAAAGTAATAACATTAGTCTGGAATTGGGACAAACAAAAAAAAGGAAAAAGTAAGAAGCTTAGTCTGGGATAGAGGGAGTATGTGTATTTGTATTTTTGGAACAAGGATGGATATACTCAAAAATAATCAAGACAGAAAAAGAGACGGAGTAAAATCGGGACGGAGATTTTATAGGCTATCTACAAGATAATATTTTCCCCGTTATATATTGCAGACGGCTACACGGAAAAATTATCTCGGGGATGTAATGCCTATCACGGTAAGAACATACACACTGCAATTGTGTTGCTCTTGGAACCAAGAACACAAGCCCAGAAAGTATTTATAAAACTGAAATTAAGAAGACAAAAGAGTGAGAGATTGAAGAAGACAGAACAACTGGAACGAAAGTTGGTATTCTCTTTTCTTTTTCTCAGTAATATTCCCCAAGAAGCAAATCACTATTTAAAGTAGCCAAAGGGACATAAGTGATTGTGTGGAGCAGTCACCATCACCAACCACACAGAAGCGGTGCAACCGTGCAAACAGAAAGAGACACAAACATTTGCGTCCGTTGGGCACAACGGTAATAACTGCTATTTTCAAAAATCAGATTTTTTTTTTATTTTTTATTAATTCCGACAGCCCATGAAGAAGTAATGGACTTAAAAATTATTAGGATCTAATTATTTAGAAATATTACAACAATCCCCCACTAATTTCTAAATAATGAAAAACAACAATAAAAGACTCAATAAAAATTGGGCATTATATAATGTAATCCCAAAGGTGGACTAGGCCTTTAACCTAGGGTTGAACACAACATCGAAAAATTGTAAGAGACTAGAGAGGACTAGACCTTTATCTCAGTCCTTAAAATTACAATGTTATGTTCACATTATACATAGAGTTCATGGTTCTCTTAGGCAGCGCGTTATGGGCCATGCGCTGATCCCATTTAGCGAGTACTCTCAAGTTTTACCGAAACTCTAGAGAGCGGCCCTAACCCTCATACTCGCAAAGGCAGACTCATCAAGGGTGTCCACAACCGCTACATCACCCCACATAAGCTATGAGTTATGTTAAGGACAAAGTCCAACCTGCTTGTTGTGGATAACAGTGCATAAGCCAGACATGGGACTTTAATTTGGAATAGTTTAGCACCCCCACTAATCCAAAGAGTATATAATGCACTGGAGATGCTACAACTGTAGCCATCTCTTGGATAATTCTTGACTAGTTTCCTTTGAACTCCGAGCATGATGATTACCAGGTATAACGGGCATCATCAAGAAGGAGTAGGCTTTAGTCAAGTTATCTCAATCAACCGGTAATAGTCCCATATCTCCCATGGCCTTACTGATCTTAGTGCTATTTAATGGTTTAGTCAGCGGATCCGCAAGCATTTGATCAGTAGGTAGATATTCTATTACAATCTTACCTTTCTTCACCAATCTTCTAATATGATTGTACCTCATAGCAATATGTTTACTATTGCTAGACAATCTTTTATTTTTAGTATTATAAATCGCACCTTGATTGTCACAATACAAGGTATATGGTCCTCTAGAAGTATTTATAAAAGGAATGCACTTCATAAAATTCTTCATCCATATCAATTCTTTGCTTGCCAATGACATAGCAATATATTCAGATTCCATGGATGATAGTGCTACACAAGTTTGTTTTTTGGAGGACCAAGCAACTATACAACCACCAATAGTAAACAACCATCCACTCGTGGATCTAGATGTGGTTCTATCAGAAGCCCAATTGGCATCACTATAACATTCCAAAACAGGAACTGAACAGTTATAGTGTAGTCCATAATTAATAGTGGACTTTAAATATCTCAGAACTCTATAAAGTTCTTTCCAATGCTCATTACTAGGATTACTAGTAAACCTGCTTAAAATTCCAACAACACAAGCAATGTTGGGTCTAGTGTAATTCATTGCATACATTAGACTTCCAATAATTCTAGCATATTCTTCTTGATTAACAGGTTCACCATTATTAGGAGCTAAAGTGACATTGGTGCTTATCGGAATACTATAAGGCTTGCAATCAAAATAATTAAATTTTCGAAGCACTTTTTCAATATAATGTGATTGAGTCAAAATATAATTCCCATCTTTTTTTATCACTTTCACACCTAAAATCACATCAACAGGCCCAAGATCTTTTATATAAAAAGTAGAAGTTAAAAAACTCTTAGTTTCATTAATACAATCCATGTTGGTACCAAAGATTAATAAATCATCAACATACAGTGTAATAACTACACTATATTGTTCCGTAGTCTTTGTAAATACACAACTTTCTACTTTAGAGTTTTTAAAACCAAACTTTTTGATCTCGGATTTAAATCTCTTATACCACTGTCTAGGTGCTTGCTTAAGACCATATAGGGAACGATTTAATTTACATACTTTATCTTCTTTACCCTTAACTACATATCCTTCGGGTTGATAAATATAAATTTCTTCCTCTAGTTCACCATTAAGAAATGCTGTCTTAACATCCATTTGATGTACTTCTAATTTATAAATAGATGCAATAGCAAACATTATCCTAATGGAGGCTATTTTGGTGACCGGAGAAAATGTCTCAAAATAATCTATACCTTCTTTTTGGCTATAGCCTTTAACGACCACTCTCGCTTTATATTTTTCTATACTACCATCGGTTTTATATTTTCTTTTTAATACCCATTTACAACCGATTGGTTTAGTATTAGGAGGAAGGTCGGTCAAGGTCCAAGTATTATTATCATGTATAGATTTTATTTCATCATCCATAGCGGCCTTCCAAAATTTAGCATCGGGTAAAGACATTGCCTCTTAAAAAGTTTTAGGATCTTCTTCTAGTATGTATGTAAACATTCCGGGTCCTAAATCTTTTTCAATTCTTTGTCTTTTACTTCTTCTAGGTTCGGTTGGCGCTTCATTAACTTGCTCATTTCTATGTTCACTAGAAGACGAAGGAAAGGACTCTAGAGAAGGATTAGAAGATGAAGGGACGGACTCTTCTAATTCTATATTCAACTCCTTTTCTAGTTCATGTTTATCCGCATCCTTAATGGTCAAGTTTTCAAAGTAAATTGCATTAGCCGCTTCAAGAACACTATTTGAACTTAGATTTAAAAATCTACAAGCCTTGCTCCCTTTAGCATAACCAATAAAAATAGATTTAGTAGCTTTACTACCGAGTTTTGGTCTCTTTAAAGTTGCATCTAAAACATAAGCTATACATCCCCAAACTTTAAAATAATTAATATTTGGTTTTCTATTTTTCCAAAACTCATATGGTGTTTTATCTTGTTTAGAATGAATAATTCTATTAGAGATATAACAAGCGGTATATAAAGCTTCTCCCCAAAAACTAGAAGGCATTTTAGAATGAATCAACATCGCACTAACCATTTCTAAAAGACTTCTATTTTTCCTTTCCGCTACTCCATTTTGAGGTGGGGTATTAGGAGCGGACTTTTCCATTGTTATTCCATTTTCTTCACAATACTTTATAAGTTCTCCTAACTTGTATTCTCCGCCTCTATCGGATCTAAGCCTTTTAATTTTTATTCCATGTAAATTTTCAACCTCTTCCTTAAAAATTTTAAATTTTTCAAAAGCTTCATCTTTTGTTCTTAAAAGATATATATAAGTAAATTTTGAAAAATCATCTATAAATGTTATAAAATATCTTTTTCCACCTCTAGTTAAAATATCTTTATTATCACAAATATCGGTATGAATTAATTCCAAAAGTGTTGTATTTCTAACCACGGACTTATGAGGCTTCTTAGAAATTTTTGCTTGGGCACAACACTCACAATTATTAGTAGTAAGAACAACACTATCCTTAGGGACTAATTCATGGTGAATCATTCTATGCATATCATTACTACCAATATGACCTAATCGAGAATGCCAAACATAATTCATAGAGTCAATCAAGTAAGCAGAAGAAATAATTTTATTCATACTAAGCAAATACAAATTGTTTTTAGCATAGCCTTTCCCAACAAATGATCCCTTCTTAGAAATGATCACTTTTTGGGAATCAAATACAACTCTAAAACCATGATCATCAAGTTTCTTAAAGGATACAAGACTCTTCCTTAAACTAGGAATATGATGAACATCTTTAAGGGTAAGAACTTTTCCCGAAGTGAGAGGAAGTTCAACGGTCCCTTTCCCAACAACAACACTAGTAGATGAATTGCCCATAAACACGGATTTTTCACCATCAAGGGTTTCATAAGTCTTGAAGGCACTCCTATTTGGAGTCACATGACAAGTAGCACCAGAGTCTACCCACCAACCTTCGTCGACATCAACCATAAGCACTTCAGTGATCATTGCCACCATATCATCATCATCTTCAATGACATCAGCCTCTTGCTTCTTTGGCCCTTTACGGTGGAAGCACTTGAAAGCTTTATGTCCCTCTTTCCCACAAACATAACAAATAACCTTTTTGTTGTTATTGTTGTTATTGTTGTGCTTGTGGTTTTTCTTCTTGTTGTTGTCGTTGTCATCTCCCCTCTTCCTTTTATTATTCTTGTTATTGTTGTTCTTGGAAGATTCCCCCTTTAAAAACTTTTTCTCATGATTTTCCGAGTTGGATGCCGGTTCGATATTATGAATTTTCTCAATCTTTTCTTGAACATTAAATCCATCTCGGATTCTAGATTCATGCTCAATCTGAATGTGTTGGAGAAGTTGGTCCAAGTTTAAAGACTTTCTTTTATGTTTTAAAGACTTTTGGTAATCCTTCCAAGAAGGGGGAAGTTTACCAATAATTGTAGACACTTGAAAATTTTCAGAAATATTTTCACCAACATCCGCACATTCAGTCGCAATATCACATAATTCATTGACTTGATCAATGACCGGTCTAGAATCAACCATTTTAAAATGGATGAATTTATTAACAAGAAAAGATCGATTACCGGCAACTTCATTTACGTACCTTCTTTGAATTGCCATCCACAAATCATAAGCCGTTTGAAACTTATGGAAAACGTTGAAGAGGGCGTTCGTCATTGCATTTAAAATTGTGTACCGGCACGCATAATCATCATCTAACCATTTCTTTTGTCGCTCCGTGAGACCACGCCTTTCTCCATTAGTGCTCTCGACATCACTTGAGATTGTTGAAGATGAATCTTCGTGTGGGTAACCCTCACTAAGAACATAAGCAAGCTTTGTCACCGTCAATACGAAAAATATCTTCATACTCCATCTTTTGTAGTTAAGTCCGTTAAAACGCTCAAGCCTTTCAACTTCATGGAATTGAGTCTTCCCAACCAAAGAATCCATTAGAGACAAATATTATCTTGTAATTGTTGTATTTGTATTTTTGGAACAAGGATGGATATACTCAAAAATAATCAAGACAGAAAAAGAGACGGAGTAAAATCGGGACGGAGATTTTATAGGCTATCTACAAGATAATATTTTCCCCGTTATATATTGCAGACGGCTACACGGAAAAATTATCTCGGGGATGTAATGCCTATCACGGTAAGAACATACACACTGCAATTGTGTTGCTCTTGGAACCAAGAACACAAGCCCAGAAAGTATTTATAAAACTGAAATTAAGAAGACAAAAGAGTGAGAGATTGAAGAAGACAGAACAACTGGAACGAAAGTTGGTATTCTCTTTTCTTTTTCTCAGTAATATTCCCCAAGAAGCAAATCACTATTTAAAGTAGCCAAAGGGACATAAGTGATTGTGTGGAGCAGTCACCATCACCAACCACACAGAAGCGGTGCAACCGTGCAAACAGAAAGAGACACAAACATTTGCGTCCGTTGGGCACAACGGTAATAACCGCTATTTTCAAAAATCAGTTTTTTTTTTTTTTTTATTAATTCCGACAGCCCATGAAGAAGTAATGGACTTAAAAATTATTAGGATCTAATTATTTAGAAATATTACAACACATGCAACTCAACTGGGCAATCGTACCATAGATAAATAAACAGTTTTATGAGGGGTTTCCGAAGCACTAGGCTATAGCATTTAGCAAACGTTAACTTAGTGCATGACAATTCAACCAACTCGCCTATCTCATCGTGGTTATTTGATCTCAATAAACCACCTTATATAGGGCCTATATTGAACATTTCGCTACACATTTTCATCTCGTCCGCTCAAGCCTCCAAATCAGTGATGAATTTTGCCTTGAGCAAGATTGTGTATCAAGCATGCAATATATAACGAACTTGTTACTTTTACTTGTTTAACTCTTAATACCTCCCCCCCCCCAAAGGAGTGGACAATTGGTAAAGCCAAGCGCTAGGGTTCAATCCCCCTCCTCGCCTCTTTCTGACGTTGACATCGTAAAAACACAATAAAAAAAAACTCTTAATACTTTTAGCAATGGAGATTAATTACTGAATACGGGAAAATATAGAAATATACCCCTGTACTTAGCTTAAGGATGCAGATATGCCCTTATACAAGTTAATTGCCATATTAACCCCTGTACTCAAGAATAATGTGTGGAAATTCGGTCATCGTTATCTTCCGTCCAAAACTTAACAGAAATGCTGACTAGGTGTATGAGTTGGATATTTGAATTAAGACGTGGAAAAATATAGCCCAGTTGGAATTTGCTGACTAGGAAGAATTGTTGATGTGGAAATTTTAGGGTATTAGATAGAGTTTATTAAAATAAAAGGGTTGGAATGAAAATATTAAAAACCCTAATACTAATACACTCAACCCCACCCCTCTTTCTTCTCTCAACTCACCACTCTCTGCAAATACATTCCACACCTAACCTCACCCGTTCCATTCTCAGCCACCACCTCTCTCTCATCTTCAAACCCACCCCTCACCCTTCTTCATTCTACTCATCCTCCCTTTCCTACCACCCCTTTACTCCCTGTCACCGATAGGCCCTTCCCTCCTCCTCGCCTGCCATCTCCCCGTCAACCTCTCCTCCTTCCGCCGACAACCCATTCCGTCTTCCCAGACTATTTGTTTCATACTCACATCTTCCGACTCCAAGATCCAATCAACTCACGTTCCGACTACTTCCTCTCCACCGGCGACATCTAAGCCCACCCCATACCTTCTCCTCCTCCTCCTCCTCATATCTATTTCAAATCTAACCCAACTGGGTTTTCTATTTTTCAAATTTACAGTATTTCTTTTTGTTTTTTACGAATTGGGTTCGAAGTAAAATTTATTTTTTTAGATCTATTCAAACTGAGTTCAAAGTTTAGATGATAATTTTAGGAGATTTTCATAATGGGATTTTTAAATCTGTGTTGGTTCCTAATTTCTCTTATTATGTCATTTTGTTCAATTGATTTTTTAAATTCCACAAGGATGCGGTTTGGTTCTTGTAGTGGTGTTGATTATTGGTTAATTTTGGTAGTGTTGATTTTGGTGGTGATTGTTGTGATGGTGGTGGATGGTTGTAGACAGTGGTGGGATAGGTGGTCTAATTTACTTTGCTCAGATTTGAGGAACAACATTTTTCATGAATCCTTTCATTTAACAACCTAATAACGAAATTTGATTAAAAAAAATTAAAAAATGGGGAGGAAACATAAAGAAGATGAGATCATGAATCATTTTCATTCGAATCCTTTCATTTTAACAAACTCCATTATATACCCTAAAATTTCCACATCAACAATTCTTCCTAGTCAGCAAATTCTAACTGGGCTATTTTTTCCACGTCTCAATTCAAATATCCAACTCATACACTTAGTCAGCGTTTTCGTTAAGTTTTGGACGGAAATATGACGGTGACCTAATTTCCACACATTATTCTTGAGTACATGGGTTAATATAAGGCATAATTCCACAAGAACCCTATTCCCAGATCAAAAAGTTATAAAAACCCAACTCATATGATTAAGCCCACCTACACCCTAAGCCCAGATCAAAATTCCATCAAAACCCAACATCCTTTGACCCAGTCAAATTAATTTTAAATTCCAATTATACCCCTTACCCAAAATAAACCCACCTTCCTCTTCTCTCTCTCTCTCTCTGCATTTCTGATTTCTTCACTCTCTCTCTAACACACACACACATGCTTTCTCTCTCTCTCTACCCAAACCCTAGCCTCAACCTTTCATCTTCACCTGCCAGCCATTATCTTCTCCGGCTAACCGTCTCTCACCTCCAGCCAACCTCCGGGCAATTCATGCCGGAGAATATTCTCCGGCAACGGGCCCTTCACTCCGACGGCGGTTGCTTCAGATCTCAACAAATCCTTCTAGATCTGCACTAAATCAAAGAAAATCTGTGCAAATCTAACCCTTGCAGATGTCCGACGAGCCTCCTTTCGCCTTATCTTCAGATCTGAAGTCCGGCGAACGTATACTCTTCTTCAGCCTCTCAGTTCAGATCTGACTCGACTCTGGCGAGCATGTAGACTTCTCGTCTAGATCCGACTCGACTCCGGCGAGCCTGTTGACTTCTCGAACAGAGGCATGGATTATTTGCTTGTCTAAAAATTGATTTTGATTTATGAAAATCTGTTCCTGGATTTGAATATATGATTTGGATTTGAAGATATAGTTTGTCATGCTAATATTTGATGACAGAGTTTGTCATTGACTTGACTTTGATGTCATTTGTTTATAGTTCATGATCATTGTATTGACTTCTGGAGCTTGGCTTGATTTTGCTATAGTCGTGATTTTGGCTAGATGCATGTAATTTGTGATTTAGGAACGCTGCTTCCTGTGAACTAGTGAACTTCAGATTCAAATGTTAATGGCCAAAATCAAAGCCAATTCATTGACTTGAATGTTCTTACATAATTTATTTTTTATTAAAAGTTAGAAAAAGTGAAAAAAAAGGTCTTATAATCTAATTATAAGAGTAGAACTTGTCTTATACGTCAGTTATGAGAGTTTGAACGGATTTGACCAAAAAATATTACTTATTGTTTTTATTAAAAGTTGGAAAAAGTGAAAAAAATGAGTCTTATAATCTAATTATAAGAGTAGAATTTGTCTTATACGTCAGTTACGAGAGTTTGACCGGATTTGACAATTTTTTTTTTAATTAAAAGTTGGATAAAGTGAAAAAAAATGAGTCTTATAATCTAATTATAAGAGTAGAACTTGTCTTATACGTCAGTTATGAGAGTTTGACCGGATTTGACCAAAAAATATTATTTATTTATTTTATTAAAAGTTGGAAAAAGTGAAAAAAATGACTCTTATAATCTAATTATAAGAGTAGAACTTGTCTTATACGTCAGTTATGTGAGTTTGACTGGATTTGACCACAAAATATTATTTATTTATTTTATTAAAAGTTGGAAAAAGTGAAAAAAAGGACTCTTATATTCTATTTATAAGAGTACATCATGTCTTATACGTAGATTTTAAGAGTTTGACTACATTGACCAAAAATTATTATTTATTTATTAAAAGTTGGAAAAAGTAAAAAAATTGACTCTTATACTCTAATTATAAGAGTAGAACTAATCTTATACGTTAGTTATAAGAGTTTGATCGGATTTGACCAAAAAATATTTTTTTTTATTAAAAGTTGGAAAAAGTGAAAAAAAAATGACTCTTATACTCTAATTATAAGAGTATAACAGGTCTTATACGCCAGTTATAAGAGTTTGACCACATTTGACCAAATAATATTATTTATTTTTTTATTAAAAGTTGGAAAAAGTGAAAAAAATTGACTCTTATACTCTAATTATAAGATTAGAGCAGGTCTTATACGTTAGTTATAAGAGTTTGACCAGATTTGACCAAAATATATTATTTAGTTTTTTATTAAAAGTTGGAAAAAGTGAAAAAATGACTTTTATACTCTAATTATAAAAGTAGTGCAGGTCTTATACGTTAGTTATAAGAGTTTGACCGACATTTGACCAAAAAATATTATTATTTTTTTTATTAAAAGTTGGAAAAAGTGAAAAAAAATTGACTCTTATACTCTAATTATATGAGTGAAACTTGTCTTATACGTCACTTATGAGAGTTTAACCGGATTTGACCAAAAAAATATTATTTATTTTTTTATTAAAAGTTGGAAAAAGTGAAAAAAATTGACTCTTATACTCTAATTATAAGAGTAGAGCATGATTGGTGAGGCAGGAGTGGGATGGGATGTGGGCTTGAGCAGTGAGGGTATTTTTGTCTTTTAACTAGCTCTGGATTTATATGAAATTTTCATCTCAGCTTGGGTTTTTATAGGTTTATGATCTGGTTCAGGGAGCCTAGGGTCCAAAACTTTTAGAAAATTGCAAAACTTACCAAAATGAGCGTCCATAGAAATTGCACATTCCATAAAAGTTTTTAATACTTTTTAATTAGTAGGTTCTCATACTCACATCCACTAACCCACTAACTATTCTCTACCCCACTTTCTCTACTCAACTATCAACACTCATCACATTTTCACTTTTTCCTTAATTCTTGTGCCATAATTTTTGAAGTTTCGGGAGTAACAATTAACTTGTATAAAGGTATATCTGCATCCTTACGCTGAGTGCCGGTTATATTTTTATATTTTCATATTTTCCCAACTGAACACTAAAACAAGGAACACCTTTGCATATTACTACAAGAGCTTCCATCTGACCCGAAGGAATCAGCAATCACCAACAGTCACGCCGGCGACTGGAGAGGTCGGAACGACGTAACTCATCGTAATTAAGCCAGAGAAAATTCTTCCACTCAACGTCGCCCCCTCCACGAAGACGCCGGCAATTTTTTCCTCCCAGGTCGGTGACGTAAACACAAACTCTGCTTTCATATACTGCTTCTGATTTCGCAATCTCACGAATTTCTATGTTCTTCCTACATTCTGTTACTCTGATATTCCATACTTCTCTTCTAATTGTCTATCAGTTGAATGATGCCTGCCCTTTATTCTTAAATTGATATACTCGCTCAATATTTCATTGTTCACCAACTGTTTGATATATTTCCCCAGTGAAACTAATACACTACATTAATTTGAACCAGAATAATGGGTTATCAAGCTAAAGTTTGGGGAAAAAACTGAATTGTTGGTATAAAGGATTTAGTTGATAAGATGTCCTTTTATCTTTCTTGTCTAGATCGGATTGCAGTAGTTGAAGACTCACGCTAAGTAAGCAGTAATTACTAACTTTAACTAATACAACTTCTTAATTATATATTTATATGGATAAGCTAAATCTATCCATCAGAGGCCATATTATACAGTGGCAAACAATTCAGTATTTAGGCAAACATGTACAAAGTGTTGACGTTGGTGTTGAGTTGCCATGTCAAACAGAGAGCTTGCACATGTCGAACGGCACAGACTTGCTCCTGTCACCATTCACTTTCAACGACGGGACTTTCATGGTCTCTTGTCTTAACGTTTCGGTAATCTTTTAAAGGGAGGCAAAACTTACTTATTCACCGAACTTGGTACAACACTTTGCAACGTTGGTTGGGTGAATTCACAAATGGAAATCACCCTCTAATTCACAACGCTTGTTTGTTGTTTTGATCAGCCTTCGAAATTTAGAGAGAGAGAGAGAGAGAGAGAGAGAGAGAGAGAGAGAGAGAGAGAGAGATGCACGTTCATATATCTTGAATACACTTTGTCTTTGTTCTTATAAAGTAGCCGTAAGTCACGACCTTTCGATCCGGATGAAATGTTAACTTCTCATAAGTTACCTGATTATTTTTATTGATAAATAAAACGTGCTCCGGCATTTCTAGGCATGTGCCATCTTGCAAACTTTGTCCATTTAACTCCAACATCTCCCATTTACACATGATGGCCGTATCATCTGTTATCTATGGTCTCTCATTCAAGCAAATGTGTCGTGTAACCAACGAGCGCTTTAAATTTATGCACCTGTTAGGCATGACAAAATAGCTACAGCCATTACAAGTTCAACATTGACTCGTTATACCCCAGGAAAGTTTTGACAAACCACGTCCAAACTTACCTCGGTCCCTTCAAGGCTATGCGTGGCTATTAAGATCGTTGAGTGTATTCTTAGTTATGTCCGTAGCAAAACTGGTCGGCCTATGCACACAATCCAGATATAATCAAATTTGTCTTCCTTTCTCACTTATGAATTGATGATTATTTTCTAGACATGTACGTCCGATCGAATGTGTTCATGTCTACATGTAGCGTACTAAAGTAGTAAACATCGACTCAATACCTATTAAGTATAGTTGAAAGTCATATAGGATATATGGCCCAAATAAATGGCATTTTAGAGACTTCACATAATGCGCAAGAGGGAAATTTGCTCATTTCTCTTGGTAAAAATGCACATTTGTTACCAAACAAGCGCTACAGTAGTCTGTCCAACTCTTTAAAGAGCGGATGTCATTGTTTTACCCACTGTGCATATATTTAGTTTGAACACTTCTCAATGTACAACTATCTATAAATAGCTGTTCTTATATTTTCAGACTAGTAAAATTATCTTCATTCTCATGTGGGCTTTAGTTTGACCTATTCTTGATTTACATCAAGACGACATATGTTCACGTAATGTAATAAGCCTACCCCTTAGGTATCTCAAGTATCATTGTCTTATCTTAGCTTTGCTTACGTAGCTCCTGAAGGGATTACTCGTGTGAGAGAGTTAATCTTTGTTTATAATGGCACCCTCAGGCACTGGAGAATGATGGGTAAAGAACGTGATAGTTTGTATGACTGTAGAATTTTGTAGAATTAATGGTTTCTTCTGGACAATAACAGAGCAAACAAGCTGAAAATGTATGGTGGACAATACTTAAATCACTGATCCTTTTTAGTAAACCTCAACACGTGTGGATTAAGAATCAGAAAACATCATTAAAGATGATCGACGCCTTAACTAATATTTAATCCATCCAAGTAGGGTAGTGACTATGAATTAAAGCCTCAAAAATCTTCCGGTAGACTAAATAGATAGCGTTATATGTGAACACTAAATTGTTGAGCAATGAGCCATTTTGGAAAAGTGGAAATAACAGGTTTACATTATTATTGAAATAATGATTATTCAGTCATTTCTGAGTGAAGTAAGTTAGTCATCATGCTCAAAGCGGGATCTCCAGAAGTGACGGGATGGTGGAGGGTACGGCAGAGCGCCAAAGTCAGTCAACTCTCAAACCCCCACATGCATATGTTTCATAATTACCACAAACACATACAGATCAGCTTACACATGTTTCTGTACTCCTGTGTCTACAAAAATACAACGCAGACCCATAGAGACCTTGCGGTAAAGTAGAATTACACTGTCAGTGGGTTTTTCTTATTTAAGAGGAAGAAGATCATTTGACTTGTTGAACTGATTTGAAATTACATTGTACTTCCTCTGTCCCAAAATGATAAGTCCCATTTCCCCTTTTTGTTTGTCCCAGAGAAAGTTAGTCTCATTTCCAATATTAAGGCATAAAAATCATTGAATTTCCAAAAATTATAATGTAACCTTAAAATGTTTGAAAAGTCAAACGAGACTATCATTCCGGGACATAGGGAGTATGACTTTATCATTTATCTAACTAGCGACATGATGTGGTGATGTCACTAGTTAGATAAATGACAAAATGTAGTTTGTTACACTGCCTAACAACTCTAAGTCAACCATCCATTAATCTTTCAATACATTTTTTAGTCAATGTCTTGAACACATGGGACCACCAAGGTTCACAGTTACTGACAGAAAATTAGCATCCTTGTTTAGCGGCCGAGACTTCCAAATTTAAAATGACTTAAAACAGCTTTACCTTCCTGATTAGCTGGCTTTTGCTGGAAAAATAAATAAAAGAAAGACTTTCCATCCGCACCATCTTTCCAAATTGAAAATGATTGATTTGGAAAAGATATAGTGGTGTTGGAGATCGCATATGACAAAATGTAGTTTGTTACAGTTCTTAACAACTGAAGTCAACCATCTAATAATCTACCGACTCATTTCTTAAGTCATTGTTTTGAACAACATGGGATCACACCAGATCAAATATAAAAGGGGGCAAAATTACACTAGCAAGATCTATGAAAGCAAAGAAGAACCTAAATTGAGTGAGAAGAGGGAAAGAGAGAAACATAACAGTACAAAAACATGGCTAACCACAATGATGTATCTTTTGTCTTGGAAAGCTTGAAACTGCTGCTCGAACAAGATGCTAATCTGCTAAACCCCAGAATGGAGGATCAACTCAGATTGCTTCTGTCCCTTCTACAACAAATCTTTTCCTTCCTCAGACGTAATGAAGGTGCGCAGGGGGCATTGAACTCTGCTCAAAAGCTGGGTCACGAAGCTGAGATAATTATCCACTTGTTAGCTGTCAATGTTGCAAAACACAGGATCAGAGGTGCGCTGGGAAGAATCATCCATGCCGTTCGCCACAACATGATGCTCCGCAGAGCCTCATCAAGCTTAGAAAGCATCCTGAAGAAGATCCAAGCCGAAGAACTTCGTCTTGGGGATCAAGACACTTATCAAATTAAGGAAGCTGGAGGCAGCGGTTCCCTGCATAAGGGTGGTTTACGAAACATGGACGAATGTCCAGAAGTTCTGTCTTTTGGCAATGACGTAGATGATCTGGTGTCTAAACTGATAAATATCAATCAAACAAGTCGTCAGGTCATCTCAATTGTTGGCAGGCCTGGCTCAGGCAAGACTACTCTTGCTAAGCAAGTCTATAGTGTGGACACGGTGAAACATCATTTTCTTGTCCGCGCTTGGGTTCATGTTCCTCAGAATTGCAGTGTCGAAGAATTGTTGCAGAACCTTTTGGAGTCCATTACCCCCAACAAGAACGAAACAAAGCACAGAACGGATAAGCTGTCCAAGTACTTACAAGGCAAGAGGTACCTAGTTGTCATAGACGATCTACGAAGTGCAGATGTCTGGGACAAGATAGAGCCAGCTTTTCCAGACAACAAAAATGGTAGTAAAATATTGTGGACATCTCGAGGCGGCACTGAATTCATGCCTCAAGATGCGCTCTGCCATGACATCCACGATCTAACTGCGGATGACAGATGGAGGCTACTCTCTACGAGGGTATTTAGTCAAGAAGCCCATAACAATCAAAATATGAGTAACTTGAAAGCGATTGGAAGAGAAATGGCAGAACAATGTGAAGGCTTGCCATTTACCGTTACACTTTTAAGTACTTTCTTATTAGATCAACCAGAGGCTTCATGGATGAGACTCCGGGATCAATTAAGGAGACCCTCAATGGAGGGCAACGGTGAGCCAACTGATGTCACTCTTCAAAACTATATTTATGAAAGCCTACCCGACCACTTGAGTAGTTGCTTTTTATATTTTGGTATGTTTCCCAGCGGGATACAAATTCTGGCAAGGCAGCTCATCCAACTGTGGATAGCCGAGGGGTTCATACAGAGGAAGGCTACTTTGCAGATGGAAAATGTAGGGGAGGAGTACTTGGATGACCTTATCCGTCTAGGATTGATTCAAATAGACACGAGAAGAACGGATGGTGGGGTTAAAACATGTAGAATTCACCATAATCTCCTAGACTATTGCATCTCCAAGGGCACGTATCAGAAGTTCTTTGAAGTTCGCTGCACAGGAAATAGTGAAAGTGTAAGAAACATAAGAAGACTTGCCATTCATGCTCAATCTGTTCAAAATGCTTCCATCTCGTACTTTATCAAGTATTCAGATGTCCACTCTTTCCAGCTCTCTATCCAAGACCCTGATGCTACTCTGATGGGCCGGCACTGGAACTTACTGAAAAGAGGTTTCCGAATGCTCCGGGTGTTGAATTTGGCGCATGTCACTGTGCACCGAATCCCGGAGGAGTTGGGGTTGTTTATTCATTTAAGGTACCTTCGTATTCGATCCATAGGGTCCAATAATTTTCCGGCCTCGTTATGCAACCTTCTGAATCTACTGACTCTGGACATGAGAGAATCTTTCCTGAGTAGCATGCCTAGAGGAATTTGGAAGATGCAGCAGCTAAGACATCTCCATTTGGGTTGCCTCCATAGCTTACCCGAACCTCACGGAATTGATAAGAAGGCGCTGGGGAATCTCCAGACCCTCTCATCAATCCGCCCAAATAAAGTTGCCAAAAGACTCATGGTGAGGGCCAGATTTCCTAACCTCAAAAAATTGAAATTAGTCAGCCAGTCTAGGAAAGAAACTCTTGAATTTCTTATGAGCCTCGACCATTTATTCCACCTCGAGTCCCTAAAGATTGTTGCTGCAGCTAACCTTCCAGACCGAGACATTGCCGACCTACCTGATCCAAATGCATTTCCCTCGAGTCTCACCAAGATCACCCTTTTGGGCACCCATATCGATGCTTGTGCCTTGGAAAAACTCGAGAGGCTTCCAAATCTTCAGATACTCAAACTACTTAGAAATTCTGTGGTTGGGGAGGAGATTACTTGCAATAGCGGAGGGTTTCCTCAACTCCAAGTCCTCCAGCTTAAGGAACTGGAAATACAGAGATGGACGTTGGTGGAAATTTCAATGCGAAGTCTTCAACGTTTGGCAATCACAAAATGCATCAACTTAACCATGATGCCTAACCATACTACTTGGCCTAAAATGCGGGAGGTAAAAGTGGTTATGCCCACTGATAATCTCAGAAAATCAGTTGAACAATTTTCTGGTAAGAAAGGATGCATAATCGATATTCAACCTCCAAGGTACATAGCTGATGCTGATGCATCCAGTTGACAACACCTTTACCCCTACGCTCGCTTCCTGCATAACCCAACATCTCTACCCACACATTACTCACTACTTCTCACTTCTCCTTCAACCCCATCTCTTGCAATGATGCAGCGAGCCTGCACATGTCGAACAACACAGACTTGCTCCTGTCGCCCTTCTCTTTCAACGACGGGACCTTCATGTTCTCTTGTCTTAACGTTTCTGTAATCTTTTAAAGGGAGGAAAAACTTACTTGTTCACCGAACTTGGTACAACACTTTGCAACGTTGGTTGGGTGAATTCACGAATGGAAATCACCCATTAATTCTACACTTGTTTGTTGTTTTGATCAGCCTTCAAAATTTAGGGAGAGAGACAGAGAGGGAGAGAGGATGCACGTTCATATATCTTGAATACACTTTGTCTTTGTTCTTATAATGTAACCGTAAGTCACGAAATCATATACTCCCTCCGTCGCATAACTATGTGCACAAAATGGGTTTTGCACGGGAATTAAGGGATGAATAGTATTGGGTAGTTGTTGTGAGTGTGAAAAGTGAAGTAGGAGAGAGAAAGTGGGGTAGAGTAAGAGATGAATAGTAGTGGGTAGTTGTTGTGAGTGTGAAAAGTGAGGTAGGAGAGAGAAAGTGGGGTAGGGAATAGTAGGTTGATTGGTGTTGTGAGTATAAAAGTAAAGTATGAGAGAGAATGAGTGAGATGAATAGTAAAGATTCTTTGCCATTTTAGGAAAGTGTGACTTATCAATGGGACACCTAAAATGACAATTTGTGCACATAGTTATGGGACGGAGGGAGTATATTTATTTTTATTGATAAATAAAACAGGCCATGACATTTCTAGGCATGTGCCATCTTACAGACTTTGTCCATTTAACTCTAACATCTCCCATTTACACATGATGGCCTTATCATCTGTCATGTATGGTCTCTCATTCAAGCAAATGTGTCGTGTAACCAACGAGCGCTTTAAATTTATGCACCTGTTAGGCATTACAAAATAGCTACAGCCACTACAAGTTCAACATTGACTCGTTATACCCCTGGAAAGTTTTGACAAACCACGTCCAAACTTACCTCGGTCCCTTCAAGGCTATGCGTGGCTATTAAGATCATTGAGTGTATTCTTAGCTATGTCCGTAGCATAACTGGCAGGCCTATGTACAAAATCCAGATATAATCAAATTTGTCTTCCTTTCTCACTTATGAATTGATAATTATTTTCTAAACATGTACGTCCGATCAAATGTGTTCATGTCTACAGGTAGCGTACTAAAGTAGTAAACATCGACTCAATACCTATTAAGTATAGTTGAAAGTCATGTAGGGTATATGGCCCAAATAAATGGCATTTTAGAGACTTCACATAATGCGTAAGAGGGAAATTTGCTTATTTCTCTTGAGAAAAATGCACACTTGTTTCTTTTGGCTGTATGAGTACTTACCCAGTGCACTCATCCCGTTTGTGGATTTTTTTGGGGGAGATGAGGCTGGGTAACTAACTCTTTTTGGGGTATTTAGCTTGGTTTCTTTGTTTCTTCAGATGTAGGTTTTTTCTTGTAAAGCCTTTTGCTTCTTTTGTATGGGTTCGCCCCCTTGCCGAATTTTTAATGCACATATTTACTTATAAAAAAAAAAGAAAAATGCACACTTGTTACCAAACAAGAGCTACAGTCGTCTGTCCAACTCTTTAAAGAGTGCATGTCATTGTTTTACCTACTGTGCATATATTTAGTTTGAACACTTCTCAATGTACAACTATATACATATATATATATATATATACATATACACACACACACACACACACACACACACACACACACACACACACACACACACACACACACACACATATATATATATATATATATATATATATATATAGCTCTTCTTATATTTCCAGACTTGTAAAATTATCTTCATTCTCATGTGGGCTTTACTTTGACCTATTCTTGATTTACATCAAGACGACATATGTTCACGTAATGTAATAAGCCTACCCCTTAGGTACAGGCTTAGTCCAAACGCTACCTATGTTTTAGTTTGTAAGCTGTTTGTTGAACGATGTAGAACACAGTCAAACAACATGTAGATAACATTGCATAGAACGTGTTCAAAACATATCTTGAATCCGGGAATGCAACCTAGTCACCCGTTTTAGCAATTCCTATGTCGTACAAAGAACGAACAAAGAAAAATGTGATCTCCATACCGGTGTTTGCAAATGGCTAGGAGATCAAAATAACGCCAGTCGTTTGGTGTAATGCCCCAACGAGCGAATGGGCATTCACCATTTCATGCCTTAGTCATATCTTCAGCTGTGGGTAATCAATCAAGCTGACGACATTCCCTTTAAGTTCTTATCCTTGGTAATCTAATTCTGTATGCTTTGTTCATGCTCAGGAATTTGATGAATTTATGAACTGGGTGCTCAGAAGTTTCTTGTTTCAACAAAAGCGAAATAAGCTTTTTGAAACAAGAGATGCCCCTGAATGTGTCGGAATGGGCAGGTATAACAACTGCCAAGCAAGCTGGCATCTTCTGATCGACGTAACCCTAGCTGTTTCTCATTCGCGTGCGCACACAGAGGCATGTAAATTTATCAATATCTCATAGTTCAACCTCTCTTTCTGCTTCATACTTCTCTGAGCTGTTGCTAAAGTAACTTTGATATTCTGTTCGCAATGTTGGTTACAAACTTAGTTACATTTTCTCTCAATTTCCTTAAAGAATGACATATATGAAATGTACTAAACTCACTTACAAGTAGTACTTATTGGATAAGTTGATTAGATCAAAACAAACTAACTCAACTTTTAGAGAGTATGCGTTCAAGAGAACAAAAGGCAGAAATCGTACAAGCAAAAAATAGAAAGCATAATTCGACAAGATAAATGACTAGAGGAAAGAAAAGGACTTGCACTAGACTATGCTGTTTTAATTACTCCCAATTGTTTTCCACGATATCTGTGTGCCTCTGACTTTTCCTTCTCATATCATAAACAAATGTCTGGGGCATATTTGTTAAGATCAATTTCTCGAAAGTGCGCAACCGCAGCAAGTTCTCTGGAAGCTCCGTCAGCATATTACAGCACCTGATCTCCAAGGAATAGAGGTTCTTCATAGCTCCTTCCTCTACTGTCCATTTCTCCAACTGATTCAGCTTCCAAAGTTTCAGAACTCGTAGCACAGGAAACCCTTGTGGAGGGCAATCCATTTCTTTTCCGGTATAAGACGAAGCCAAGAGCCTGAGGACGACCAAGCTGGGTAACTGGGCCAGTGTTGGCATTGGATCTTCACTTAGCTTTGAGACTGATAAAGTAAGAACCTTGAGTCCAGGAGGGAACTGGTACCAAGCAATTTGGTTGGTCAAAGATCCCAGCAAGTATAGTTGAGAGAGATTCTCAAGACTTGAGAAAGGCTTAAGTATAAGCTCCGAGGGTCGACCCATTTTGTCCTTCGACCTTAAACGTAGAGACTGAAGGCTAGCGAGCATTGAGATCCACATGCTTAATCCTTGAAATGAGGTTGACTGGCTTGTCAGACCAAGTTTCCTGAGATTGATCAACCTGTTCAAACCAGTCTTGCTTGAACTTTTCCCATCTTCATACAGCCCCCAAAGAGTCTGGAGCTGGGTAAGAGAGCTGCGATGGGGTCCCCGTACAGACATGTGTAGTCGAGTTTCGTTAAGACAAAGATGACGCAGGTGCTTCATTTTCCAGATGGAACTAGGAAGTGTGCTGATATATGTGTGTTTAATGTCTAGGGTTTCAAGGTAGGATAGGTCGCCCACTGATGATGGAATAGTGTCCAAGAAAGTCCATCTTAAGCCCAAGTATCTCAAGTAAAATAAGTTCCCTAGATTCTCAGGTAGCCGTGGTTTATAAACACGCTCAAGATCAAGCACCCTGAGCAATCCAAACCCTCTCGTACCTATGATTCTGCCCAGGAAATTCCCTACTTCTTCTGCTGGCATATCTTTCTTCTGATGGTTGAAAGATATGTAGGATCTTATATCTTGGTTACAAGTTAATGAATCCTTGATGTCTGCATACTCAACCAACCGCCGAACGCCGAACTGGGGGGCAGCTTCAGAAATGTTATTTGAATTTTGATGGATATGAAAAAGGCCAATCTGTACTGCTTTCGACAAGAAGATCTCATGCAGGATGCCTAGCATACGGCATCTTTTTGGGCTCTCGTCCGATCTCCTTTTTGAAATTTCTACCATGTTCCTGTTAACAAGCTCTTCCAGATACCCCTCAACCAAATCCTCTGGAATCATCCCTGGTGAACGCTTCACAAAACCCTCTGCAAGCCACAACCGAAACAATCGTCTGACTGGGATTTCGAATCCCACAGGAAAGAGCCCTAAATAAAGAAAGCAAGGCTTTAAGTGGAGTGGGAGATCATTGTAACAGAAGGTTAAGATATCTGAGCAGGGGCCTAGATCGCCTATGGAACTAGGCAGATCGCTACTCTGCTGCTCTAAAACCTTCCACCAGTCATCAGAGCTCACCCTTCTTGTTGACAGCAATCCAGCAAGCATCATAATTCTAAGGGGTAAACCCTTGCATATTTCAATAATTTCGTCCTTCAGGTCGAGCATAACATGGTGTGGAAATGGATTAGCTTTTAAAACAGGTACTTTCTTCAAGAATAGCTTCCAGCTATCCTCGGTGTCTAGTGGCTTGAAGTTGTACCGCCTCCATGGATCTGCAAATGAAGCAATGTCTTTGTTGCTAGTGGTGAACATCATCCTGCTTCCGTTGTACATGTTCGGGAACACAGCTCGTAGTTCTTGGAAACATTTGCCTGTTTTGATATCATCGATAATTATGAGGTACTTTTTTGTTTTCAAGAGCTCGTGGAGTCTGTCTCGCAAGGCATCGCTCTCCAGCTTTTCTTCATTCTTCAACTGAGGGGGAGTGATCTGTCGCAATATAACCAGAAAAAGAGATCTGGCCGTGGGAACTCTAGGAACGGTAACCCAAGCATGAAATTCAAAATGACCTTTAATCTTGTTGTAGATTGTTTTTGCAAGTGTGGTTTTTCCTGATCCACGCTCTCCAAGTACTGAGAGGATTTGAAGTGGTTGGTTGTTGTTGGTTAATTGGTTCACCAGGGTCTTCTCATCTTTCCTGAAAACGGATTTACTGTTTTTCTCTTCTTCTTCTGCATAGTAGGAGTTGGTTTCTGGCCAACGTTGCTTTGGCGGCTGCACTTCGTCGTCAGAGCTCGATCTGTTGTGGCCTCCCTCTGTAATTGAATTGGGGTTGTTGCGTCTGCTTTCTTCGAGTTTCTTCCTGATGTTGTCCATCTCTTTTTTGAGCCTGGCAATGTTGCTAGTGTAGCTCATGCGCATCTCTTTCCTGTAACCAGCAAGCTCATTTTTCATGATGACGCCATACTTCTTGATCAAGCCCATCCTCCTTAAATGAATGGTTCCAAGGGCAAACACCTCTATGGCATACTCTACTTGGTAGACAATGCGGAGGAAATCTGCCACCCACCCGTTTAGTGTCTCGTTGCTTCCTTCTTGATGCTCTGCATCTTTTAAGATGGTTTGCATCTGTCGCAGCTCTATCCTCATCCCTTCCACTTCCTCTATCACTTTGTTGAAGACATTGGATTCCTGAATCAACAGGTGTGTGAGCTTTTGTATGACTACCGAGACCACAGCCTCCACCGCCATTGATTCCTTCTCTCTGTCTCTGTGTGTGTGTGTCTCTCTCTTTCACGCGCACACACACTATTCGAGGAACAAAGTCAAACTTCTGAGACCGAGAAATGCAGTGTTGTAGGATTAGGAAAATGGCAGGCAACTGGGATTGATGAGATTGGACCTTTTACCCTGCTTTGGCTCCTTCATATTTGGAGACAAGTAATTGAAGTCCACTTGCAAGAAGCTGACAGTCATGTGGTTGTTAGGTTGTTGGTGCTTGAGTGATTGACAAATTCATCGGGCCTCTGGAAGGTCATCACTGATTACATTCACACTTTTAGTCTGATGGAAAACTCATGTTTGATTTCACATTTCCCTTTGTAATTGGCAAGTGTCTTTTGTCAGGTAAGCTTGTTTTTCTATTTATTGTTTACATTAAAAAGGAAGTCAAAGTTTCTTCTTTTGTTGAACTGTTCTGCAGATGATAAGAGCATGATGAGACTACAACAGCTGTAGCCTCACCCATTAACAATATCTGCTTCAGGCTGATGTGTAAATCGCAAGGTAAGAGAACCTTCTACAATATCACAGCATATTGATGAATTTTCGCTTAATCGTTTTGAAAGAGTGACACGTTAATTGTAATCATCCATCTTCTTGGTTAGTTTGTTTATGCTGGCATGTAAAAATGAAAGAAAGACTCTCCATTTACTTAAAATGAAATGAAATGGTTGACTTTGCTACCTGCCATTGGTCCTGCTTCTCATAATCTGAATGCTGACCAAACAGAAGAAGACAAAAAAAATTGTCGCTGAGAAGCTTCCCTGATTTCTGGATAAAAACAAGTTAACTTCTTGCAGGTAAGCCCAATATATGAGAGCTAATTGTTTTGTCAACTGTAAAAATGGAAAAAAGCATGTAACACTAATTGGGTGGGTTAATTACAATTTGGTTCCTGACTCTGTTCAAAATTTGCAATGTTGATGCTGTCTTTTCAATTTCGCCAGTTTGTATACTCACTTTGTCATTTTGTTGCAATCCAATTACAAAAGTAACTAAGTGTTAGTTTTCTAACAGATTTTATGTCATGTGACTAGCACATGACATTTTAAGTGACGTTTTAATATATTTTTAGAGTTACACATATCCGATTGATATGATTCTTTTTTTAAATTGAAACAAAAATTTGAATTTACAACATATATTGTTTTGGCAATTTTTTGGGTTATTAGATTGTTTTATATTAAATCTTCATTTTAACTATTAAAAAAAGAAAACACGTGAAATAATAATCTAAAAAAATGTGTTAGCCCCAAATATGTTTTATATGAAGTAAATGTTATATGTAGATTATCAGTTCATAAAAGTATTTGATAGAAAAGAAGGGAGAGGTAGAAAATGATGAATCTGGGGTAGAGTGTACGTGGAAGGGGTGATGCGGGAACATGGCAGAGGGGTAGAGGATATCAAACGTTAGGAAATAAGGTATATCATGGTGGAAGTAGTAATTTTTTCAGATTATTTTTCCCATGTCCTCTATTTTTTAAATATTTTCATTTATTTAAATTACAAATTAATATAATATAATTAGTTTTCCAAAAAAAATTGTCAAAAAATATACTCACTCCGTCCCAGTAAAAGTGTCGCTTTTGGTCAACTTGATTACACTTTGACATATAATTTAAATAAAAAATAATTATCTTAATTAAAATCTAAAAATTGTTATTGAAAATATTGTCAACCGTGATACAATAATAATTTTTAAGTTCTCATTAAAATTATTATTTTTTCTTCAAAGTACTTGTCAAAGTGAAATCAAGTTGACTAAAAGTGACACTTTTACTGGGACGGAGGGAGTATGTTGTAGATTTAAGTATTAGCTTCTGTTTTAAAAAAAGAATCATACCAATCGGATATGTGTAGCTTCACAAACATCTTAAATCGTCATGTGCTAGTTATATGACATAAAATCTGTTAAAAAACTAACACCCAGTTACTTTTGTAGTCGGATTGCAACAAAATGACAAAGTGAGTATACCAATTGGCGAAATTGAAAACACAGCATCAAAATTGCAATTTTTCGAAAAAGTCAGGAACCAAATTGCAATTAACCCAACACTAATTCTGATTGAAACGCGTAAGCTATTTTTTTTTTATCAAACTTCCAGTTCCCACTTGGCAGTGACTAGAAAAATAGTCAAACACAACACCTACCATTTGCTGAGAATTGAGATCAGTTTCCTCTTTTTGCTCTTAGTTTCCTATGCTAGTGTTAAAATGATTGGCGTAATATGTATTGCTACTTGCTGCACAGAAGCATCATTATAGAACTTTCAAAATTATGTTTGTTCTTGTGAAGCCAACTTCTAACTAAGAGAGATGCGAACCATTTAACCTATAATATTTAGATTGTTTAAGTTGAACTAAAAATAAAGAAAGAACTCCAGTTTACTTGCAATGTTGCAACTAAATGTAATGGTCAACTTCTTATTGATCACGCTTCTGAATGTTGACCAGACTAAAGCATATGATAAATTCCCCAGGGAGGGGATGGCTTATACCAAGAATTGGTACTCCGTATTCCGCAGTAAGTAAATGCATATCATGCACTTTACCTGCTGCTTAGTTTTGACTAAAGTCGAATCAAACATAAATATTCCTCAAATGGTCGTCTTTGCTACCACCTAACTCATCAAGCGTTTGGATGCAGGCCCAACCGGAGAATAAATAATTGGTTACAAAGCAAGGGGTCGAGGGAGGTTCCAATTTTCCAGATAAAGACAGATTGCCTGCAGGTAAGATCCCAAGATGATAGATATTTTGTTTAATTGACTGGAAAAAGAACATTGTTAGTGTTGAAATTTACTCCAAGTTTGATACTCTTCTGTGTTCACACTTAACAAACATTAGAAATTACTCCACCATATAAGGAGTCCATGTTTGAAAAACTTATCACTTTTGTACTTTTACGCCTTTGTATTTCTTCAGGCCCGTCTCAATATTTATTGGGGCCCTGTGCGAAATGTGAATATTGGAGCCCTTAATATTTTAAAATTTTCTAATTAAGGTAAAAAAATGAAATGAATTTGAGGCTGAAAAATAGAATGAAAGCTCAAACTAAAAAAAGGATATGAAGGAACGGGAGAAAGCCAAAAAAATGAGAGGACAGGCCAAGTGATTTGGGGCCCTTAATATTTTAAAAAATTCTAATTAAGGTAAAAAATGAAATAGAATTAATGATGAAAAATAAAATGAAAGCTCAAACTAAGAATATAATGTGAAGGAGAAGCCCAAGTAATTAACAATATGCAAAGGAATGTTGATGATAGGGATCGAACAGTCGCCAGTCACATGGCATTACTAGGTCTTATCCAATTGAGCAGTACTAATATTTGCAAAGACTTGCAATTCAGTGTATATATACAATAGTAACAAAATTGGGGCCCTCAAATTTATTGGGCCCTGTGCTATTGGGCTGGTTGAACAGCCTCAAAACCGGGCCTGTATTTCTTATATATGGTGGTAGATTTATAATTTACTTTCTTAGAATATGTTGAAAAACAATCATTTTCTGAACATGAAAGTTTTTTTTTTGAGAAAAAACTAATATTTAAAGGTCAATGGTGGGTCCTGACTTTATACTTGAGAAATAAAAAAGAACAAATCTAAGTAGAGGAGCATTACTATATATTATGCAAATCTATACCTGATAGCACTCTTGACATATTAGTAAATATGGTGTGAACCATTCCATTCCCTTGAAAGCATTACTGATAATTTAGTCATAATTGGTTATACACATTGTCATGTGGTGATGCCACTAGTTAGATAAATGACAAAATGTAGTTTGTTATAGTTCTGAACAACTGAAGTCAACCATTTAATAATCTTTCGACTCATTTGTTAGTCAATGCTTTGAACAGTAACATGGGATCAACCATATCCCGTCAACATGAAATGACCAAAATAACCCTCATGTGACATGCACATGACCATTTCTCGTTAATTTTCTAACGTCGTTAGGGGTCATGGGTCAAAGTGAGACTAAAGGCAAATTAGAGTGTTACTCTGGGACAAAATTCGGTTTGGGGTGCAAAGTGGGATTGCCTGAATACTTTTGGGGGATAAACGTATTTTGGCCAACCCTTATAATCCCATAGGAGTTAGTATAATTAGGGCAACTGCCCCCATTTGGTTATCACATGCTAGTGCACTTTGTTCTATTCTTTTTTTGAACGTAAGGATTTTAGGGTAAAATATAATTTTTCCCCTTTCTCCAAGAAAGAAAAACCAAGAAAAAAAAAATACCTTTGCCCCCTTTACAATGTTGTAGTGTCTAAATAGTTAAAGTTATGCTAATATCCCCCCTTAGTAAAAGATTCTAGCTTAGCCACCCTACCCTTTCAGTTAGAGTCACTTAGCAATATGTGCTTAATGGGTTTGGCGTAGTTTTGCGAAGAGAAAATCTGCAGCTTTCTTGTTGCAAGGCTTGTAACTTGATAGTCTTCATCATCTCAAATGCATTGAATCCCCTTCTATTAGAAACAATCACACCCGTTTAAAGAATGAGATGCCTTTTCCAGAAGACACAATTTGAGAAGTTACATCTTCTCAAAAGAAAGTGTCTTCTGATTTCAAATAGATGTCTTTTACAAGAGTCTCATTTCTCAAAATAATGTGTTTTGCTTTCAAATATTTGTTTCTGTAAATACGTAATCAATAATGAAGGGGAGCCTTGGCACACCGGTTAAGATCATAAAAGTGGAAAGATCATAAACCTAAGTTTTGTAAGACAAAGCAATGAGAGAAAGATGTGTACTAGATGGATTAATTGCTTAGAGATACTTATTTAACATGAGTATTTACAACATTGTCATTTAAAGTAAAAGAAAATAGACAAAAAATAATTTATGAAAAATATGAAAGAGAATTCATAGCATTGTCATAAATAGGAAATAAAAGATGAAAGACTATTTTCACAAAAAAGAATAATTTATTTATAATCTGTCACCAATCAAATTATCAAAGATCATAAACAGATCCGAAAAGGGTACACAAGAACTGAGATACTCCATATTCACAAAGGTGGAAAGGGAAACAAAACTCATACAAGAAATCGTGAATATGAGAATATCCTCGCTACTTAACAGCCATTTTAGCTCTGGCATGGCCTTTTGATATTTGGAATTGTTCGGTGATGCCTAGATGTGCCATCAGAAGCCAAACATGGCTCAGAAGCTCTCCTCCCTTTCTAAGCTGTTGTGCATGGTAATACCCTCTACATTGGCTAGCTGCATAGCCCAACATCTCCACCCACACATCACTCACCATCTTCCACTTGTCTTCTGACTTTTGCAATAACGCTGCCAGCCTGCACGCATCAAACAAGACAGACTTACTCCTGTCTCCCTTCACTTTCATAGGCAGGACTTTCGTATTCACTTGTCTTAACATTTCACAAGCCTCTAATTTGTCTGCTATGGGACTTCGGTCTTGGAAAAATTCTTGGGCCTCAGCACAGGTATCCCGGAATCTAATCATTCCGATTCCTATTGGCAACATGAAAGGGCACATGATCAGAAGATACAACATGTAATCTGCTAATTGCTTGCTAAATAGCATGTAGTTATTGCTGTTTGATTGGCTAAACTCCAATTGGTAGCAGAGATCAGTGGCGATATGCCAGATTAGAATGCTGTGGTCAAATTCAACTTCAGTTGTCCCAACGATACTTTTATTGGTAATTTTGTGTTTTTTGAGGGAACGTCCTCCTCGAGATGCACACAATGTCGCAAGGTCTGCATCGTTGTCTTTAGACTTGTTGAGGAAGTGTTCAAAGATGCAGGCCTTCAGCTCGGGTGATATTTCTGGACGAATTCTTAGCTGATGATGATTCTCCAGCTTTGTCCTTAGTTTTCCTCGTAACTTCGCAAACTCTTTACGAAGGGGAAGGAGTGTTAAAAGACCTCGGAAAGGTATAGGTTTTTGGTTCAGACAGAAACTTAGCAAGTTGTACTGAGCCATGGAATTTGACCATCTCTTTGGTTTTGGGTGAAAACGAAGGCAAAGGCAAGAGATTGCACGGAAAAGCCATGGTGTTCTAGAATGCTTACTCAACCAAAGATTCGTCCAATCAGAGGAAATCAGAGAAATGGTCGCGTATGCTTCTAAACAAATAGCACCAGCCAGCAATACATAAGTAATTATGAGATCAACGATCTGATGCTTCCATGACCGCAGACAAATGAAAATTGTGAAGGAAAAGAACACGGAAAGGGTGAAGGCTGAATAAACGAGGCGTAAGAAGAATCCTAAACGAGTATATGTTATTGGTGCTTTTGTGTAGAAAACATCATAGGCGAATCCAAGTTCTACTGCAATCACTTCAAAAGCAGTTTGTGGATCCGTTTTCTGAAAGTAGGATTGGCTCTCATCCCGGTGGTGAAAGCTGAGTATGAGATCCACAAAGAGACGCTTGAACTTGTGAGTTTCAAAGAAGGAATCGGCTTTGAGCAATATACTTGCATCAGGAATAGAATTCCTCAATCGGGTCTGATCAGAATCGTCTCCTGTAACATGAACCTCAACCACCTCATCTGCGGTCACATGAAATCCCTCCTCTTCTTTCAAACTGAACTCCTCCATAAACTTGGCATAACTGGGCCCCGGATCTTGAGTTGCAAGAACTGAGTCCCGGAATTGCTCCCGGTTTGCGCACCTCAGAGCCCACGATCTTTCTCCATACTTGATCACTCCACAAAGGAGCATCAGAATGCTGAGAAATGAGAGCTGGTTACCCTGCCATGCCACTAGTGTTACATAAACTGCTACACCAGTTTGGACAACCAGGCCAAGCAAATGCCTGGTCCACAACTCATTGTCTGCCAGGGCATATGCAGTAATGGTGTCCGGACCCCCAAGGTGCACCAACAGAAATGGTGCCCAAAATGCTGCCAAGTTGACATTTTGACTATCATTTTTATTAGGGCTACAACTGTTGGGATCTCCTTCCTGATTGGAAAGGACTCCGAGGGCAACAGTAGCTACCCAATCTGCCATCAGGTAGCTGGACCATGTAACAACTCGAATCCAAAAGCTAGTTATATACTTTCTCCGATTACCAAAGTAAATGAGTAATATTTGCAAGGAAAGGCTGATAATTACCATTACCCGTAGCTCCCAGTCGCTCCATAACTTCCTTACTGGCTCGGGGAAAACCTGACCTAGCCGCCTCTGTTCACCAGTAAAGATCAGACTGCTCACAACTGCAAAGGACAAATCAAATCATTATAGATGCATAACCAAAAAGAAATGTAGATAATTATTTGGAAAAAGCAGTGACTTACTGGCAAATAGCATCCTCGATTAGCGCCCTAGAATTCCAAACTGTGTTCTCCCTTGCGAAACCAAGTTAAAAGCCAGGGCGTTCTGAACAACTTACCTGCTTGGTTAGTTTCTTTAAGCTGGCAAACATAAATTAAAGAAAGACTTTACATTTACTTATGATTCTGAATGCAGACCAAACAGAAGAAGAATAAAGAAATTGTTGCTAGAGGAAGGGGCTGAGAAACTTCCCTGATTTTGAATGAAGACAAACTTCCTGCTGGTAAGCCCAAAATATGAAAGAAGATTATTTAGTCAACTGTAGAATGCAAAAGATTATGTAATGCTACTACTGATTTAATTGTCATAAGCTAATTGTTATTAAATCCCCTGTCCACACTTGACAGGGACTAGAAAAAGAGTCAACTGTTAACCCTACCATTTCATGAGCTGTGAGGAACGGAATCAGCTATGTAGATCTGACTCAGTTAGCTTATCAAGGTAAGTTTGACTTTGTTTTGATTCGTAGTAGGTTCATGATTATCTTGCTTGCTTTTGCTCTCTCTATTTGGTATATATATTGTCTATCCTATTTTCAAATCCAAAGTTGTCCATGGATACTGTAAGAGCCGGAAGAACATTTAATTTACTTTTATACCTTTCATACATTCTCTTGTCTGTAACCAAAAAAAAGAAACACTTCTAATATTTTCTTTACATATGAACAAAAACAAAAACAGCAAGGAAAATCTTTTCTTCTTGTAACAAGGGTTTTGCCAATTTTCTTAAATACCACAGAGACTATTCTTTTACTTTTCTTACAACAGATATATATATATCTGTCCCAAAATAAGAATCACATATAGATTGACACACAGTGTTAAGCATAGTACTCTCCACACTTGTATTTTCTCTCTTTTGATACACCTTTGATCTCAAAGAAAAGAGCATCATATTTAGTCAACATTACAACTTATTCTTTTGAATAGCTGTTTGCATATTTGTCTTCTCGGCATCAAACCATTGACACTCTGCTTCTGGACATCTTCCGGAATGAGAATGGATGCCATGCCAGTAGTGCCTCCAAAGATGTTGGCTTTACCATATCAGCCAACCTATTCCTCTATCAATTATTTCACAACCCACTTCTCTCTAATTACCCTTTCCTCCTTGAACTCACCCTGCACTCCATCAGCCATCTTCCATTCCCTCCTAATTAGTAATTCAGCCTCTTTAGATGATGGATTTTCTTTGTTTTATGTTTTCGTTGTCAGTATAGTGTATGAACACAGTGTAGCGGGAGGAGCGAGTTGAAATGGTTTCTTTTCAATATTTCCAATGCAGTGAGGATTTACCCCTATTTTTCTGGTAGTTACTTATTTTGTTGAGGTGTGACTTGATTTTCATGGTCAACTTGATTGAACTTGTGCATTATTCGTTTGAGTATAGTTATACTCTCGAGTATTAGGACATGTGTTGAAATCAAAACACTCTACAATATGTTACTCCCTCAGCCCCAGAAAGATAGTCCACTTTTTTTCGTTGTTACTACGAGGGAACTTTGAGAAGTTATAAATGCTACTTATAATTATGTTAATGAGAATCTAAAAATTGATATTAACAGTATTTATAATGGTGTATCAAGAACAATTTCAAAAATTTCATTAGAATAATTAAAACTAGCCTTAATTATTACTCAAAGTTCTTTCGTAAAACCCATAAAAATAGGAGGATATCATTCTGGGATAAAGGGAGTAGTTCTTAAGGTTCTTAGAGCATTTATGGGCTTAAGATTAATTTGGTGGATGTAACGCCCATCCTTATTCTCGTTAAATATTTGACTTACTTGTTAAATTCTTGAACTTGCATATTATGTGCTAGTTTTACTTGGGTTAAATTCTTAACTGCTTTAGAATATTAAGGTGGTTAAATGTCTAGTTGTGACTTTTGGGTCATTTGTGAAAATTTGACTTTAGGGGCCTTTTTGTTAAAAGTGAAACTTGAAGGGCCTAGTTGTCATTTCCCGAAAGTTGTTAAGTATATAATGTTTGTTTACCTGAGAAAGGCATTTCATTCTCAAAACTTCTCGTTGTTTCCTCTGTTTCAAAGTTAGGGTTAGGTTTTTACCCTATTTTCGACTCCTCGAGCTTAATTATCCCTCCGTTCTTGATTCTGATCCCGGATAAATATTCGTGGCGTTGAATAGAGCGTTCCAGGCCGATCATAAATTTATTTGGGTAAACTTGATTTTTGACTAGGTAAGTTATTAGCTCCCCCTTGCTTGTAATAACATGCATAAATGTTATTCCTGATACTTGTGAATGTTAATTTTGTGTTTGGGACAACTTTTGTGGTACTTGTAATTTTGGGACAAAGGGAGTATAACCCTCTGTGTTAAATCATGAAAGGAACTTGAAAGTATTAGTTTAAGCTGGTATAATACTTCTTGGTATTGTTAAAAATGTTAGTAGAAGTTACTCCTACGCTTGGGACGGAGAATTCTTAAGCCTGGAAAGAAATTGAGTGTTGCTGAAAATCGCACCAGGCGCCCGCCTGGTTGTCCTTCGAGCGCCCGCCCATTTCATCAGAAGTTTTGGTTTCAAAAGTGCTCCAATGAGCGGCCGCCCGGTCCATCATAGGCGCCCGCCCGGTCCCCTGTTTCAACAAAAGTGTTTTAAATCTAAATTGAAATGAAAGCTTATCCCTCCTAAGGCATAGAGCCTTAGTATAAGATGTCCTAGCAAGTGTATATGTACCTTTTGGGGCATTAGAACTTAGTCTTGAACATGAGAACCTATAGAACTCAAATGAGAACTTAAGTATAAGAGTAATAACTCTTCTTTATGTCTTGAAAGTGCTATGAACAAGCACTAATGTGTTATACTTGTCTTGAAATCAATGATTGTGCACCTTAGGGGCATTAGAACAAAGTTTTAGACTTGAACATCCTAAGAATAGGATTGGGATTTTGTAAGAGTAAATGTATAACTCTTATATATGCTTGAATGTCCAAATATTGTAGTTATAACTTGAAGTATAAGACAATAAAATCTTGTACATGACTTGAACATCCAAAGAATTGGATTAAGACTTGAATATAAGATAATAAAATCTTGTACTTGACTTGACACCAATACATATGTATGGTAATGAACTTGAAAGTGCTATGAACAAGCACTAACTTGTATGAGACATGTTCTTGTTGTGTGTGTGCAAACATTGCATATAGTTGCTTGATAACAAGGTGACTTCTTGATTACTTGAAGCATGTTCCTTGTTGAGCTAGTCCACTACTTTTGGATTAGTTCTTCTCCCGTAGTTCAAGTAAATACATACTTGTACATTCTTGTGTGAGTCCAGCTGGTTCTCCTTGCTTGTTCGGAAATATATAGGTTCACGCTTATCGCGAGAGCTGGGGCTTAAGTGATAATCGGGTCCCTATGTATTTGCGCTTGACCCCTTACTACCGGCCATAGTAAGGGCATAGCTTCCTTGGTTGGAGCAATACGCCTGACTTAAGTGAATGCTAAACTATTGAACACCTCGTGAGTCTTGATCTTGGGAATGACACTGGTTACCGGGTCTTCTGATATATACTGAATAATCAGTTTCTTGATATTGATCGTGATTGTCAAAGTAATACAAGCTACGACAACAATGGTATTCTTGGGAGGAATAAGGAAGGAAGCAATATCCTTATAACTTGCTTGTTTAGCCTTATGTGCTACTTGATGAGTGGCTTAGCCTCTCATATACTTGTTACTTGATGATACTTGATATATGATTACTTGAGTATCTACTTGAATTGCATGATAACATGTCATGTAGTTGCATCTAATAGCTTACTGAGATTTATCTCACCCCGTTTCTTGTTTAATTGTTTTCCTTAGATCAAAGGAAGGATAGTGCGCAGTGAGGCTCGACATAGCTGGGAGCTTACTACGCAGGTCGTGATTATTTTGGGGCTTGTGTCCTTTTACACTTGGTGAGGACGATGCATTATGGGTTGTATAACTCCTTATTTTGGGGTAGACAGTCTTGTTCAGTTCTTGTTGTCACTAGACATCTTGTATAGTACTCTTGATGCCAGCTTATGTGCTAGGCATGTTTCCGCTGTGTATATTCATGTTTGGTTTAAATTTTCTTGTCTAGAACTCGTGGTGTGAGCTATCTTAGCTCCTTACTCTAGAGTATATATATCATGTCAGTTTGTTATAACAGTTATCATTCAGTTTCTTGTTAGGGTTCTTGTTCCTTGTTAGTCACGCGCATCCGGGTTCGAGGTTCTATTAGGGGATCCCGGGACCTGGGGGCGTGTCAGTGGAGTCTAATATTGTAGGGGTTGATGTAGAGGATGAGGTGAGTAGTAGATATGCTCCTTTAATTGGTTATAATATCTGTCTTGACTGTTATCTATCTTGGGGTTCCACTGTGAGGTAATCCCCAATCTATGATCCTGTTATGGAAAGGGAGAATAGGCGTCTTTCTAGTTGGAAGAGGGCTTATTTCTTTTTTGGTGGTCATATTACTCGAATTCATGTGTGCCTCTGGAAGATTCCTCTCTTTTTTTCGCCTTTATTTCAAATTCCGTTAAGAGTGTGGCTAAGAATATCGAGAGCAAATTGAGGTACTTTTGTGGGAGGCATCAGGAAAGGGAAAGCGAGATCATTTGTTGCCGTGAGATAAGGTTTTTTCCTAATAAAGAGTGGGTTTAAAGTTGATTAACTTGGTTAAAAGAAACACCTCCCTGGTGAGCTAATGGTTATGGCAGTTTCCCCGAGAACTGCATTCTATTTGACATAAAGTGATAAAGAGCAAAGTTCGTATGCACAACAGTGATTCAGACTCTCGGTTCCATGGTCTTGGTTCGCATAGAATCCCTTGGAAATATATTCATATATCCCTTGGATTCATTTTAGGTTAGGCAACGAGCTTCAGATTAATTTTTGAGAAAATGAGTGAATGGATAACTCATCTTTGTGTCAATTGTTTCCTCGTCTATATCATTTATCTTCAGTTCACTTCATCCTTATTCGGGCTTTTGTGGTTCCTCGGGGTTTTGTGGTTCCTCGGGGTAGAGATCAAGTCTTGTAGGACTTTCATTTCTTTCGAAGTCTTAGTGATATCAAGACTGTTGAGGTAGGGGATCTTATGAATTATTTATTTTGTCCGTCTTTTGTATATTCTCATCTATTATTTAATATACTTCTTTTGTTATCAAAAAATAAATTTAAAAAATCCATTGATTCTCTATTCTTCTGTATTCTTTTTGGGTTTTATAAACCTGCAAAATAATCTAACAAAATATGACCAGTTGCAAACACTGACAGATTATTGTTTGTGCTGAGGGAAACCTCTGCATGGATGTGTTTGCAGGGTCATATTCTTTATGATGTTTTTGGTTCTTTTTCTATTCTTTTTAATGTGCTTAATTTGTTCAACTTTCATCCATAAACATGAACTTATAGGGTAGGTGACATTGAGCTTCTGCGAGATTTATATCCTTAAGACCCATTCTACCCTCGCCCAACAAATGTGTGTCTAACTCTAACTAATATACTCGTCTTGATCGTTAAATGATGGAGTCAAGTAATGGCTTCTTATCATTTACACGGTAAAGAAAGCTCGAGAATTGCAACAAGAGACTAAATAACAACAATTATGTGACCAAACTTGTACATGGTAGCATTCACAAAATATTTTAAAGATTTCAACTACTTGTCTGCACAAGGAATGGGTAGTCCATGTACCCAACAACAGGATCATCTGTATAGAAAGTGCTTCTGTCATACTTGTTAAGGGGAGCATCAATTTCAAATCTGTGCCAGATCAGGATTAGCCAAGTACAAGCGTCCAAACGCAACAAGGTCGGCTCCACCACTGTCTATAACTCTATTCCCATCCTCTCTGTCATATCCACCAGCAACAATAAACCTCCCCTCAAAAGCCTTTCTCATGGCCAGCAGGTTATGTTTTGTTTCACGCTTTTCAAGCTCAAGAACCATTCTTGGCTCGATCACATGGCAATACAGAATCTTGTATTTTTTCAAGGATTCCGCCATGTAAACACCTAGAGAAATAGGGTCTGAATCTCCACAGTCATTGTAATCAGCAAATGGGGATAATCTGATACCAACTTTGCCACCTTCAATCTCATTTGCTACTGCTTCAACCACTTCTAGAGCAAAGCGACAGCGATTCTCTAGGGTCCCACCATATTCATCTGTTCTGTCGTTCACTTGATCTTTCAAGAATTGGTCAATCAAGTAGCCATTTGCTCCGTGAATCTCTACCCCATCAAAACCTGCGTCAATCGCATTTCTTGCTGCAACTCTGTAGTCACTGACAACTCAGGAGATATCCTCAATGCTCAGTCTTCGTGGAGGTGAAAACTGAGCATCGTCAGATCCACCAATATCGAGCTCAGACTGAATTGGCTTATCAGTACTTGAGATTGGAGGTTGACCATTCGGTTGATAACCTGTCAAACATGTAGATTATCTATCAATGCAGTCCAATGCATTCACTTATGATCGGGTCTAGGACTAAGTTATATTAAGTTATAAATTCAACACATTCTTGAGACAAATTCAGAATATTATCATGTAATTCTATAATCTTAAAATAATCGTGGACCCTATTCAAGAAATATTAACCTTCAGAATGATTTTATACATATATAGTGTGTGATTGTATAGTAAAGAGATAAAAAAGTTAATGTGCTTTACTATAGTTTGACACTCTGCCTGCATGCCATATCTGACAGAAAAAGAATCCTCCTTTCTGGTGGACGGCATCCACAACGGGTCTCCATGCTTCAACATGTTCTTTGGTCCAAATTCCGGGTGTATTCGGGTACCTGATGTTGAAGAATGTGTGAAAGAAAAGGAGTAAAGTCCAACTCCTCCAACTTCTCATGCTACTTAGTTGAAGAAGGTGTGAAAGAAATCCAATTCTTCAAGCTACATTCCTACTTTGCTGCCAACCTCTCCTACTTTCAACCTCAGGTGAAGACTTTGTGGCCAACATTTAAATGCATGTTGAAATTGAAGCTCTCCATATGGCTATAAAAGGAGATCACCGGGGAAGGAGTAAATCATCCCATTATCCACTTCTCTTCTCTTAGAGTGATAAAGAGAGAGCAATTAAAGTGTGAGAAATGGGTCATAGGAAATTAAAAGTGAAGTATCCAGCAGTGGCGGATCTAGAACTTTTACTCAGCGGGTGCACGATGACACTATTTTTTTTAAATCTTAGCGATTACAGTTAAAAAAATCAATATAAATAGAAAAAAAAGAGAGAAATAAAAATATAAGCATGTAATTTGTTATTCACTGGCACAATAAATATATAGGAACCACACATGATTAATTTGTTATTAATTTTCTAATTAAATCAATTAAGTAACTTTAAATTAAAATAATATTGTGTGTGTGTGTTCAAGGAAGCAATAAATTACATATTTTAAAAAAAATTGAACATTAATATAAAAATAATAATGGCTAAACATCCATTTTAGAATGAAAATATTAATTAAATAAAATTAGAAATACAATAGTTTAATTTAAATAAAAGATCATTGAATAGGATGCTAGGATTTGATCCCAACACCTTCCAAACCCTAAAGCAAGCCTTTGACCATCTATGCTAGATACAACATTTGTTCACTAGGTGCACTTTTAATATATATACTCTCAATACAATTTTTTTCCTACATACTAACGAAAGTTCAACGGGTGCACGTGCACCCCATATTATACTGTGGATCCGCCCCTGGTATCCAGGTGAGGACTTCACAGTGTTTAATTTTCAGTGTGTGTAGGTCGACCAGTTGATCAGTTTGTAAAACTCCTCTCTTTGAATTAGTGAAAGTTGGTACGCTCCTTGGACTAGTAGCATTCTGCCGATACCACGTAAATTCTTGTGTTGTGTGATTGGTTTATTTTGATGTGTCAATAATTTTCACCATGCACATTTCTTTTGTCATCGGTATGCCAAGATCCTAATTGGAAATTAGTTTATCTAGTTTTCAATTCCCAACAATTGGCATCAGAGCTTTGGTTCCAGTGGGAGCCATGGCGGAAGAAGGTAAAGGAATCGAAAAGTTCGATTTCTGGCGAATGCAAATCGAAGATTACTTGTATGGGAAGAAGATGCATCTTCCTCTACTCGGCACTAAACCAGAATTGATGAAAGACGATGACTGGGCACTCCTTGACAGACAAGTACTCGGAGTTATTCGTCTGTCACTTTCAAGAAGCGTGGCGTTCAATGTCGCAGATGCAAAGATCACGAGCGAGATGCTGTCAGTGTTATCCGGCATGTAACAAAAACCTTCGGCGAACAACAAAGTTCATTTGATGAAGAAATTATTTAATCTGAAGATGGCGGAAAATTCTTGAGCGACAGAGCACTTAAATAATTTCAAGTCTATCATCAGCAAGTTATCTACCGTCGAAATAAAGTTCGATGATGAGGTTCACGCCCTGATCGTTCTGGCTTCACTACCAAATTCTTAGGAAGGCATGAGAACATCAGTGAGTAATTCTAAAGGAAAAGAAAAGCTTAGATATGCAGATATCAGCAACACGATTTTGAACGAAGAAATTCGTCGAAAAGATTCCGGCGAAACGTCCATCTCAAGCACGGCCTTATATGTTGAAGCAAGAGGCAGAAATTTAACAAGGGATAATGGTCGCGGTAGAGACAAATCAAGGACCGGAAGATCACGGTCAAAGAACCTAAAGAATGTGTCCCACACTCAAAATCAAAATAGTAAAAAAGTTATGGAGTGTTGGAACTGTGGAATGACTGGGCACTATAAGAATCAATGTCGGGCATAAGAAAAGGCTCCAGTGAAGACTGAAGCAAATGTTATTACAGAAGAACAACACGAGGATGCGCTAATATGCTCCTTAGAAAGCACACCAGAGTTATGGGTGCTAGATTCAGGTGCATCGATTCATGCTACCTTGAGGAAAGAGTTCTTCACGGCCTATACACCAGGAAACCAAGGGAAGGTGTATCTGGGTGACGGCCAACCATGTGACGTAGTCGGCATAGGTGAAGTCAAAATCAAGCTTAACGATCTGTATTAAAATTAAACGATGTCCGTCACATTCCAAGCTTGAAGAAAAATTTGATCTCCGTGGGCCAGTTAGCAAGTGAAGGTTTTGTCACATCCTTCAACTCTGATACGTGGAAGATTTCTAAAGGACCATTTACAGTTGCACGTGGAAGCATGGTAGGCACTCTCTACATAGCGACCGATGCAAGCGGATCTATTGCAGTCGCTGTCAATAAAGAAGATCCCAACTTATGGCACCAAAGGCTTGGTCATATGAGTGAGAAAGGTATAAAGGTGATGCACAAACAAGGGAAGCTTGCAGAGCTCCAGTCAAGCGATATTGACTTTTGCAAGAGTTGCATCTACGGAAAGCAGAAAATAGTCAGCTTCAGTCCAGGTGGAAGAACTCCAAAGAAAGAAAGGCTCGAGTTGGTACATACAGACGTGTGGGGACCAGCATCAGTTTCATCCATCGGTGGAAAGTTATACTTTGTGACTTTCATTGACGACCATTCTAGGAAGGTGTGGGTGTACTTCTTAAGACACAAATCTGAGGTGTTCGATGTGTTCAAGAAATGGAAAGCCATGGTGGAGAATGAAACAAGTCTGAAAATAAAGAAGCCGAGGTCTGATAACGGTGGAGAATATGAAGACGGTGAATTCAAACAATTCTGCTACAAAAACGAAATCAGGTTAGAGCGGACAGTACCAGGGACACCGCAGCAAAATGGTATTGCAGAACGAATGAATCGCACGTTAACAGAAAGAGCCAGAAGCATGCGTCTGCACGCAGGTCTACCAAATCATTTTTGGGCAGAGGCGATCAACACAGCTGCCTACTTAATCAACCGTGGACCATCAGTTCCTTTGCAGCACAAAATACCAGAAGAGGTCTGGAGTGCCAAAGAGGTAAAACTTTCTCATCTGAAAGCGTTCAGTTGTGTTGCATATGTACATATCAGTGATCAAGCCAGGAGCAAGATCGATCCAAAATCTCAAAAATGTTTCTTTCTCGGATATGGCGGCGATAAATTCAGCTACAGATTGTGGGACGACAAAGCCAAGAAAGTTATCAGAAGCAGAGATGTCATATTCAACGAGAAAGTTATGTACAAAGACAGAGACACAACAGAATCAAGAAATCAAGTACAACCTGTAGCGGACATCACATGGAACAACGAGTCGGAAGAGAGTGACAATGGCTCTCAGGCAGAAGAAACTACACAGGAGGGCATCTCTGAAGACATGGAGGTACCGCAGTCTCCACAGTCTCCAATACGTACTCCTTTACTAAGGCGGAGTACCCGACCTATAGTACCAAACAGAAGATACTTGGATTTCTTGTAACTAACTGATGGAGGTGAGCCTGAAAGCTATGCTGAAGCATGTCAGGTACAAGAAACGCGCAAGTGGGAGCTTGCAATGGAAGATGAGATGAAATCTCTTATCTCTAACAAAACATGGGAACTAGCTGACCTTCCAGTAGGGAAGAGGGCTCTACACAACAAGTGGGTGTATCGAGTCAAAGAGGAGCACGACGGATCCAAAAGGTACAAGGCAAGATTGGTGGTCAAGTACAAGGCAAGATTGGTGGTCAAAGGCTTTCAGCAGAAGGAAGGAATTGACTACACTGACATCTTCTTGCCAGTTGTTAAACTCACAACTATTCGCTCAGTATTGAGCATTGTTGCGGCAAAAGACTTACACCTTGAGCAGTTAGACGTGAAAACTGCCTTTCTCCATGGTGATCTCAATGAGGAAATATACATGCTGCAGCCTGAAGGTTTCTCAGTCAAAGGAAAAGAGAAACTCGTCAAAGGAAAAGAGAAAATCGTCTGCGAGTTTAAAAAGAGGTTGGGCGGTCTTAAACAAGCTCCGAGACAGTGGTACAAGAAGTTTGATGGGTTCATGCAAACAAATGGGTACTACAGGTGCAACGCTGATCATTGCTACTACTTTAGAAAGTTTCAGTCCATCTATATCATTTTGTTACTTTATGTTGATGACATGTTAGTAGAAGGTCCGGATATAGACGAAATTCGAAGGTTGGGGAAACAGTTGTCGACAGAGTTCGATATGAATGATCTGGGTCAAGCAAAGCACATTCTTAGGATGAGGATTAATAGAGACAAGCAAAAAGGAATCTTCCAGTTGTCTCAAGCCGAGTATGTTGATCGTGTTCTGAAGAGATTCAACATAAGTGATGCTAAACCCGTTAGCACACCTTTAGCTAACCACTTTCGACTATCTCAAGACCAGTCTCCCAAGAACGACGAAGAAGAAGAATTTATGGCTAAGGTTCCTTATGCCTCAGCCATCGGAAGTCTAATGTATGCCATGGTTTGTACAAGACCGGATATTGCCCATGCAGTGGGAGCTGTCAGCAGGTTCATGAAAAATCCTGGCAAGGAGCATTGGAAAGCAGTAAAGTGGATATTACGATATCTACGAGGTACCACAGACAAATGCTTGTGTTTTAGCAGAGGTGAGCTAAAACTTCAAGGATTTATAGATTCAGATTTCACAGCTAAAGTAGGTCACCGAGGGAGCACTACTGGTTATGTCTTTACAGTAGGAGGGACTACAGTCAGTTGGATTTCACAACTACAGAAGACTGTAGCTCTATCCACAACAGAGGCAGAGTACATGGCAGTTACTGAGGCAAGCAAAGAGATGATCTGGTTACAGGGTTTGTTGGCAGAACTAGGTTTCAAACAGACGGAGAATGTTTTGTACAGCGACAGTCAGAGTGCGATACATCTGGCAAAGAACTCAGCGTTTCACTCAAGAACAAAACATATTGGATTGCGTTATCACTTCGTCAGATCACTCTTAGAAGACGGGATATTGAAACTAGAGAAGATTCAAGGAAACATAAATCCAGCCGACATGTTAACCAAGACAGTCACGATAGAGAAACTGAAGTTATGTTCAGTTTCTATCGGTTCTCAAAGCTAAAGACAGAGTTGAGCGTACCAACATACACTATACAAAGACTTAGCACGATTTACTACTTTTCTTCCAAGTGGGAGATTGTTGAAGAATGTGTGAAAGAAAAGGAGTAAAGTCCAACTCCTCCAACTTCTCATGCTACTTAGTTGAAGAAGGTGTGAAAGAAATCCAATTCTTCAAGCTACATTCCTACTTTGCTGCCAACCTCTCCTACTTTCAACCTCAGGTGAAGACTTTGTGGCTAACATTTAAATGCATGTTGAAATTGAAGCTCTCCATTTGGCTATAAAAGGAGATCACCGGGGAAGGAGTAAATCATCCCATTCTCCACTTCTCTTCTCTTAGAGTGATAAAGAGAGAGCAATTAAAGGGTGAGAAATGGGTCATAGGAAATTAAAAGTGAAGTATCCAGGTGAGGACTTCACAGTGTTTAATTTTCAGAGTGTTGAGATACACAGTGTGTGTAGGTCGATCAGTTGATCAGTTTGTCAAACTCCTCTCTTTGAATTAGTGAAAGTTGGTACTCTCCGTGGACTAGTGGCATTCTGCCGATACCACGTAAATTCTTGTGTTGTGTGATTGGTTTATTTTGTTGTGTCAGTAATTTTCACCGTGCACATTTCTTTTGTCATCGGTATCCCAAGATTCTAATTGGAAATTAGTTTATCTAGTTTTCAATTCCCAACACCTGATCCCATTGGAGAACCATTTTCTCAGTCTAGGAAGAAGTGATTATTCATTCAAGGACGGAACAAAAGGAAGAAAAGACATTATTACCCTTGAGTAGTATCAGAAATCCGCTTCCCCAATTAAGAGTCCCCCCTTTGTTGTTCTCTGTGAGTAATACAAAATTGCATGCATCTGTGCTGTGAAATTGTACGATCTCATTCTTGTCATTGGTGCCAAAACAACCCTGCATTTTACATGCATTGTTTAGAAGTAAGCAGAAAATCTTTCTTAATTTAGTTGTTAATTATCTACTTAATCAAGTTCTTTGGCAACTACATGAGTATATTCCACTTCCACATGTAACTTTCCTGTACAGCAGAAAAATTATTTTTACTGTTTCCTCTGCCCCGGAAAAGATAGTCTCACTTTGATTTTTGTGGTCAACTTGATTGATTTGATCAAGAATCTATGAAATACTGAGATGAGTTTATTGATCTACCTCTAACATGATTGGACCCTAAATTGCTGAATAATACAATCTTTATACTAGAAAAAAATAATTGTAGCAGTAGTTTTCTTCCCTTCCATCTTAACAGATAATTTATTGAAGTAAAATAACGAAAAAAAGAAACATACAATTAAGGATAAAAATAAATAACAAAAAAGAAAATTGTGAAAAGATTTGGAGTGACTAACCTGTGAGAGAGATTAAAGTTGCCCAATTTGTATGGAGTAAGGAGAGCAGTAGACTCCATTTTTGTTTCTTTGACTTCTTCTTCTTCTTCTTCTTTTTCATCTTCATCTTCTTCCATATCCCTATATCAGTCTAGTTGCTTGGTTAGAGATGCAAATAACATTTTAATATGGCCACTAACCAATTAGAATATATATATATATATGTATATATATATATTTTTTTTTCCCCTCCAATTAGAGACAAGGTTAAGTCAACCCTTACAATGCATGGCCCACATGTATCTTTTGTAGTACTAATTTTCTAGTAGTTTTTTTTTTTTAACTTCTCTTAGAATAAATATATCCTATCCCTTCATTCACATGAATTTTTCCCTCCTCGCTGCTGTCTCTAACGCCCTATGTTCTGCAATTCTAAATAGACTCATAGTGCTTTTAATCACCCTTATCCATGATTTCTTATGCCTTCCGCTACCATTTTACCACTTCTCCACTCTTCTGGTGTAATTACCGGTGCATCACATGGTCTCCGTCTCGTATGACCAAATCACCTTAATCAATTCTCTATCATCTTGTCTTGAATTGGTATTAAGAATACTACTATTATAAGAACATTTCGGGAAATTTTATTTCTTTACTTATTTGAAACAGACAATTTTCTCTCCATCGTTTATTTCATCATAAAAAGAAATAGATAACACCAAAATACAAAATATAAATCAAAGAAAGACTTTCTATTTACTTGTAAAGAAATAAAATGGCTGACTTTGTTACCTTCCAGGCTGCCATTGCTCATGCTTCTGAATGCAGACCAAATAGAAGAAGGATAAATAAATTGTTCCTGAGGAAGGTGGTGAGGAACTTCCCTGCTTTTTGTAAGAAGACAAACTTACTGCGGGTAAGCCCAAAATATGAGAGAAAATTATTTAGTCAACTGTAAAATGCAAAAAAAGATTATGTAATTGTGCTAATCAAGATGTTATACTCCCTCCGTCCCATCCGACTTAGGATTTTCTCTCTCGACACAGTAGTACTATAATAAGAGAAAAGAGATTGAGTGAGAAGAATAGTAAGGAGATTGTTGTTGCGAGTATGACAAGTGGGTCCCATTGAATATAAAAGTAATATAACCTTTCCATTTTGAGCCATCCTATGTCGAGTGGGACGCCCAAAATGGCAAAAAGTCCTAAGTCGGGCGGGACAGAGGGAGTATTATTAAATATCCTGTCCATACTTGACAGGACTAGGAAAATAGTCGACTGTAACACCTACCGTTTCATGAGCTGTGAGGTAGGGAATCAGCTATATGGATCTAAATCGGTTATCTTATCAAGGTACGTCTGTGATTCATAGTTGGTTGGTGATTATTTTGCTTTTTTTTTTCTTTCTATTTGGCCTATATTTAGTTATCCTATTTGCACAACAAAGTTGTCCAATTATACTGTACGAAAAAAAAAAAAAAAAAAAGAACAATCATTTTCAATGTTTTCTTTGCCTATTAACAAAAACAGAAAAAGCTAAAAAAATATTTTCTTTTAGTAACAAGGGTTTTTGCCAATTTTCTTAAATACCACCACAGGTACTCTTACGTTTCATACAGTAGATATATACTCCATCCGTCCCGAAATAAGAATCCCCTATGGACCAACACACAGATTTAAGCATAGTTACTAGGCACTGAACCTGCCATGAGGACATGAATGTAGAGAAGCCATAGAAGTGGCTCTGGGATGCCTGTTCAGGCTGGTTAGACAAAAACCTTAGCGTATCAGTCCCATTCTACCCTTCCGTTTTTATACCACACATTGCAACTCATTGTCAAAGTCACGTAACCAAATAGTCGAAAAGCGGATTCGAGAACCAAGTGAAACATTGTGTAAAACTCAAGTAAATTGCAATTTGCCCAGTACTTTAACAAAATATGACCAGTTGCAAATGCAAACACTGACAGACTGATGTTTGTGCTAAGGAAAACCTCTGTATGGATGTGTATGTATATATATATATATATATTTTGTGTGTGTTTGGTTCTTTTTGTTTCCTTTTTGATGTGTTTGATTTGCTCAACTTTCATATATAAACATGAACTTATAGGGAAGGTGACATTGAGCTTCCGCGAGATTTACATCCTTAGGACCCATTCTACCCTCTCCCAACAAATACCAATCTACTCGTCTTGATTGTTAAATGATGGAGTAAGTAATGGTTTCTTATCATTTACACGAGAAAGAAAGGTCAATATCTGCAGTAAGAGAAAAAATAACAATGTTTAAGTAGCCAAACTTGTACATAGCAACATTCACAAAATATTTCAAAGATTTCAACTACTTGTCTGCACAAAGAATGGGTAGTCCGTGTATCCAACAACAGGATCATCTGTATAGAAAGTGCTTCTGTCGTACTTGTTAAGTGGCGCATCAAGTTCAAATCTCTTCGGCAGATCAGGATTAGCCAAGAACAAGCGTCCAAACGCGACAAGGTCAGCCCCACCACTCTCTATGACTTTATTCCCATCCTCTTTGTTATATCCACCAGCAACAATAAACGTCCCCTCAAAAGCCTTTCTCATATGCAACAAGTTATGCTTCGTTTCTTGCTTCTCAAACTGAGTCACCATTCTTGGCTCGATCACATGACAATACAGAATCTTGTATTTGTTCAAGGATTCCGCCATGTAAACACCTAAAGAAATAGGGTCTGAATCTCCACAATCATTGTAATCAGCAAAAGGAGACAATCTGATACCAACTTTGTCACTTCCAATCTCATTCGCAACTGCTTCAACCACTTGTAGAGCAAAGCGACAACGATTTTCTAGGGTCCCACCGTATTCATCTGTTCTGTCGTTCACTTGATCTTTCAAAAACTGGTCAATTAAGTAGCCATTTGCTCCGTGAATCTCTACTCCATCAAAACCTGCTTCAATTGCATTTCTTGCTGCGATTCTGTAGTCATCGACAACTTGGGAGATTTCCTCGATGCTCAGTCTTCGTGGAGGTGAATATGTAGCTTCGGAGCCACCAATATTGAGGTCGGACTGAATTGGTTTGTCGGTACATGAGATTGGAGGTTGACCATTCGGTTGATAACCTGTTAAAGAGGTAGATTATCAATGCAGGCTGAGTTGACCTTTACATTCAACTCATTCTTAAGCCAAATTCAGATTATTATCATGTACCTTCTCCGTCCCGGAAAACTTTAAGTTTCATGGTCAACTCAATCGAAGTTTGATCATAATTGTATGAAAATTTGATTATTTCTATGTGATTCTATAAGATGTTATTGCTAATATTCTTTAATGATGAATCAATAAGAATTTTCGGAATTTTATTGGTATACTTAGACTATCATAAATTTATGGTCAAAGTTTAATTGAGTTGACCATAAAAGTTAAAGTGAGACAATGTTTTTATGGGACAGATGAATACTTCTCTAATCCTAAGATTATCATGGACACCCCCTTCAAACAAAATGCCATATATGCCCCTGGCTTTCAGAATGATTTTCTACATGCAGGGTATTACATAATACTCCCTTTGTCACAAAATGAATGTCCGAAATTGCTCTTAATCAAGAGCAATTTCGGACATTCATTTTGGGACGGAAGCAGTAGTTACGAAGAGATAAAAAGGTTAAAGGGTATTTACTATAGTTTGACACTCTGCCTGTATGCCATAACTGACAGAAAAAGATGCCTCCTTTCTGGTGAACTGCATCAACAATTGGTCTCCATGCTTCAACATGTTCTTTGGTCCAGATTCCGGGCGTATTCGGGTACCTGATCCAGTTGAAGAACCATTTTTCTCAGTCAAGGAAAAAATGCGATTATTCATTCAACGAAGAAACCGAAGAAAAAGTTCAAAAAAAAAGAAAGAAGAAGACATATTTACCCTTGAGCAGTATCAGAAATGCCAGAGGCTTCCCCGAGTAAGAGTCCTCCCTTTGTTGCTCTCTGTGAGTAGTACAAACTGGCATGTGGTTGTGCTATGAAATTGTATGATCTAACTCTTGTCATTGGTGCCAAAACGACCCTGCATTTTTTACAAACATTGTTTCAAAATAATCAGAATACTATTCATAATTTAGTTGTTAATTTTCTACTTAATCATGTTCTTTAGCAACTAATGAGTACACTGTACTACTTGTAACTTCCCTGTACAGCATAACAATAATTTGTACTGCTCCTTCCGCCGGCAAAAGATAGTCTACTTTGATTTTGATGGTCAACTTAATTGAGCTTTGATCAGGAATTTATGAAAAACGGAGTTGATTTTTATTGATCTACGGTCAACTACCATGCATGTATGCTTAAATTGTTGAACTATACTATCTTTATACTAGAAAAAATTGTACTCCCTCAGTCCCTAAATGAGTGTCCAAATTTCATTTTAAGGGACCCTGAAAATCTCAACTTTTTGAACAATTTGGTAACAACGATTCATATATAATCCTGTAATCTACTTTCCAAACCTTTAGTTTTGCATGTATAAAGAAACCGGTGAAAAATTTAAAAAAAAAAAACGTTTAGGGAGAAAGTTATGTTAAAAAAAGACACTCATTTAGGGACAAAAATTTCTTGAAAATGAACACTCATTTAGGGACAGAGGGAGTAATAGTTTTCTTCCCTTCCATCTCAACAGATTGAAATGGTTGGAATTTAGAAAGAAATGGTTGGAATTCAGAAGTGAAATGATAGGTGTTAGTAAATCAGACCCAAGAGATTTTAGATAATAATGAACGCAAATCAATAAGTAAGAACAAAAATTTATGTGGTTCACCAACAACCTATTGGCTACGTCCACGGGCAAAGGGAAACAAATATTATTACGGCGGAGAAACAATTACAAGAAGATGATCACACTAGTCTATGTTTGCATGAACTTTGATCACAAAGTTCCTACCTATGCAAAACCCTAAATCTAGAATTACTGATCTATCTCTCTCTGTCTTTGATTACGCAGAAAAAATACTTATTTATGGCTAGTATTTATAACGCTAGAGACCTAAACCAGAAGACAAAAGGAGTCCTAAATTAAATCCCAAAAGTACTTAATTTACTTTCCGCAAAAGCCAGAAATTCTCTAAAATCCGGACAGCCCGGAACCACTTGGTCCGATCGGGTCAATGACCTAGTCTGACCAGACCAAGCCTAGTCCGACCGGACCTTGCCTGCTACCCGGACGGATCCTCCATGCTGTTGCACTTCTTCTTTTCTTCTTTCAAAATCATTCTTCTCTAACAATAGGAAAATGAAAAAAGAAAAAAAAAAGTAGGGATATAAATAAAGAGTTAGTTTTGGGGGAAATTAGTTCCTCCATAAGTTATAAAAAGTCAACTTTTTAACCCTTTAACCCTAAGCCTTAAACCCTAAAAGGCCTAAATCCTAAACTTTAACCCCTATAAAAACAGGACTTTTTATAACTTATGGAAAAACTAGTTTCCCCCGAAATTTTCTCATAAATAAATAACAAAAAGGAAACTTATGAATTTTATTTTTTTGGAGTGACTGACCTGTGAGAGAGATTAAAGTTGCCCAATTTGTATGGAGTAAGGAGGGGAATAATAGACTCCATTTCTGCTGCTTTGATTTCTCCTTCTTCTTCCATCTATTTATCCCAATATCATCTGGTTATTTGATGGGTTGGAGATGCAAATAATTAAGACTTTAATATGACCATTAACCAATTAGAATATTCATCTTTATTTTGTATTTTTCCACCAATAACTGAAAACTTAAAATTGGCCCACTTCATTTTTCTAGAGTTGTTGACTTTTATTATTATTATTATATTATTAAAGGGATTTGATACTTGTTTTAGCTAGAGTGTTAGTTGTCATGATTTTGACTCAACATTATCATTTTACTCCCCATTTGTTTGGGAAAACATTTTCTGAAAAATTATTTTTCAAAAAATGAAAATGTTTTTTAGAAAATAACATTAACATATTTTTAGTTGTTTGGTAAATCTAAGAAAAATATTTTGCGGAAAATATTTCATATGAGCAAAAAAAAAATATGAGAAAAAAAAAATATGAGAAATTTTTTGAAAGGGGTGAGGGTTGAGGTGGGATGGGTGGTGGTGGGGGTAGGGGGGGATAGGGGTGAGGTGTGAATGGGGGAGGTGTTCAAATATAATTTTAATGTGAGTGAAAAAAAAGTTTCTTTATTGGGGGTGGTGGGTGGAGGATGTGTTCAAAAATAATTTTAATATGAATGAAAAAAAAAATTCTTTTTTTTTTTGTGACGAGGGGTGGGTGGGTAGGGGCGGGTGTGGTGGGATGGGGTGGTGTGGGAAAGGGGCAAGGCGAAGGTGGAGGAGTGTTCAAAACTAATTTTGTATCATTAATTTTTCCGGTGCTTAACAAGCACCGGAAAATGCGGAAAATGTTTTCTGAAAATTGTTTTCCTCCAAACAAACGGAGCCTCAGTTATGTGTTACTGAAATCAATTTAAAAATTTGTGTCCCATCGAGCTTAAAGACATTCCAATTATCAAACATAAAAATAAAGGAATTGGCAAAATCGCGCCCGTTGATGCAGTTTGTCGGAGCAAATTAAGGCCGGAACAAGTTCAGGATTTTTTTTTCAAATAAAAGGTTTTTGGAACTTTATGTAACACCCCGAAAATTTTCTATTTCCATAGATATTAAATATATTACAATTTACATAAAAAAAAAAATACTGTACAAAGTTTCACTACTAATTTTTAACATGCTCCGAAACAATTCCTCGTTGTCCCGAACCCCGGTCAACGCTCAACTGCAAAAGGTCAAACTGGAGGGGGTGAGCTGGGGGCCCAGTAAGAAAGGGGATACACAATATCACAGAAGCAATGGAACACAAACACCAAATAACAATGCCCATGAAATTATAAAAATGGACATGCCAATAAGACTCTGATTTCATAAACCAAATATCCGATCAATCATACTTTACAGTCCAATGTACTAATTATATCGGCCCAGTGGCTTAACCAAATTAGCCGAATTGTTGGCCGCCCTCATGGAGCCAGACCCAACACAAATACAATAACCAATAACCAAGCCTACTGCGACCGTCACATAATTAACTACATCGGAACTGTTCCATATAACACATCTCATATTTGAGCACAACAACAAAAATAGCATGCTATCAGAACAACCATAATATTTATGGACCAAATTCAATATCAAAACAATTACTAATTAAAACAAACAAATGATATACGTGTCAATAATACGGAGTACTACGATAAGACGGGTATAAAAGAAAATGACACGGAATCGATATTGTGTAGTCTTCCTTACCTCAAATGAATTAAAACGGACCACTGAATTAAACTCTGAGCAAGCTTTGCTACCCAGCTTCTACTCTTTCGGCTCTCAGAGACCTTCACCCCAAAATGATAAAAGCATTCAAAATATAAAGGGTGTTTAGTTATAAGGATGAGCCACAAATTAACCCACCTCAAGCTAAAATTACACTTGGTGGCCAAAAGTTATACGTGGCCTTATCAAAATTCAACAAAGAAGATTACTAACACAATACATATTTACAAGGCATATTCACAGCCCGGTAAATACCAGCCCATTTAATTCCATCGCTGCCCTTGCACGTCTCGTGTATACTTACACGAGATGAGAGCTTACATATCGCGTACATATACACGAGATACATCTCGTGTAAGTACACACGAGATGTAAGCTCTAATCTCGTATAAGTATACACGACATAGGCATCTGAGCCTGCTTTTCCACAACCGCAACAGCAAAAGCAACAATAAACATAACTTGGAATGAAATTTGATTCTCAAATAGGACATCTCCACAAAACATCAATAGACCATTACACATATACTATCGCCTAATTGTATACGAAATGAAAGTGTTAACAAGGATAAGCATATAATTCAAACATTCATACAAACTGGATAAATCAAAAACCATTACACATATACTATCCCTATATGTAATCTTCTTTGTCTTCTTGCATCGGTATCCTCCTCATAGAGTTGACTGAACTCTGCTATCCTATCTTGGTATAGGAGGAGTAGTTGGCTTGCGGTTGGATCACAGCGGTTCCGATAAAGTTTGGTGGTGGTGGTATTGGGTAATCATTGCCTAACATGCGCAGCTGCAAAAGTAATAACAGTTAAATACAAGACAATAAAATATAATGAATATAAGTAAGACAACTAATATAACTAATATAGATGAGACAATTAAGTTTCATACCGCTATAAAATGGTTTCCATTGACTTGTCCCACCACAACAGTGTTCACCGGTGGTTGTACTGGTGCAGTCACTAGAAGGCATAACATACCACCGCTAGTCGAGTAAGAAATGAACGCCACATTATACCTCGTGGCAATGATGTGCCCAAGATCTGGGAGCTCCATCCAATAATCACTGGGCGCCGTCCGGCTATAGCAAGCAATCTTACGTAAGAGTTCTCTTACCGATATCCAAGGTAGAACTCTTTCGTAAAGGTCTTGGCGAGCAAGCACCTCATTGTAACATTCTGTGCGCACTTCAGCCCACTTCTCCTCATCTCCGTATATCTGTGCTGCTACGGCTCTATAGCCACAATGTCCATCTGATGCCACATCTATGATGCCTCCAATACGCGGGGTAATGAAAGGCGGAAAAGACTCTACATACGGGGAGCTGTATAAACTAGTATAATTGGGCTGTCCATTTCCCTCTCCACGACCCTGACCCTGACCCTGATCCCGTCCTCGTCCTCGACCTCGACCCCGTCCTCTCCCACGACCGGAAGGAGCTACTGGTGGATGAGACGTAGGAGTACTAGCAGGGGTAGATGGTGTGGGTCCTGAAGGTGATTATGTATGCCATTCCTCACAACATAACCCCATGACCCATCAACACCCCTCTTTGTGGCGTATAGTTTAAAACTGCAATCTCTTTTCTTTGTACTAGTCTTCCTAATGTTATTTGATCTTCCGGCCCTGTGTTGTCCACCAAAATGACATGTGATGTAAGCATATGCTAGTTTATTTCCACGTCTATTCCTCGAGCTGTGTAGTATAACTAGGTGTATATTTCGACCCCTCGCTATTTCCCGTACATGTGCAAGAAGCGCATCCCGAGTTTGAAATATTTTCTGATGTCGTGAATTCATCACTGGTATCCGAGAATGGACCCTGCAAAATACGAGATGAAAAGTCAGTTTCAAAGCCCCAGCATACATCATTGTTATTGTCATGTGTATTTGAAGATTGTATAAATAAATATCATGTGATTTAATTCAAGATGGGATTTTTAAAACAAGATGGGATTTTTATTTTTATTTTGATCACAATACACAAAAAAACATTAAAAACTTACTTCATCGAAGCTAGGATCATTGAAACTTGGAGAATGTTGATGTGGAGGAATATTTGTAAGATTTCTTCTTCTTCATCAACGAGAAAATCTATCATATCAAGGTCAATACAATCATAAGAATTTTGTGGAGAATTATGTGAGGAATCCATGTTATTATGTGAGTAATCCATGTTATGAACTTAAAGATTGAATTTTTGAATGATAAAGGGCTATTGTGTGGTTTCTGTTCAGAATGGGTGTGTTTTAGTAGGGTTTAATCATCAAATTCATGCAATGGTCGCGGAAAAAGGTTTATGGAATTTAAACATCTCGTGTATACCTACACGAGATTAACTTGACCATCCTGTCAAGAATGCGGCGATACTGCACAAGATGATCGAACGTCCTCCCAGCCGAATCATCACGAGACCATCTTCGGGCTCTCGGCTGCCCCTGCTGCCAATGGGGGTCAGTAACTCGCCGAAAACCCGGAAAGTACTCGTATATCCAGGCCTGAGATGTATGTAAAAAAGTATTAAATACTACTCAAATGCAACATTTAATAACAGAGGGGGGGGGAAGTAGACAGTAAAAAGATAGTGAATAGAGTAAGATGTACCTCTAGGAGAGCCGCACAACTGCCCATCTGCTTGCATCTGGATCTGGACGCCTTCCCCAACTCTCGGCACATATATGCCAAAGTGGCTGATCCCCAGGAAAGAGTGGGGAGGCTGGCTAGATCCATGCACAGGGGCAGGTAGGCTGCGGGCACCTTATCCCCGCTCTTGTCCACGAACATCGTGCAACCCAATAGGTGCAGGATATACGCGGACGCACGATGGGCATCTGTCATGCCGCCTCTACGCTGAGTAAATAGACGCCTGACATCCCTCAATAAATAACCAGTGCCGCTCAACTGGAGGTGTCTAGAGATGCCAGATACGTCAGGCGCTGGATCCGTATAGCGAACAACTCCACCATCAATCCTGATACCTGTAAATTGAAGATGCAATAACACATTTTAGTATAAGAGATGAATGTAGACAGTTCATATAATATATGTAGACAGTTATATAATTGTGAATGGAGTATCGAAGCGATGTTATAAAAACATACCCAGGATATGAAAACTGTCATGTAAAGTAATCGTCATCTCCCCCCCCCACGCATGTGGAACGAGTTAGTCTCAGGAGACCACCGTTCCAAAAATGCCGTTAGGAGGGCATGGTTAGGCCTATAAATGACGGAATCATGAAGATGCTGGAGGCCAGATGCATCTACGAGGGCCAGCCAGGCTCTATCAGCAACCGGCTGCTCATCAAGCTTGAACCTGTTCATTCGAAAAAAAAATATTATCAGTACTCAATAAAAGCAGCATAGGATGATAATTAATGGAATATTTAGAGTGTGTGGTATAAATAACTTCAATATTTAAAATATTTCACATTAATGCTAAGCTTACTGTGCAAGATGCGTGAGTCTCGTATGGAAAGTCACCAATCCCTCAGTAGTAGAGTCACCCCAAATCTGTCTGGCTCGGTGGTCACCGAACCCGTACATCAGTGAAACATCCTCTGGCCCACCACCGGGTCCCTCTGAAGCTGCCATGATGGTGGCGCATCCTGACCCCGCCTCCTCGCGCGTGTCTCAGAGGTCTAGGCGGCTCTACTACATCATCATCCTCATCATCCTCCTCCTCCTGCACCCCCACCTCCACCTCCTCTTCCTCCTCATCATCATCCTGCCCCCCCTCCTGCCCCTCCCCATCCTCCTCCCCATCATCACTATCACTCTCCTCCTCCCCATCATCACTATCCTCCTCCTCCTCCTCACTATCCCCATCGACCGCGCCTCCTCCTCCTGAACATCATCAGCTGCTGCTGCCGCCTCTCCTCCTCCCTCTCCCCCTGCTCATCATCAGCTGTGGCATCCTCGTCATTCCGAGCCTTGCTCCGGTTTTCTCCTCTCTCTCCAAACGCTCTTCAGCCTTCCTCTTTCTAGCTGAAACGGTCATAGGATCACGTGTCTACAAAAAACACAAATAAGAGACAATACATTAGCGACAGTTACAGTAGATTAAATAAATGAACACAATGCTGACTGATAATTCACAATGCTGATATTCAGAAGGATCACATCTCGTGTAACACCACTCGAGATGCATCTCGAGTAGGTTTATACGAGACTTGTCTCGTGTAAACACACCCGAGATGCATCTCGAGTGGTGTTACACGAGACACACCAAAGCCATCAAACCCAAACATCCCAGATTAATAACAGAAAAAAAAATCCCAAAGAGTGTGTTGTGTACATTTTGTTCGCAATTTGAATAATTTTGTAGTTGAATCCAATTTCAATTTTATATTTTTCAAATTATGTTTAATTGGGAATATAGAAATGTAAAATAAGGTTAAAAATTGCTTACCTTTTTCACAGGCGCTGTAGACGAGCTAGTCCGCGGCGGCGATGTGGGCGGCGGTTGTGGCGGCGGCGGTCCCGGCGGCGGTCTTGGGTATTTTAACTTTCACCATTTCTATTTCGAAAGTTTTTTTTTTTTTTTTACTGTGAGAGAGAGAGGTGAGAGAGAAGAACAGAGCGAGAACGACGGTGAGCGACGACGGTGACAGAGACGGTGAGAGAGAGACGTTAGAGAGAGAGACTGTTCGTTTCTTTCTTCATCGTTGTTTCAAACTGAGAGAGAGAGAGGGGGGTTAGGGGAAGCGAACGTGAGGAGAGTGAAATTGAAAAAAAAAAAAAAGATATATTATGGGTACTTTGGTAATTTAATGGGGCTGTGGAAATAAGGGGCTGTGTATATAAATATATCCACATATTTACAAGGCATATTCGGTGCAAGGCATGAGTAATTGACCATATTACCCTCATATAAATACCTAAAAAAACCATCCTGCTCCCTCCCTCCATTTTAAGACCATGTCCAATAATCCAACCCCCTAAAAACATTCAACTACCTTAATATCACGACACCTCATCTTCTCTCTCCATCCACTTAATCATTCAACTACCCTCTCAACTACACCCCCCACAATAACTAGTTTAGTTTAAAATTCAACTCCTCCCAACTCATCATTCTATACCCCACCACTTTTATTTTATTTATAATTTTATTTTTATAATTAATAAAATAATAATATTATTAAATCATTTATAATTAAAAATTAATTCACACTTAATTAAATTTTTTATTGCAATTAAATAAATATGAAAAATGATGATAATTATTATTAAAAAAATACTTCACACTTAAAAAGATGTTAAAATGTTTTAAATAAATGTTAATAAAGTATAATTGAAATTTTATATTGAGAAAAGAGGATTTTTTTTCGGTGCCCAAATTAAATGAAACTTACATCAATTTATAAAGGAAAAAAATGATGAATTTTGGTGATTTATTTTTTTATAAAAAAATTAATTTACTATGAAATAATTGAGCTCAAAAAATTTGGATAAAAAACTCTTCGAAAAAAAAGGGAAAAAAAAAGCTGGAAACAAAAAAGGAAAAAAAAGAAGAAAAAGGTTGAAAACACGCATCACACGCGCCATTGTCGGCAAGTGAGCCGCACTCTCCTGGTTGGCCCAATTGTTGAGCGACACGTGTCCAAAATAAACCCCACAAAATTCTTCTCAACCCGGTTGACAAAGTTCAACTATTCCCCTTCAACCCACCCCTCTCAACCCTTTATTGTGGAGACTCAACTAACTAACTCCCACTCAACCACCCCTCTCAACCCCCTTATTGTACATGGCCTAACAGTCACTCCCTCTCTCCATCAACAAAGAAAAAACTCCCCACCACTACAACACACCACCACAATACACCACCACAACAATGACGGAAAACAAGCTTCACACCGTCGGTGGCAAGTCCAGCACCGCCTCCTCTACCGCCGATCAGGTAAACCCCTAATTTAAACCCTAAGTTTCAATTTCAATACGTTACATTACTTTTATGCCTAAAATCGATTCTATAATGCTTAACTGTAGTTTAAACATATCATAGATTGTTGTAATTGTGTTTTCGTGTCAAAAATTGGGGTATATTGTTTGAATTGTGTACGAATTGGTAGGTAAAAAATCTTAAACTGTCGGGGGTTGTGTCGTGTGATTTTACACGAGATGCTTCTCAACATCTCGTGTATGATCACACGAAATGTAAACTGTTTCATCATTTTACATTTCGTGTGCTCATACACGAGATGTAAACCATTTCCATTTTTTAAGTTCCTTTACTTTATATTCTCCCTCCGTCCCAAAATGATAGTCTTATTTCCATTTTTTAATCAATGACAAGTTTTAGAATTTCTCAAAAATTGACTATCTTTCTGGGATGGAAGGAGTACTTGCTAATGTTATTATGTACAGCTATTTACTAATATGTTGGGATTGTTTTTGATGGATAAATGAACTTTGGGACGGAGGGAGTATATTAAAGTTAGTTGTTTGTGTGTGTGTGTGTAATATAAATGATTTGATTCTGTGTGTGTGTGTGTTTCAGTTTTGGGACGGAGGGGGTATAGTAAAGTTAGTACTATCATTTTTGGAACGGAGGGAGTATATTAAATCTGGTAGTATGATTTTGTGCAGTTTAGGTTGGAGAGGAGCCCATGATATGGAGCTTAAAGTTGAGTTTTTGGCACTTTGATGCATGATTGAGTTTGGTTTGGGTTGGCTTTTTTTTTTGCTTTGTTTGTAAACTTTTGGATACATTTTGGCTCTGTTTGTAAATTTTGATACATTTTGGCACTTTTGGTTAGGTTAATGATTCTGTTCAAATTGATGTATGTAAACCATTGATTAATGTACAAATTTTGTGTGAATTCTGGTACTTAATGAGATGCAGTTTGGTTTGGATTTTGTTCAAATGAGTACTTAATGTTTCTGGTTTTTTTTTTTAAGTTTCTGTTTTTTTTTTCCAGTACATAGAGCATCTCGTGTGACAATACACGAGTGGAATAGTATGTTACGTGTGGAAACACACGAAATGATATGAAGCATCTCGTGTAAGTTTACACGACATGAATCAATGCAGCTCGTGTACGAGACAAAACAAACAATCAAACAACATATTTCGTGTACATATACACAAGCTGTAGTGATTGATCTCGTATGAAACACACACGACTGAGATGGTTCATGTCGTATGAACTTTACACGAAACAACTTATTAAAAAAGAAATTTGATTATAAATAAATGTGATAGGTTATATGATATTATATGATGTTGGTTCATTCATATATGTAATCACGTTTGTTTGTCCAACTTATTATAACAACAAATATATAATCTTGATTAAGAAATATGATGATTAGAAATATATAATCTTGATTAAGTGGTATTCCTCTCATGTACAACTTATCATTAACATCGTGTGGCAAATCATCGAAACAACTTATCTCGTTATATAACATGTTTAATTACCTCATTATATATAATCTTGATTAGAAATATAACACCACAATTCAATAATTTAACATAGTATATGTGTATCATTGTTAGTTGATTATAAATAAAGTGGTATCACTTTAACATAGTTAATGTGATTGGTTCATTCATATAAGAAATTTGATTATAAATAAATGTTATATGTTATATAACATGTTTGATTACCTCATTATATATAATCTTGTTTAGAAATATAAAATATTGATTGATAAATATGATGTTGGTTTAGGGTTTAGGGTTTAGTTGGTTCAATTACTTGATTATGATCCAATACGATATTTGTTTAGTTGTCATATCTAAATGTGCAATATATTGCAAAGATTAACACCACAATTCAATAGATTAACATAGTATATGCGTATCATTAACATCGTGCGGCAAATCATCGAAGAACACCTTGATATGGTATCTCGTATGGATATACACGATTGGGAGGATTCATGTCGTGTGGATATACACGCCATAGGGGCAACCATCTCGTGTACGAAACAAATTAAACAAGCAACCAAAGTATTTCGTATGAACTTTACACGAGATGTAGTATTGGATGTATGAATTATGCAACAACCTTGTTCAAAAATGTTTATTTCGTGTATATTTTGGTGACATGTTTCTTGTTATTTCGTGTGAAATTGGTGAAATGATTCTTATTATTTCGTGTAACATCTTGTGAAATCATGTGTTGTATTTCGTGTAAGTTTGGGTGAAACACTAAGCATTATGTCGTGTAAATCCACACGACAAAGACATCTTTTACATTTGCCATATTTCGTGTAAACTTACACGACATAAAGCCTTCATGTCGTCTTTTTTCACATGACACGCGCGTATCCGGGTAAGGGTATTTTTGGCATTACCCGTGCCTTGTATGTATCATGCCTTGCAAATAGAATTCACCCTAGTTAACTTAGGATGCTGAAACCAAATTATTACATTTGCGGGTACCTCCACTATATTTTTTTTTCTTGACCAACCCGTCCCATTTATCTTAGAGAAGGTCTCTGGTGCGGCGGTCGCATGGGGTGCGGCGCCGACCATACCTTCTTTTTTTTTTTTTTTTTTTTTTGCCCCCACAACCTTTTTTCCTCCCACCAAAAGTAACACTTCTTATAATGAAATGTAACACTTTTGTTTTTCAAATGTAACACTTTTTTTCTTTAAAAAATGTACCACAATTTTGATGCAATAGATTAAAGATAACATAAAAATTAACGACTAAATTAATGTAACAGTTTATATTCCTTAATGTAACATTATATATGAAATGTAACAATTTTTTATTGAGAAAGTAACAATTGAAATGCAAACAATTTTTATTTTTTTTTGTAAAATTGATGTTACATTTGACAGTAGAAAAAGTGTTACTTTTTGAAGATGAAAGTGTTACTTTTATCAGAACAGAGTGTTACATTTCAGCTGGCAAGCACCTCAAACTTTTTTATGTGTAAAATAATGTTTAAAAAAAAAAAATCAAACCATATCATGACCTATGTAGTTTTATTCGTCTCGTCGAGACGAACACAACGGTATTTTTAAATATTTTTTTTGACTTATAAATCTCAAAATATAGCATTTTAAAGATTTTTTTTTTTTTTAACACACGTGGAAAATGGCGCGTCCGTCTCACGCGCCCGTCGCACGGCGTGAGACGGCCGCAAACGAGAATTTGCCATTATCTTAATTATAATGTTTCTCAATTTATTTCTATATATAATTTTTTTTTTTCCGATCCGTCTCAAAATGTCGAGCTTAATTTCGGGATGTCACACTTTATGTACCAAAGTGCCACCCAAATTCAACTATGTACCAAAATAACACTTTTTTTGAAAACGTTAGTGGTAGTACTGTTTTCATGTAGAAAACGGCACTACCAGTGCCCTTTTTTACTTCGGTTGATTAGTTAATTAGGTCGGTTAATCAAGGGGTTGGTTAATCAAGGGGTAATGACTGAGATAGCATAAAGCCAATTTGGGCCAACTCTAACCCACCAACTTCCCAACTATGTGGTTTCAAGACGATCTTTCATAATAATAAAAAAAAAAAAAAAAAAAAAACTTTTTTTTTGAAGGATAAAAAAAAGAAAAGAAAAAAAGACTATGACATTACTTATTACTTATTAGGGACTAAATTATCTTTATGGGTCCTGAACACGAATTTAATACTCTCTCCATATTATTTTAAATTGCAGATTTTGTAATTTTGGTTGTCCTATAGAAATTGTAAAATCCAAAAATAGAAAGTTTTTGCCCACTTGCATATTCAAATCAACTAAACCACTAAATATTCCTTACCCCATTTTCTCTTTCATACCAAACTATCTACACTTACAACACATCTACTTTTTGACTTTTTTTCTTAATTTTCGTGTAAAGATGGTTTTGTATAAAAGTTTTATAAATATGTGGTAGAACTAACCATTAGTATAATGATTTGGACTGTACAACAAACAACTTTAAAGAATTAAATAAACTATAAAATTGTTGGGGTCTAAGATAGCGATTGCACATCAACAACCTGAAATGTCCTACCTACCCACATACATAGTCCGTATGAAAGTTTAATGTGCTATATAAGTGACCACACATACTAATGGGCACTTTTGACCAACTAGGATGGGTTGAATCCTTAGGAGTAGGGATGGCAATTTGACCGAACCCGATCTGTATCGAAGGGAAATCGATCCGAAAATTTCGGATATGGTTTGTATTTTTAAAAATCCGATCGGGTTCGGATCGGATTCGGTAGAACCCCCTGATCCAACCCGATCCGACCCGAACCTATTAAATTTATAAGTTTTTACTAATACCCCCTCATCATGTTATAGAAATACACACACCCCCCTCCCTATATAACAAAAAATCTAGGTTTAAGATTTTATTTACCCTTTCAGTCTCTCTCGCCGACTTCCCTATTCTCTCTCCCATCGCGACGTTCGACTCTCTCTCTCTCTCTATGCGCAGTTGTCTTGCCGGTGTCTCTTGCTCTCCTTCTCCTCGTCTCTCTCTATTCGATGTTGCCCAAATCTACCAAAAATCCGTCAAACCCAGATCGCCCTTCCATTGACCAGATCCAGCATCGTCACCCGCGCCGTCTCCGTCGCCGCCCTCGCCGTCCACTACAACATCCTCGCCAAATCCGTCTCTGTTGCCGTTGCTCGTCGTCTCCTACTCCATCTCTCCTATGTCAAGTAAGCACATAAAATTCTTTACTTATCTCTATAATGAGCTACAAATTATCATGAAATTGGGGTTATGTGAAATCAATTTGTGGGTGGTGGTTGATTGATTTGAATTAGGGTTTAATGGGAAATGGCAATTAGGATTGTTCGTTCGTGACGGAAGAGATTACCATTTTTTTTTTTTTTTTTTACTGCCTCAGCTCAGATCCTAGGGATGGCAATTTGTCCGAACCCGATCCGTTCCGAGGGTGTTCCGATCCGAAAATTTCGGGTTCAATATGCAATTTCATGATCCGAGCGGGTTCGGATTCGGTCAGACCCACTGATCCGATCCGATCCGACCCGATATATTAGTGCTGGTTTTTTTTTTAAATATCACCCCCTTAGTTTCAGTATTTACATTTTGCCCCTACCTATATAAACTAAAATTAGGGCTCTGGAAGACCAAACTCACCAAAGCAAGCACGCCGCTCTTGACGAAACACGATGCCCTAGCCTCGCCGACGTCGCCAGGAGACCATCGCCGTCGCCTACTCGCCGGCATCACCTGCTCTTTACCAAGGTAAATTACTCCCTCCGTCTCTGCGTTGAATTTAAATCAAATTAGTTGCTGTTTTATTCAAATTCCTGGATTTGGATTTAGGTTTAAGTTAGAATTTAAATCAAAATTTTCTTTTTAGTTGCTGTTGTTTGATTCAATTCCTGGATTTGGATTTAGTTTCTCTTTTTAAGTTAGAATTTAAATCAAAATTTTCTTTTTTAGTTAGTAAAGATTACTCCCTCCGTCTCTGTTCTTGGTTCTTGTTGCCTCTGTTGCTCCTTCTGGGAAGGAAGGGCGGATTCGGATCGGATCGGATCTCGGGCCGGAGCAGCGATCGTGCACGGATCGGATCGGGCCACGGATCGGATCACGGATCATGGCAGTTTGGATCGGATCGGATCGGGTTCGGTCACACATTTTCATAATTCGGATCGGATTCGAATCGGCCCAGATCCGATCCGAACCCGACCAGTTGCCATCCCTATCAGATCTCGGATCAGACGGGTTCGGAGCAGTTCGGGTTCAGAATAGGGGTTCTAGTGTTCGGATCTGATTCGGATCAGGCCTGATCCGATCCGAACCCGACCCGTTGTCATCCCTACTTAGAAGTGTCAAACAAAAGTGATGTGTACGGACAAAGTGATACACGGCTCGAGAGTTGATACAGACTTTTGGGTGGGCGCATGGTGGGTATGTTCACCCAAGGTACCAGATTTCGGGCACGGCCCATATTTTTTGCCTCACCATTTTGGGCTCCATGCAAATACTGGCCCAATCCCATATATCAATGGGAGTGTACATATTTCGGATTCATCCCAACACCTGCATAATTGTAATACTCATTAAGAGTCCTGAATTGCAATCAGTTTCACAAAAATCATCTTCATTTTATCGAAATAGCCACTTATTCTCAAGTAGAGAGTACCATACCAAATCCCGGGTTCATACAGAAGCTGCAAATCGAAATGAATACATAAAATCCCGGGGGCGAAAGCCAGAACTCGACTTGATCCCAGTGCTGGCGTACATGCATCCACAAAAGAACATCATCAACACAGAGACATGAAATATAACAACACAAGAGACCATGTATATTTGTCAAAATTACAGTCAAGAAGCAAAGTACAATATATTGCTTGCTACGGCGGATCTAGACCCCCCTGAATTTTTCTTGTTAGGAGGGTCAATATAGTAAATCTGAAAATTGTAAAAGGTAAATTTGTAATTATTATAAAATTCAAGGGGGTCCAAGTACCTTCCTCATAGTGCCTAGATCCGCCGCTGCTACAGAGTCACTTCCTGTCCAATATTGACTACGAAACCAATATTCCTGAAAAGTAAGGAAAACAAACAAATACTCCCTCCGACCCAAAATGATCTTCCTGTTTGACATTTCAAATTTTTTAAAGATATGAACACTTGCTTCACTAGCCATGTTTTGGTTGTGCACTTTTAAAGCCTAGATTGTAAAAATAAGAACTCTTTGGGACAATGAAACATGGCAAATGAGAAGATCATTTTGGGACAAAGGGAGTATCAAGCTCTCGTATGATTTTCTAGCATAAATGCAGAAATCAGAAAAATACTCCCCCATCATAGAAAGTTAAGTCCCACTTTTTTTTCGTTGTAATTTTCAATGAAATTTGAAAAAATAATTTTAAGTTCATTTAGTTATCCTATTGAAAATCTAAAAAAAAAATAAAAAAATGATAGTATTTATAATAGTGTATCAAGAATAAGTTTTAGATTTTTATTAAAATAATTAAAGTAACCTAAAGTAACAACTAATAGGAAAGTGGAACTAACCTTACGGGACGGATGGAGTACTGTCTAATTGTCTAACAACCCTAACCCCAAAAAGAAAAATGGTGAAGAAAGACTACTTGATTGATCAGTCACTTCTTTTTGGACTATTCTTTTAATGCAAATGGGCAATAATTAAAGACCAAAGTCACTTTTTGGTACTATTTGCTAACATCCAAATGCATAGAAACCAAGTATTTTAGTCTAACTAGGCCCAGCAATTCTGTCATGTTTCTTCCAGGATGATGCCTGACATATACACAACAATTACCCACCAATTTACCAGGCAACTTCATTAGAGTTTTCAAGTTTTTTATTTGTACACACGCTAAATTCCTCGGCCCTTCACTTGGGTAGACGAAGACTTTGCATATGGCCGAGTCAATGGCTAGTTACGCTAGCGAGAAAGCAAAAAAAAAATACAACATGCGGAGATGGTGATATAAGTACAGGTTGAAACCAAACTTGAGATATCAAACTAAAGTACGAAGCATTCTTACAAACCTTAAGAGAGAAAACACGAGTGCGTGAGCTTGAGATTGTTCTTAAAAATGGCAGTCGAGGCGGTTGTTTCAGGTGTGACTCAGAAGCTGACAGACATGCTCAAAGAGGAATCTGTAAGCCATAACACAGTGATTGCAACTCAACTGCATGAGATCAGAAAGTCCCTCAAAAAGATGCGAGGATACTTGACTGTTGCTGAAGACAAGTCAGACACCAACCAGTTGGCGAAGAACTGGGTAGGAAAGTATCTTGAAACTCTATACATGATGGAGGATGAAATCGAGAAGTTTTCTCTCCGCATTGCTCGTCAGAGGAAAAGACTTGGTTTTCTCATGAACCAAGCTTTATTCTTTAACAATTTGAATGCTTGTCGTAAGCTTGGCAGAAAGATGAAGAAAGTTCGAGCACAGATCCAGAAGCTCAATAATGCCATACCCTCCGGGTTGGACATTGCCAGTCCAACAAACACCTTATCATTGTCATCTAGCTTTGGTGAAGATCAACAGTCACAGCTTACTCGTCGAAGCATTAATTCTGATACTAGTGATTTTGATCCCCATGAAGACGAGGAAGAAATTGACGATGATGATGAAGAAGAAACTAATGAATCTTTGACAAATACACTGCAATACAAGAGCCCTCCTACAATTTCAGAGATTCACACGGTTAGCCCCAAGAACACAAATGTTACTCTCGCTCAATCTCTAAGCGCGGTGTCACCAATCACGCAACACAAGAAGAAATTAACATTTAGCTTTTCTTACAACCAAAAAGAAACACAGATAGTTGGTTTTAAAGAAGAGCGTCTACAGTACCCCAAACAAATGTCCAGCTTTTCTTACCAGGAAGAAGAATTGGGCATCTTTGGTCTGAGAGATGATGTAGATACTCTTGTGACACGGCTGATCAACAAGGGGGAACGTTTGGTGTCAATTGTTGGCGAAGTGGGCTCAGGCAAGACAACCCTTGCTCGTGCAATCTATAGAAGTAGAGAAATCAAGGAACGTTTTGACTTACGTCAGTGGGTCTCTGTTCCAAAGGAGTTTGGTTCTGGGGAGATCTTGCTTAGCTTGTTAAAAGTGGTAGATAATCTCAAGGATGATGGTGATATGATTCTTGATCAACGTGCACTGAAAACGAGACTCTTAGAGTGCCTCGGACAAAAACGGTACCTGCTTGTGCTGGATGGTGTACGGACATGTGATGAGTGGAATGATATGAAAGAGGCATTTCCAGATGAGAAAAATGGAAGTAAGATCATCTTCACATCTTGTGAAGCCAGTACATGTCCAGAGACAAGCGTCCTCTCGCATATGATGCAGCGGCTTAATGAAGATGATAGCTGGAGGATGTTCTTGAAGAAGGCTGGGAAGGAGAATAAAGAAAGTCGTATTCAAGACGATTTGAAGCAGAGGATCTTAGAAGTATGTAATGGGCTGCCACTTAATATTGTCCTCATAGCTGGGCTGTATTCAACTAAGAAAAGAAGCAGTTGGCCCCATGTACCTATTGAGCAGAACTCCAACGATGTCTTGGCGTTGTGCTATAACAACCTGTCAATCCACACAAAGTTGTGCCTTCTTTATTTGGTACTTTTCCCTAAAGGATATGACATCCCCGTGAGAAGGTTGCTTAGACTCTGGCTTGCGGAGGGGTTTGTCAAACGCAGATCCAAAAAGATTCTACCAGAGGATTTGGTACAAAAGTATTTTGACGATTTGGTCAACCGGAGCATGATTCAGATATCGAAATTGAGGTCCGACAATAGCCCCAGAAGATGTCGTTTACTTGGCGTTCTGCACGATTATTTGTTGCCAAGATCCCAAGCTATCAGCTTATTCTACATTCACCGCACCTCAGATTTCCATGAAGAATCAGCAGGTCCATTTGGTGTCCGTCGGATGGTTGAGTACACAGACGCTAAGGGTGTCTTCACCAAGAGAGAAAGGGAAATAAAAACAGTAGAAAGGGTGAACGGGCAAAAGGTTTCTCTCTTCTCTTCCCTAAGTTATTTCTGCACAAGTGGGAAACAAGCCAATCGTAATATTGAGAACTCTACCACGCCTTCACTTTCTTTGAATTTTGAGATGATACGGAGCAAGAATTTCGCTCATGATCCCTCTCTTTTACGTTCTTACTTGTCATTCAATTTTCAAAAGAAGGACATACCAGCAACGGAAGTAGGTCGACTTTTGGGCAGAATAACTGACAATGGCTTTGGGCTACTTAGGGTGCTTGATCTAGAGGGAGTATACAAACCAAGTTTACCAGAAAATCTTGGCCATCTATACCATCTAAGGTACTTGGGGCTACGAAGGACTTTCTTGTTTAGCCTCCCTGAATCAGTCGGTGACTTACCCTACCTAGAAACCTTGGATGTGAAGCACACATGCATAAACAGCTTACCAGACTCCATTTGGAAACTGAAGCACCTCCGGCATCTCAACCTCAATGATATCCGTCTTGCTATGCCACCCCGGAGTTCCCCTACGCTACTAACGCTATGGGGATTGTTTGTAGATGAGAAGATCTCTGTGAAGAACGGCTTAGACAAACTGCTTAACCTCAGAGAATTAGGTATGAGTTTCACCTTAAGCTCTAGCCAAGGTGACTTGCTTGATTGGATCTCAAAGTTAGAAGCACTTCAGTCTTTGAGGCTGCGATCAATAAAAGGTGCAGGACAAGCTTCAAATCTCATTCTGAAACCACTTCCAAAGTTGCTGCAACTTTCACACCTAAATTTGTTCGGGATTTTGAAAAAGCTACCTGATAACCTTGAATTTCCACCAGCGCTCAAGGTTCTCACATTGTCAAACTCGCATCTGAACGATGATCCCATGTGTACACTTGGCCAGCTACCATGCTTAACTGTGCTTAGGCTTTTGGGCAGTTCATACAAAGGGAAAGTTATGGTGTGTCCCAGGGGAGGATTTCCTAAACTTCGAGTTTTAAAGCTTTGGGTGCTGGAAAATTTAGAGGACTGGGAAATGGAGGAAGGGGCAATGAAAAGCCTGAAAGAGCTCAACATAAGGCGCTGTGATAAGTTGAAGAACATTCCACTCAGACTGCTACAGCAGAGAACCTTGGAAGAATTGATTCTCACTTACATGCCCAACAGTTTCACAAACCAGATCAAGCAAAGAAAATCAAATGACGCATCTCTCATTGTGAATGAACTGAAACCCACTGCCTTGCCTGTAAGTTCATGACTTTCTTGATTTAATTCTTTTTAACTTAAAATTAACATGTAAAATCATGTTTTACCCTCATTCATCAGACCTTAGACTCTGCATACAAATAACTAAATCTAAATCCTCTTTCTGATGGCAGAGGGAACAAGATAAAGCGACTTCGGAGAGCAGTAGCAAGGAGTCGATTAATGGTGATTCTTCAGTCACACGACCCATGGAAGTAGAGGCTAAAGCCGTGTCTGTGAGCGGCATCAAACTTCCATGTGAAGCAATTACAACTCATCCAATGTTGTCAATTTGAAATAATATGGTCACACTCATCAATGCCTCATTCCAACATTCTCCCTGTGTTTTGAATAAATTTCGCTTTTGTAAAGTATGGTCAGTAAAGTATTAGGAAGGCCCCTTTATATGTTTCTCTGTTCAGTCCATTTCCTGTACCGTAAACCCCTTGTAGCTCATGCTCCTCCACCCACCAACTCTATACCAAAGAATAAAATGGAAAACAATGTTGTAATGCACTATATCATTCAATTTCTGCTTGCAAAATTACAAAATGAAATTCATAGCATCTTTGTATAGGCTTCGATAATGAAAATGTTATGACATTCAACACAATAGAGGTATGTTTTATAATATGATTTTATATGTGCACATGTTGATTCTTCAAAGGGTGTTGTTATACACACCCGTAAAACTTATGAATACACCCGTATTTCAAGTTCTTTCAAAAATGCCATTCAAGGAAATGACAAAACTAACCTTTAGATATTATACACCCCCATGTACACCCGCAATTATTTCCTTCTACACAATTCTACAAAATTGTTGAACACACCCGTAACATTAAAACACCCAAACAACCAACCCATTAATATTTCACCTTCCCCCATTAATTTTAACCATCCTATTTCCATTCCATTTTTTAATCCAGTCACCCCTTCTTGTAAACCCAATCACCTACTCATCAAACTTTTCTCTCAAAATTCAAACACCACATTGTGATCAAGGCCAAAGCATTGTTGATACAGCACACTAAATGGACGTAATTGTAAGTTGTTCTTATCCTTTAACTGTTTTTTGTGTCTATATATTCTTTCTAAAAATCCAGTCTGGGTTTCAAAGGTTCGGCCAGAGGTGGCCGAACCGTAAACAAAGGTTCAGCCCTGGTCCAACGAACAATTATTTATGGTTCAGTCGGGTGTGGCTGAACCATATTCTATGGTTCGGTAGGGTGTGGCCGAACCTTATCATATGGTTCGATCGTGTGTGGCCGAACCAAATCCTACGGTTCAGTCGGGTGTGGCCAATTTTTTTTGAAAAAGTTCGGCTCTGGTCTGCCGAACCGTGGCATAAGTTTCGGTGGCTGGTGGCCGAACCCGTAAAATTCAAGTTCCAACTCATATTTTTCAACATTACATGGATTCTTACCTTGGTTTGGTTCCTCATTGTCTATTCTTCAATTAGCCTTCAAAATTGGAAAGAAATTAAAAAGATTGAAAGGGTTTTGAGAAAGGTAAAACCTAGGTTGGAAGAACACTTAGAGAGAGAGACAGAGAGCAAACCTAAAACTGATGGGTGTGAATTGGGTGTGTGAATACGAGTGGATTATTGTATTATTTTTTAGGGCTGAAGGGTATAATAGGAAGTTTAATGAGTTAGTTTTATTTTTGATGGGGTGAATTTAGCCTTACGGTGTATTCATAAGTTTTACGGGGTGTGTATAACAACACCCTTCTTCAAAACAGTCATCTTTCAGCGGGAAGGAGAACATAATTGCCTTAGTCATGCCAGAATGTCACCTATACTTTCTAGCCAATAACAGTGTTTGAGTAGTTTTTGATAACCCCAATTACTTCTGCTAATTTAAATGTAAAATCACCGATAGATTTGCTTGATTTCATAGAGAATTGCCTTCAATTTGACAAAAATTGCAAAATTGAAACCCTAATTTCCTACAGCGGCGACTAGTACTATGAAATTCAATGTAACGGAGGAAGCAATTTGCGGTCAATAGAAGGAGTAGTTTGTGCGGTAAGTAGGGGAGTATTAGTGCGGTCGGGTATGGCGCGGTCAAGGGTCAAGGTGCGGTCAAGATGGAGGAGGGTTATGCGGTCAAGTTGGGAAGGAATAATATGCGGCCAACAAAGGAAATGGTATTATGCGGTCAACAGAGGAAGTATGGTTGCGGTAGAGTTAATGTGGTAGTTAGTGTGGTCAAGTAGTGTAAGGTCAAGACGGAGGGTCTTAGTGGTAAATTTGTCAAGTGACCACGTGGAAGGCCCGTGAGGTGGTTGGAGCCATGTGAAAGTCTCGTGAGGTTGTTGAGAGCAAGTGGCCACGTGGACACGTGAGGCGGTTATTCCCAACAAACTTGCACATGGGCTTCCCTATAAATAAGGCACAAGGGGCATGAATCAAGGTGTGGATGATTTGGCTATTTTCTTATTCTTAGTTTGTTCTTAGCTATAGCTTAGTGGTAGCTCTTCTTCTTCATAGATTAGCTATAGCTCAATATTAGTGTTCTAGCTTAGTTTCCATAGTTTAATCTTCAATTCTTAGTTGATTACTCTGTTATTATTGTTATCGTTGCTTGGTAAATCGAATTTAGTTTCAGTTCTCATTTTCGTATTTGTGATTAGATCTCATCTGCTACAAATTGGTATCAGAGCAGTCGATCCCCGGCTGCTTCTGCATACTCTGATAAACATGGCGGAAACATGGTGGGCGGTTTTACACAGGCGATTAGATGGAAATGATAAACAAAGGGAATAATTGAGTGTGAAGACTGGAGGAGTAGAAAGGAAGCTCGATGCAATTGAAGGTAACATGACAGAAATGGGGAATGGCATCTTAGATCTCAGATCTGAGATGGGGAGTATGAGATCTGTTTTGGAGAAGATCTGCTCTCAGAAGGAGCGGAGGCCGATGAGAGATACAAGCCATGATGGAGGTACTCCTATGGCGTCATGCTAGAGAGGTCAAGTTGTTACAATACTCAGATTGAGGTCTTCAAAGGACGTGCTTATGCAACAATGGTTGATGGAGCTAGGTTGAAGGAGTTGGAGATAATCGACAAAGGATGGGAGAAAATGGAGGGTCGACTTGCAGAGATGAAGACGTCGATCGATTCTATGTTGGCGAATCTGGATTCAAGTCGTGACAATGGAGCAAGGATTGAAGGAATTTATGATCCAAACAACGAGTTGGAAGTTAGGTACTCTAATTTCTCTCCTTATGATCATGTTTCTTCTCCATTTAATCCCAATATGTTTTACACACATACCCAGAATCCACCTACATCTCTTATCAATGCTACTACCCAGATCCCTAATTTTCAAACCTATGGCCAAAACACTCAATATACACAAACCAATTTTCCAACCCCTAACCAAATTGAAAATCTATACCCATCATATACCAACCCGAATGTCCAGAATCATACCCTCTCTCCTAATGTTCAAACTGAATCTGAGAAAATGATTGAAGATTGGTCGGAAAATGTCCAATTGAGCTCGAGTCACATGGAATTAAGTGTTAGTTATGGTGAATCACATGAATTGGAAGAGAGCAAGGATACTAATTATTCCGATCATGATGTTGTCGTTGATGAGTTTGATGAGGAGGGTATTTGCTTCAATGATTTGTTAACTCAAAATGAGAGTATCAAAATTACTGAGGTTGCTATTGTTGATGAGTCTGAGAAAGAGCTGGACGAAATGGAGGAAAAGGATGACATCAACTCGGCCTTCCTTAATGGATGTATGGATGAGGCGAGAATAAATTTTGATAAGACTCCCAGTTATGATTCTAGTTTATGGTATGAGTTGTGGGATCCAGGAGGTATTTACACCAAAACTGCAAGTATTGGAGTTGTGGTGGGACGACTAAGTCTCTCAACACTACCAACTCCACCTCCACTTCCACTTCCACTTCCACTTCAAGCTCAGTTGAATCACTGGATTGTTGAGGGTGGTGTCCTCAAGAAGAATTTTAAGGCATTTGATTATATGGTTGAAGAGCTTAATGTGAAATGGAATCTTGGTTTCCATTATTTGTTTGTGCAAAATGAAGGGGTTGAGGATGCTTGTCGATTGATTGAATCGAAGTCCTACTTGGAGTTCAATTCATGGAGCTATTTGAAAGGTAGATATGTGAAGTTGAAATGGTTACTCTTTGTGCGATATATGTTTTTGCAAAAGAAGTGGTTGCTCTATGTGAGATATTTGTTTGATAAAATTATGGTGAGCAATGAAGTTTTAAGGAACATGCTGATTTTGAATTGTCTTCGAAATGGGGGCTTGGTTTTTGGAAGGAAGAAAGTCAAAATGAAGGAAAGTTCGTCTCGAAACAAGGTAGACTCTAAGGTGGTGACTTTTATTGGCTTTGAGCAAAGCTTAACATCTACTGTTAGAGAAGATTATTGGGAAACAAGAGATGTCAATTGGTTGCTAATGGCAATAGAGGAAGCATGGAAAAATGTGTAAATGAAGAATGGAGGAATGCATTTGTGCCCAATGATAGTTGATTTATGTGCTTTGAAATCGGTTGAGCTTGACTTGCTTGCATATTGCTCCTTTTTCCTGGATAGACCACCAGTTGTAGCTGATTCACATGAAGGTTATTATGGGGTGCTTTTGCTGAAGCTATTGGGAGTCAGCCGTGTGTATGAATCATGTCTCAAATGGTTACCTACTTGGAGCATGACTACAGTGACTTGTACCTTTCATAAACTTTTGGCTGGTGCAAAATGTCATTATAATATTGATGCATTCTCATCAGAATTACTAGACATTGCCTTTCTCGAAAATACTTCTAGAAGAGAGGAAAACTTTCATGCTGTTGCTTGGATAGATGAGGTCATACTTGATGGTCCAACACATATTCCATGAATTCAGGAGATTGTTATGAATCATTATACTTTTTGGCTTTGTTTCCAAAGGGCCAACGAAGAGCAGATTCTGGAATTAGGATTTGAGAGGTACTCAAATACGACAAGGTCTAGTGCTTGTGTTATAGGGCCACCTACGTTGAAGCTTAGCATGGGAATCACTGTAGACCTCGACCGTGAAAAATGTTTGTGGAACCTTATCACAAAAGTGTTGGTGAAGGGCGTGCTTATCCGGAGGGCTTTGATTAACTTCATTGGAAACAGGTTGAATAAGAAATTCAATACATATGCTTGCCTTAACAGGGTAAGGCCCAAGCAAAGGGTAGCCTGTCACATGTGCTATGAGGAGGGAATTAAACTATCCGTTGCAATAATTTGCTACGCTTTTCCTGTGTTGTATTGTATCGTTACTTGTCTTATGCGGCAAGGTGATAGCAGCAAATATTTTGCAAGTTCCGAGTCTCACTGGAGTATTGCGCTATTCTGGGAAAATAAAAAGCTCAGTTTTGCTCAAAGAGAAGCTAAACTGTTGTTGCAATCGTCACTTGATGTGGGTTATGATGAATTATACACAAATTCTACTTTCTTGGATGGTTTTGGTGCTTACTTGAATGTAGAGGATTGCAAAAATGTGGCTAACTTTAAGCAGATTCTTCCAAGGCAGGTAATTACTTTTACTACCTTACCACAGTCTGATCATGAAGGTGAAGAGACAATACAACCTACTGGAGTTCAAGGAAGCCAAATGATAGAAAGGGAAACTAGTGGCAAGAGGTTATTTACATTTCCTTTTGATAGAGGGAAGAAGAGTAAGAAGCAATGGGTTCAGTGGCCAATGATAATTCATATCCAAATGTCCTTGTCCAATTGAGGGTGCTTGTTTATCATGAGGTTTCGTTTTGATTATCGTGGAACCTAGTCCACTCTTGTGGATCCTGGTTGTATACTTGGAGAAAGATTTACTTGGAAACAATAATTGTTGCATGATTCAAATATGGCTCTGTACACAAGAGGCAACCATGACTTTTTGGGAAAGGATTGTAACGATTGAAGGTTGAATGGTAGGTTAAGCCTGTAAAGGGATAGGAGATGGTGCGGTCGATGTGTAGTGCTCACGGTCAAGTGAAAGGTGTGGTCGATATGTGGTCAAGTTCATGGATTGCGATCAAGATAGAGATGGAGGTGCGGTCGACTTCTTACCTTGAGCACAAGGTAAATTTAAGGGGAGTGGATTGTAACGGAGGAAGCAATTTGCGGTCAATAGAAGGAGTAATTTGTGCGGTAAGTAGGGGAGTATTAGTGCGGTCGGGTATGGCGCGGTCAAGGGTCAAGGTGCGGTCAAGATGGAGGAGGGTTATGCGGTCAAGTTGGGAAGGAATAATATGCGGCCAACAAAGGAAATGGTATTATGCGGTCAACAGAGGAAGTATGGTTGCGGTAGAGTTAATGTGGTAGTTAGTGTGGTCAAGTAGTGTAAGGTCAAGACGGAGGGTCTTAGTGGTAAATTTGTCAAGTGACCACGTGGAAGGCCCGTAAGGTGGTTGGAGCCATGTGAAAGTCTCGTGAGGTTGTTGAGAGCAAGTGGCCACGTGGACACGTGAGGCGGTTATTCCCAACAAACTTGCACATGGGCTTCCCTATAAATAAGGCACAAGGGGCATGAATCAAGGTGTGGATGATTTGGCTATTTTCTTATTCTTAGTTTGTTCTTAGCTATAGCTTAGTGGTAGCTCTTCTTCTTCATAGATTAGCTATAGCTCAATATTAGTGTTCTAGCTTAGTTTCCATAGTTTAATCTTCAATTCTTAGTTGATTACTCTGTTATTGTTGTTATCGTTGCTTGGTAAATCGAATTTGGTTTCAGTTCCCATTTTCGTATTTGTGATTAGATCTCATCTGCTACATTCAACCACTGTTCTAGACAATAATGAGTGTCTAGGTAGTATACGTAACGAAGCACACGACGAGGAGAGGAAAAGAACAGTAGAGATGGCTTACCGGTTGACGAAAAGTTCAATGCCGGAATCCTTCACCGTCTACCAGTCGTGTGGAGCCGGCAATAGCAGCACGTCGGAGTAGTTTTTACTTTTTAGTTGTGATGGTAGTTGAATCAAATTTACCGGGTGTTGTTATACACACCTGTAAAAATGATGAATAAACCCGTAATCATGTTTCTTACAAAAATGACATTGGTTGAAATGTCTATATTAACCTTTATCAATTGCATACACCCTCATATCCTCCTTCCCTAAACCCAGATCAGATTTGAAGCACAAAGTTAAAAGCTTCTCCTCCATCGTGTTTCCTCCCATGGCAGTAGTTTGCTTCTTCCTCCCCACCACCCTTCCGCCTCTAACTCTTCCAAATTCCTCCATCGTTTACACTTTAAAGCTCTCTCACATGCATCTCTCTTCATCCGGCTCCCTAACCCCCTCCTAAACCCATATCTGAAGCACAAAAATGAAGAAAGTTTTTCTGGTGACCAAGTTACCTTAGCTTTATGGAAAGCTCCCGCTTGCATCAATGAGGATGGACTTGGTTGCAAGAAGCTCAGCCACATCTTCTATTACCTATGTCTCTCTTATGGGGTAGGGTCTCTTATGATGACGGGAATTTTGTTTCGAGGAAGAGGATAATGGATGTTCAAAAATTATGGAGAAGGAGAAGTTTGGCGAAGAAGATGAACTTGGCCTGAAATTAGAGGTGAATGGCCGGAAAATATGGAGGTCGCCGGAACTTATGGAGATTGCCGGAAGTTGTGGCTGGAGATTGCCGGAAGTTGTCATGACGATGAAAAAGAAATTCGGAGAAGAAGATGAAGTTGGCCGGAAATAATGGAGGTGGGTGGCCGGAAATAATAGGGGTGGCCGGAAAGTTGGAGAAGAAGATAAATTTGGGTGTTTGAATACGGGTGTATCAAGGGTATAACAGGAAGATTGTTGAATTTGTTTTAATTTTGAGGGGTGGGCTTATCCTTACGGGTGTATTCACCATTTTTACGGGTGTGTATAACAACACCCAATTTACCCTCGTCTAAGACCATCTACGTACATTTCAACACCCAATTAATCACTCCACCTCAGCTCCTTTCTCCATCCACCTAATCATTCAACAACCCATCAATTTTTACACTTTCCAATTGCTTACTCCCTCCGTCCCACCACAAGTGAGACTAGATGAGTGGGCACAATATTTAAGATAAAGATATAAGTATGTGGTAGAAAATAAAAAGAGAGAATGAGTGGAGTAAATAGTAGTTTGGTTGAATAAATTGAGTTGTGGAAAATGAAGAGAGAGAATGAGTGGGGTTAAATGGTGGGGAATGATGAATATAAGTATATTAACACATTTCCATTTTGGGCAGTCTCATTTGAGGTGGGACGAACCAAAAGGGAAAGAAGTCTCACTTCTGCTGAAACGGAGTGAGTATTTAATACTTACAATTCAACACCCTCTCAACTCATCATCCTACCCCATCACTTTTATTTTATTTTATATCATTTATTTCTATGATTAAAAAATAATAATAATAATGAAAATAATAATAATAATAATAATAATAACAACAACAACAACAACAACAATAATAATAATAATTATTATTATTATTATTATTATTATTATTATTATTATTTATAATAAAAAATCACACTTAATTAATGTTTTTTAATTGTAATTAAATAAATACGAGAAATAACGATAATTATTATTAAACAAAAAAGAAAAGTTACAATAAGCTTAACTCGCGATACAAGTAATGAAAGACAAATAAACATACGATACAATAGACTCGACTCACAGTGCGCAATAAAACTATTAAATCATCAATTTCTGAATTTTGCCCATATGTGCTTGACTAGATCCTTCTGCAATTGTTTATGAGCTCTTGTATCACGCAATTTCGCTCTAGTACGTACATGATCTTCAAATGCAAGTAATACCTCAGTCGAAAATGGTTGCTGTGTACTAGATCCGCTTGACTTGATCATTAAAGTCAAGCCAATTCTGAGTATATGTATCACGTTCATCCTCAACAATCATATTATGTAATATGATACATGACCTCATGATCATAGCCAAGTCCTTCATCTGCCACATTCGACATGGTTCTCGAATGATTTTGAATCGAGCTTGGAGCACTCCAAATGCACGTTCTATATCCTTCTGACATCCCTCCTGAAATTTTGCAAATAGCTTATCTTCTTCACTTTGATGAAGTTTAACTGATTTGACGAAAGTCGGATAATTAGGGTGGATACCGTCAGCAAGATAGTACCGGTTGGTGGACTTGAAGGGAAAATCAAATCGAGTTAATTAAAGGATAAAGATTGGATTCTCGTTGAGTGGTCGAACTTGACGGACTCCAATAAGATTAAATAGATTTAATTAAAAGATAAAATTACACACAGAGAATCTTAAACAAATACTACATCATTGCAGAAAACAGACATAAAGCTAGAAAACACACAATAAAGCTAAAAAACACACATTTAAAGCAGAAAATTAATTGCCAAACAGCTCGGCAGTCAACTCGTCAAAAAGCATTTTGAAAATGTTTGTCAATGACTTTCTGAGAACAGATGTTACCTCAAGTGTTAAGTAACACCCCAGGTAACACTCCAAACGGACAGAATACACACACCCGAAAATATAAGAGTTTTGCAGCGGAAAAATAAATAGCACAAGAGATATATTTTTCTCAAGTTATATAAATATAACTTGAGATGCCTAAATGGTGAAAACTTTATAATCAATATCAATTACAAAGTCAAAAGGTTCCCTATAGCTAGTACAATATACGATCTATGGAACCAAAAGTAGAACAAAGTACGATGATCCTATCCTAGCCAAAACACACTCAAACCCGAAGTATTTGAGTGTGGAAAAGAGTGTATGGGAGGAAGGATACAAAGGAGCCAAGAAGTACTTTGGTCTTTTTGTGCTATGGATGTGTGTAAATTTTGGCTTGTCTTCAATCTTCTCATCCAAGCACTATTTATAGCCTTCAATACTTGATGGCTACTCAAATAAACAGCCTTGGGGCTGTTATTCACGTGTGAGAGAGTGGGGGATAATGTGTGAGCTTTCTCTCCACAATTTGTGCAAGACTTGGTCTTCATTCCTTGATTTTCTCAACCGAAAACTTCATGCCCAAGTCTATGCATCACCTTGTTGTACTCCAAGCTTCCAACGCTTTGTACTTCATCCATTTGATCAGCAACAAACCTTGGACTTGGTCTTCTCCATATTTAACATATTTAACACATGTTAAATATGTTTGTAACTCCTTCATTTACTCGCCAATTATGAATAAATCTCCATTAATTTTTCTTCCACATTTTAAGCTCCATAAACCAACTTTATTATACCTGAAAATGTGGACCAACATCTAGAAAATAATATTAGGACATTAGTATAAAAATTACATTAGAAAGAAATATCAAATTACAAAGAATCTTGTCACAGCACTTAGACTGTCAAGGCAACACCTGAGGTAACACCTCAGTTCTGCACTAACAATCTCCCCCTTAATTTGAGATTTCTTTCCAATCACCTAAGTGTTGGTACCTGCAAAAACAAGTTAACCATATGCAGTATAACAGAGCATTTCACCAAAGATTAACTCCCCCTTAATCATGGAGTTAACCGAAACAACAAAGATTTACTTAATATACTAATTGTAAAGTAGAACCATGTTTAAAACAATTAGTAGTTTAAAACAAAAGTAAATCAAAGTTTTAAAATCCACAAAACCACAAGTCATAAACCAAAGCATAACCACCAAAGTATTAAAGTTCTAAATTAAGAACTAAAATACGAATTGTTTTAAAAACCAAACCACCACAAACGAAAATTGTTTTTGAAACCATTCAAAAGTACCATAAAAGCCATTGCCCAAGTATAGTGGCAACAACAACCTTTAAACAATGTTATTCTCCATCTTCTCCATCATCCGGCTCATCACTTGTGCCAGCATCTCCAGCAGCACGATCTGTACCAGCATCACCAACAGCATCAATAGCAGCACTTGTACCTGCACTAGTACCAGCACACCATCTCCCCCTGGTTGGGAAGAAATCAAATTAATGAAGCCGGTGGTTTCTTTTTGGAGGGTTAAGCAGCCGATTTGGAGGAAGAAGGGGCTTTTCTTTTGGGTTTCTTGGTGGCGGTAACAGGTGGTTGAAAGGCAGTCACGGTTGGGGTAGGTTGGACTGAAGTAGCAACCATGGAAGGATCATCAATGGACATGGCCATAGATGGAGAGATATTGGAAACCATGGGAGATATGTCCATAGGTGAAGTAACACCCGAGATAACACCCGGTGACTCCTCTTGAGGTGCAGATTGGTTAGGGTTTTGGGAAGGTGAAGCCATTGTTGAATTTTGAAAGGTAGAAAAGGAGAATTTTTTTAGAAGGGTTTTGAGGTTGCTGAGGAAGTAAGAAGACGATGAGGAGAGGGAGTATAAAAGGTGTGTGTGTGTGAGATAGAGAGAGTAAATAGGGATAGATAATTTAGGTAGTTATGGAATGTGAAAAGGATTATTAATTAATTTTAAACTTAACTCTTATCATTTAAAATAACTAAGATCCTATTTTTTCTCACATTTAAAACTAACCTAATTAAACTCCCCCTATTTACAAGCACACAAAATACCAAACCCCCTACACATTCGGTTTTATAAAAAAACATGTTTTTTTTTTTTTTTTTTTTTTAATAAAACGAAAAAGAAGAAAGGAAAAAAAAAAAAAAAAAAAGTCGAAAAGAACAACAACAGTAAAAAATGATAAAATAAAGAGTGCAACAATCTCCACAAACTTTAAAAGATGAATCCCTAAATTGTAGGAAGATTGTTCCAACTAAATTTTACCAAAGATAAAAGATTTGTTTAAGACTTTTTCAAAATTGTAAACTCTTTTTGTTACAGATAATAAAAAGACTTTCAAACTTTGAAAACTTAACAAACAAATCTGAGATTAAACTAAAAAAAAACGAATGTAGCACACACTAATGTGTTGATGGCAACGATGGTAACACTTAAGGCAACACTTATGATAACATCCCTTGATTATATTGAGGCAATTAAGGCGAGATGACCTCACTTTTGAGGCGAAGATATGCTTTTTTAATAAGCAATTGAGGTATAACAAGCTTGCCAAATATGAACACTTTAGGCAAAGAAAATCTAATAATTTAGATATAAAAAGCTTGTTCTTCATCTTCAAACACTTTAATATAAACATATTTTACACTTCTTTATCTACAAGGGAGCATCGTAGTAGCGAGCTCCGTGCCCCGAGTCCTTATAAAGTGTAAACATGTTTTAGTGATTTGTACCGTTCAAGTAGGAAACACTGTAGTAGCGAACTCCATGTTCCTAATACTTAGTATAAAATCACTAGATAATATCCCCCTTTGACAAGAGTGCATCGTCGCAGCGAACGCCGTGCCCCGAGCTACTAAGGAAATACTATAAGTGTTTTTAGCCTTTTTGCCTTTGAAAAAGATTAGTGACTTTGTCACTTTTGAGTTTAAAAAGGATTGTTATCAATAATGTTACCTAGAGTGTTATCCTATCATAACAAAAAGGTCAGTATGTGCCACCGTTGACAGACTGAAAAGACAATCCATCAACAGATTAAGACAGGAAATAAAAACATTTTTTTTAATAAAAAATATAATATTATACAACAACAAAGATGATCCAATGGGTTTAAACAAGACACGGAACAAGAGACTTCTTCAAGTTAGAAAATCTCTTATGGTTAAAAACTTGAATTAAATATTCATCTTTCAAAAAAATATTTTTAGACTCAAGCTTAGAAAGAAAACATGAATGGTTTACCATGTCTCGATAATCAACCGGTTCCTTACCTCTAGTTTGTATCCCTTCGTCTAACCTCCCTATCACTTGGGATATAGGATGGTTCTTTTGAATCCTCAACGGGGGAACTCTTCTGACGGGATCATCTACTCTATTGGAGTCCTCATTATTTTCATTTTCAGCAACAGGACTGACTTCTGATGTTATCTCTGGTGTTGCCTCAGGTGCGGTAACACTGGGGCCAACATCTGGTCCAGCACTTATGACAACATCTGGTCCAACATAAATTTCAAATTCACTTTGAGGTTGTTCCATCTGTATCATGAGAGGATAATCACCTGGTTTATCTGTAACACTTAACAGATCGTCAAAAACAATGTTCGCAGATTCTTGAATAGTTCCCAAACTTAAATTATACACTCGATATGCATGATTGTCTTGAGAATATCCAAGAAAAATGCCTTTATCACTCTTAGAGTAAAACTTAGCTAAGTAATCCCAGTCTTTTAATATGAAACATACACACCCAAACACATGGAAGTAATGTACATGTGGTTTCTTCCCATTCAAAATCTCATAGGGTGTCATTGTTAAACCAGGTCTCAGAAAGACTCTATTTGAAATGTGACAAGCCGTGCTCAAAGTTTCAGCCCAAAATCTTTTTGAAATCCGTTTTGAAAATAACATGACACGGGCTATATCAAGCAATGTCCTATTTTTCTTTTCGGCCACCCCATTCCGTTGATGTGATTTTGATACCGAAAAATCATGGTTTATCCCCTTTTTCTTACAAAAAGTATAAAAGGAAACATTTGCAAATTCTTTTCCATGATTAGATCTTATACGAAAAATAGGTGAGCAAAACATGTTTTTGATTTTGGAGTGCAAGAGTTTAAATTTATCTAAAGTTTCAGATTTTTTTCTTAGGAAATATACCCATGAAAACCTAGAGAAATCATCAACTATAACAAAAATATATCTCTTACCTCCCAGGCTTTCTACCTCGATTGGACCCATCAAGTCCATGTGCAAAAGCTGAAAACAATGTGTTGTCCCGAAGTGTTGCTCTTGGTGTTGGGCAGCACACTGGGTAACACGAGTCTCCTCATTTTTAAGGCAGTCTCCACAAACCATTTTGTTATTAAGATTCAGTTTAGGGACTCCTTTGACAGCCTCAAACTTGAAAATGTTCTTCAAGTTTCGATAATTGGCATGTCCAAACTTTTGATGCCACAATGTAGTGACATCTATTTTTGCCAAATGGCACACCTGCTTGTCTTCAACAAAATAACAATTGTCACTTGATCTAATTCCTGTCATCACACAATTGTTAGTACAATCAAAGACTTCACACGTATTTTTATTGAATTTCACCTCTAAGTTGTCATCACAAAGTTGGCTAATACTAATTAAATTAGCTACAATCCCATCTACATGTAAGACATTCTTTAAGGCAGGAAAACCAGTCACATTTAGTGTCCCTTTTCCTATTATATTGCTTTTACTTCCACCACCATAAGTTACACTACCTCCTTGAAAAGATTCATAGTCTTTCAAAAACAACTTTGTTCCCGTCATGTGACGTGAACATCCACTATCAAAGTACCACGATCCTTCAATATTTGTCTTTGGAGCGGTGTAAACAACATCGCATCTCAATTTAGTTTTAGGTTTCCATGACTTCTTTTTTGTGTTTTTGACCTTCTGACAGAATGTGTTATCTGGAGTGCTGGGTAACACTTCAGGTAACACAAAATAACTGGACTGTTTCTTTGAAAGAGTATTACACTTATTTTTAAAATGTCCAGAGGTGTGACAGTATTGACACACTTTTCTTTTGTCAGAAGAGTCATTAGAGAAAGAATTTTGATCAAAATCACGTTCTTTCACAAAACATATTTCATGTTCATCACAACTCAAAGAAGATATAATTTTATCTAATGATTCTCGGAAACCAATACCTGCTTTGAGAGGCTTACTCAAATTGAGAATCTCATCCAATTTGGATGATCCGGTGTTGATTTTCTTCAAGGTGGTTTCGGCTAAAGTCAATTTGGCCTTGACTTTCTCTAGCTCGGCATCTCTCTTGGATGCTTGAACTTCCAAACGAGTTAAGTAGGCCTTGAGTCCATCGTTCATCTTGGTTAAATTTTTAACCATTTTGTTCTCTTTCTTCCATTCCTTGAGCAAATCATCACAAAGGTTTTTTAAACCATCAATGAGCTCATCTTTGCTCAGCTCATCCTCTTTTGAACTTCCTGCATCAAGGTTAGTAGAAACCACGAAACAAACATCGTTAGTTAAACTGAAATTGTTATACCTGACGGGTGTGGTCTCAGATGTTATCTCAGTGTGTATAACATCTGTGGTAACATGTTCAGTCTCCGAGTCACTTATTGTGACAAACATGTTTGTTTGATCAGGTTCTCCCTCCTGGAGATCGAAAGCCATGACAAATGACCGAACCACTTAGTAACGTCAAGTGACCGGGCTCTGGTGCCAATTGAAAATGTTTGTCAATGACTTTCTGAGAACAGATGTTACCTCAAGTGTTAAGTAACACCCCAGGTAACACTCCAGATGGACAGAATACACACACCCGAAAATATAAGAGTTTTGCAGCGGAAAAATAAATAGCACAAGAGATATATTTTTCTCAAGTTATATAAATATAACTTGAGATGCCTAAATGGCGAAAACTTTATAATCAATATCAATTACAAAGTCAAAAGGTTCCCTATAGCTAGTACAATATACGATCTATGGAACCAAAAGTAGAACAAAGTACGATGATCCTATCCTAGCCAAAACACACTCAAACCCGAAGTATTTGAGTGTGGAAAAGAGTGTATGGGAGGAAGGATACAAAGGAGCCAAGAAGTACTTTGGTCTTTTTGTGCTATGGATGTGTGTAAATTTTGGCTTGTCTTCAATCTTCTCATCCAAGCACTATTTATAGCCTTCAATACTTGATGGCTACTCAAATAAACAGCCTTGGGGCTGTTATTCACGTGTGAGAGAGTGGGGGATAATGTGTGAGCTTTCTCTCCACAATTTGTGCAAGACTTGGTCTTCATTCCTTGATTTTCTCAACCGAAAACTTCATGCCCAAGTCTATGCATCACCTTGTTGTACTCCAAGCTTCCAACGCTTTGTACTTCATCCATTTGATCAGCAACAAACCTTGGACTTGGTCTTCTCCATATTTAACATATTTAACACATGTTAAATATGTTTGTAACTCCTTCATTTACTCGCCAATTATGAATAAATCTCCATTAATTTTTCTTCCACATTTTAAGCTCCATAAACCAACTTTATTATACCTGAAAATATGGACCAACATCTAGAAAATAATATTAAGACATTAGTATAAAAATTACATTAGAAAGAAATATCAAATTACAAAGAATCTCGTCACAGCACTTAGACTGTCAGGGCAACACCTGAGGTAACACCTCAGTTCTGCACTAACACATTTTATGATGCTCATCGAGATGGTCCTTCTCGCTTAACTTCATCCATATTTTCCTATTTTTAGCCCGAGTGTTCTCAAGTGCAACATTAACGGTCTGCTCTTGTTGTATGGCTAACTTTTCCATTCGTTCCCAATCTTTCTCTTTGAATTGTTTATATTCTTCTCACTCTTCTTTTACCGGTGTCAAGGCTACTCCCTTATCTTTTTTTCTACCCCTTCTCTTAGCTGCCTCCCTACCCATAGGACGAGGAATGGATCAAACCAAGCTTGAATCACCTACATCATCTTCACAATTTTATTTCAATTTTTACTTTAATAAGTAATTTTTTATTTTTTTTCAAAAAAACAATTTAACCCCTTTGTGATTGCCAATTATTGTTTAACTTCATTTAAAGAAACACATTAGCACTACGGTGTGTTGATTTTTGGCACGATTGTAGGTAGCTTGCCGTATGCCACGGAACATTATCCATGGTGGTGCATGAAAAACAACGTGGTCGTGCTGCCCTTTATCTGTCAAGATTTGATTGACCGGATTCACAGGTGAAACGGGTCATTGTGAAAAGATCATTCTATTAAGTTTTTTTTGGTTATTCAATTAAGTTTTGACCAAATTTTTGTAAAATTTAATTACCATTATAAATTTTTTAAAATTATTATTGATGTACTATAAATAATACTATCATTAATATTTATAATTACCAGAATTTTATTTGGATAATTAATTTTTGATAAAGTTTGATCAAATTTTAAATGAGTTGAAAAAATAAAAAATAAAATATTTTTCTAAAAAAAATAATAGCATTATAACATTATAAAATAATGTTAAAAAAATTGACACAGTAGTGAATATATAAATGTTTAGCACCCCACCACACCCACACCCACACCCACTCCCCACCACACCTCTTCCATTCCATACTCTGGTCAAGATGGCGAGAGAAAATTGTATTACTTGCTAGGGGTGAGCTCGGTTCGGTTTGGTACGGTTTCTAGCTAAAACCGGTACCGAACCGCATCTTATCGGTTTCTAGCATTTGAGTACCGAAATGATTTGGTTTTAAATCGGCTCGGTGTGATCGGTTTCGGTGTCGGTCGGTATCGGTTCGGTGTCAATGGGCTGATTAAATGGGCCATTTAAGTTGGGCTTGCGCCAGGCCCAAATTGAACTACTTGGGCTAAAAGAAGTGACGCAGAGGGTTAAAAGTCGGAAGCAGTATACTCCCTCCGTCTCAGCACAAGTAGTACTAGAGGGGTGGGCTCAATTGTTCTGGGACGGCCTAAAAGGGAAAGAAGTCATACTTGTGCTGGGACGGAGGGAGTATATATAAAATAAAAAAACGACGACGTTCAACAATATCGGTTCGGTTCGGTATGTGAAATCGGGATTAGCGTGTGAAACCGAAACCGAGCCGCCAGATTCGGTTTTTAAAATTAAAAGAACCGTACCTTACCAATAGCTTATTGGTTCGGTTTTTCGGTGTCGGTTTTTTCGGTGTTTTCGGTGTTATCGGTTTTTGTCGGTTTTTCTGCTCACCCCTATTACTTGCGTAGTAGATGTGGAAGTCAAAGAAAGCTAAATCCATTTTGCTTCCCATTTTCCACCAGGAAATTTCACAAATATTTTTTGTGATTTATTTTTTTTTAAAAAAATGTATTGGTCAATTTTATACTATAAGACTTGAGCTTTCCTTGTTCTCCCTTCATTTTTCATTCGCATTCTGCAATTAACTCTCTTTCTTCTTTCTTGTGTTTGAGCTATTCATCTGTTCTTCACTATCTCCTTCCTTATTGATTCAGGGTTCAAATACACTTCATTTGCTTGCATTTTAGCATCTGGTTTGAGCATGTTATTCACAGGTATGCTATCCAGTTTCCCTCCTCTAAGTTTCTTTTCCAAGTATTCAATTGAAGTAGTTTACTAATGTGTACAGAATTTGTGTAGGGGCGTTGTTTTACACCCGTAAAATTAATTAATACACCCGTAATTAGTTTGAAATTTTAAATGGTACAACACTATAATGCACAGTAGTTACAGATGTATTCATTAATTTTACGGGTGTGTATAACAACACCCTTTGTGTAGGATTCCAACACGGTTAATCTTTCGTTTTCAAGATAATTTCAAGTTTTCTTGTTTTTGATTTTTTTTTTCCCTTGAGTTAATGGAGGATCTGTTAAAAGGGTATTAAGGGTATACAGCAGTATTTCTTAATGTGTTTGTGTCTCTTCTTTTTAGTTTTTAGATTGTTTCTATTTTGAATTTTGGGGTGGGTGGGGTGCAAAACTATCATCATTAAGTTACAAAAGACCCTGGCTTTTGCAAAAAAATTGCAAGTCTATTGACATCTTAAAAGACATTTATAATTAAAACTAGTGATGTTTGTGGGTGTACTCTACATTTGATGGGTGAAATAAGTGTTTATGGCATTTTTAAGGCCATGTTTGGGGATTCAATTTGAACCTTTGGATTTAGAAGTTCCATGAAAGTAAATTAGTTTTCCAATTTCAATTCAACAGCTTGAAATTGAGTTCCTAAACATAGCCTAAGAATGTTTTGGTGTGTTTCTGATATCTTAGTTGTTTTTGGGCTTTTCCCGGTTGTTACTCACCTTAGATATATTTGCAAAAGAAAGAATATTGTAGGGTTGATTTTCCACACCGGAATTTCTTCTTTTAGTTTAATTTTATTGTTTGTCTGACCCACTTTTCTTGTCAGTTTATGTTATTCATTTTTAGAGCAAACAACTCTTTTATGCTAGGAGTCTCAAAAATCATATGAATGAAAATGGACATTAATTTTGAGTTTGTCTGACCCACTTTTCTTGTCAGTGTATGCAATTAACTCTCTTTCTTCTTTCTTGTCAGTTTAATTGAGTTTCATACGTAGATTTTAAAGTGGAACGGATGGAGTATTTAAAGAGATTGGATCTTGGCTATATGTACACATACTATTAATATTATAGTCTAAATCATTTGTATGAATATAACTTAAAAATAACACTTTTATAAAATAATGTTAGTAGTGAATAATTAAAGGTTTAAAGTGGGTGAGGACAAAACTAGCCACTGGAGTCAAGCCAGAGAGAGAAATTGGCATTACTTAATAGCTGTCTTCTTGTTTCCTGGAAAGTTAGTCTAAGTCTCTACTAGTCTACTGGTAGTATAAAGCTAAATTCATGCTTCTTTCCATTTCCACATGGAAATTTCCCAAATAGTAATTTTTTGGCCTATTAAAAAAATGTATTGGTCAATTATTTAAAGGCTTCAACATTTCTTCTTTCATTGACATCTGTAATTTACTCTCCCTAATCTTTCTTGGATTTGAGCCATTCAAGTCTGTTCTTCAGTATCTCCGTGTTGATTTAAATTCTAGTACAGTTAATTTATTTTGTATCTGAGCAGCTGGTTTGAGCATGTTATTCACAGGTATTGTTATCCAGTTTCCCTCAACTTTGTTTCTTTTTCTGCATTTCATCTAGTATTTCAATCTTTAAAGTTAATTTCATTGTTTTTTTCATTAAAAAAAAAAGAAATTAATGGAGGATCTGGAGATAAAGGGTACACACAGAAGTATTGTTAATGTCTTTATTCTCTCCGTCCCAAGTTTAAGTTACAAAAATTTCCACTTACAGTGTCTCGATCATTGTTACAATATCCCAAAATGGTAACTTTATAATACTTTTTAACTAATGGGCAGACTTTTCGTACTCACAACATCTATCCACTCACTACTCACTACTCCCTGACCCACTATCCACACTCACTACAATATCCCAAAATGAATTCCGTATGAGGAAATTGCTTTTCCAATTTTAAGTCAACGGCCGCCAAGAGTACTTGGGTGTGTTTCTGATATCTTTATTGTTTTTGGGCGTTTCTTGGTTGTGACTCACATTATAGGTTTACATTTAACTTTACCACGAGTAACTAAAAATAGAACAGGTTTGGCAGGAAACTTTTGTGTAGAATTCCTTGGGGTTTCAGTAATTGGAGAGCCCTGTGCTATGATTAGGCTTGGATATTGGTTATCTACTGAGCTTTCTTATAAAGCACCTAATTTGTTGATTTTTGCTCCTTTTATGACAACATTCATTGGATAGCCCTCGGATTATAGCTCATTGTCAGAATGATGTGCTGCTGGGGGTGTAGCTTCTTGTATCGCTAGCAAAGTACCTTGTTAAATCTTCCGTTGAGCCTGATTTATTTTCTTACCATCATTTATATACTTATTATGAGTAGAAGTTGGATCAAAGGATAACTTACTTTCAAGCATAATGGTTTACCTCACTAATATTTGACTTCCCAGATGGAGAATTTTTATATTATGTCAAAAACGGACCTCAAATCAACCTAGTTTTTTCTAATCACTTAAAGGCGGCTGCATAAATCCCTTTTCGGCCACTAAATCCGTAGAGCCTAGGTTTTACCATAATTTTATCTTAAAGAAGCAGATGCACTTGTATAAAGGCAAATATCCATGATTGATATTTATTAGACATAGGCACTTCATGGGCTTGAAAACTAGTGAAAGGGAATATCAACTTAATGTATATGGGCAGTTTTGAACACTTCTCATTCATGCATGGTAACTTTTCTCTTTAGATCGAAACTCCATTGAAGCTCTCACACACTGACTCATGCATTAAATGTTCATTTTTTAGTACGAGATGTTATTTTGGACCCAATCTTAAAATTTGGGCTTCTGAAAAAGACTTGGAAACTATCATTTTGATGGTCAAAATGAGCTATCTCCTATGCTATTGAGTTGCATGTTCAAAGTGAGAGTTCCTGGTTTCTCCTTTTTATAATGAATCCGAGTTGAAGTATAATCTTCCTTCAGTAAAAATTAGAGAACATTAATGAAATGTTGGGAAAGCGTGTGTATCTTCTTTTGGTTGTGTTAGTCTTCAGAGTTCATTTAATTTCCATATATACGCAAATCTTTTTGTTTCTTGAGTTTATCTGATATATAGTTCCTCTGTTTGCTCTGCAGCTGCAAGTGTGTTTCTATTTGCAAACAACAGGAGACTAGTGGAAGTGTTCCCGGAAGGTGTAAAGAAAGTGTGGAACGACTGGGAGCTACGCGTCCTGATTCTTACCAGCCTCATCTTGCAAACACTACTAATAGCTTTAGGCAACCGACGGAAGGATATTCCCCGAACACGCCTCAGAATAACTCTTTGGTCTGCCTACTTATTAGCAGACTGGGTTGCCACTGTGGCCCTTGGAGTTATTTCCAGAAATGCCCTCGAAGTCCCCCACAAATCTTTTTCCCATATTGATCCCAAGACCATTTCCCAGTCCTCTGAATGTGATTTTACCAATGAGATAATGTCTTTCTGGGCCCCATTTCTCCTCCTTCACCTTGGTGGTCCGGATACAATTACTGCCTATTCATTGGAAGACAATGAGCTTTGGCTGAGGCATCTGGTCGGACTTGTGATTCAAACGGGGGTGGCACTGTATATCTTCTTGTTGGCTTGGCCCGGTTGTTCTAGGCTTCCCATTTTGAGCATCTTCATGTATGTTGCTGGTCTTATCAAGTATGGTGAACGCACGTGGGCCCTCATGTCAGCAACCACTGAGAATTTCCGAGACTCAATGCTCACAAAACCTGACCCGGGACCTAATTATCCAAAATTTATGGCGGAATATGCTTTAAGAAAGTCGGAGGGTTTTGATGTGACAGCTGAGGAGGTATCTGAACCCCCTCTTCCTCTTGATGATCGTTTTTCTTATTCTGCAGAAAAGAGTAAGCTAATTTCCAACGCTTATGACTTATTCCAAACGTTTAGGCGCCTTTTTGTGGATCTTATCCTCACCTTTCAAGATTTAGACAGCAGTCGATCTTACTTCCGAAGACTTAAATCCCCAAAAGAAGCATTCCATATAGTCGAAGTTGAACTTGGGTTTGCATTTGATGTGCTTTACACGAAGGCACCTGTGGCCTATTCCTTTGTTGGCTTCATGCTTCGCTTGGGTAGTCTTTCTTGCACTTTATGGGCATTTTCAGGCTATATTTTACTATGTGATATGGCTCAGTATCACAAAATTGATGTTATTATTACTTACCTCCTCCTGATAGTCGCTGTCCTTTTGGAAATATACGCCTTCGTGATTATGCTCAAGTCAGACTGGACAGATCATTGGTTGAGCCAACATGACAAAACCCGTGAAGATCTTCCATTTCTAAGACGGCCAAATAAATCATGGTGGTCCAATTCCATGGCACAGTACAATCTATTGAGTGTCAGCCTTGAGGAGAAGCCTGTGGTTTGCAATAAAATACAGAAGTTTCTTAAGATAGATCAGTATCGTGAAAAACACCGTTACAAGAGTTACGTAAAAGTACCCGATGAGCTGAAAGATCTGATCTTTGATCAGTTCAAGAAGTTTACAGGAAACGGTAGTAACAATGGTCTTCGAGCCTTATGCACCCACAGAGGTAGTTTTTCATTGTCAGAGGAAAAAGATTGCCCTGATCTTGAATGGAGTATACGTAAAGTTGAGTTCGATCAAAGCATTCTAATCTGGCACATTGCAACTGATCTTTGCTACTACATGGAGGTGGGTGATAAGAATCCAGATCAATCTGACAATTCTGACATCAGTTTAAGCAAGTACATGTCAGACTACATGTTATATCTTCTTGTCATGTGTCCTTTTATGTTGCCAATGGGAATCGGGCTGATCAGATTTCGTGACACGTGTGCTGAAGCCATGCGGTTTTTCAAAGACAAAGATTTTGCAGAAACAAAAGTGGAAGCTCGTCAGAGATTGCTTGACGTCAGTACTGAGATTCCACCGGCTGTAGTGAAGGGGGACAGAAGCAAATCTGTGTTGTTTGATGCCTGTATTCTAGCAAAGTCAATGTTGACCATGGAAAAGAAGAGAAAATGGGATATGACTAGTCGCGTGTGGGTGGAGATTCTTGCTTATGCAGCTACGCATTGTCGAGGGAATAATCATGCGCAGCAGCTTCGGAAAGGAGGTGAGCTTTTGACTCATGTGTGGCTTCTGATGGCACATTTGGGTATTACTGAACAGTTTCAGGTATCGCAAGGACATGCTAGAGCTAAGTTGATAGTGAATTAGTACTAAAATAGGATGTTGGTTTTTTTACTAGTAATTTAAATTGATTTTATTGCAAGTTGTAGCTTATGGTTATTCATTTTTTGTCAATAAAAGGGTAGTTTTTGATAAACCATTTTGCAAGACCAAGATTTCAGTTTGACAGATCAAGCACTATTACGTTATGTTGTACCTTCATATGGAAAGGATCAAGAATCTTGGAGACGGAAATTACAGAGTGATGGATTGGAACAAATACCCACCACTTCACCAAATTCACCGGAACGGCAGCAGTGGTGGTGGTGGTGTTGAGGATGGGTTATTGTTGGAATTTGGCTCAAGTTCAAGAAAGGAGTCAAATGCATTATCCCATGTGATTCATGAATGTGATGGTTAGGATTTCCAAATAGACATTTTGTTAGTAAATCAGACAGAGATAAATAATAACGAACACAAATCAACATAGAATATACGTGGTTCATCAATCTCTATTCGCTACCTCCACGGGCAAAGGGAAACAAATATTATTATGGCGGAGAAAAATATACATGAGAATAATCACACTAATCTATGTTTGCATGAACTTTGATCACAAAGTTCCTAGCTATGCAAATCCCTAGATCTAGAATCACTAATCTCTCTCTCCATGTCAATTGAATCAAGCACAGAAAAATACTAGTTTATGGCTAGTATTTATAGGCTAGAGACCTAAACCAGAAGACAGAAGGAGTCCTTAATTAAATCCCAAAAGGATTTAATTACTTTCCTTTTTCTTCTCAAATTTGACTTATTCATAGTCATTTACTCTAACACTTTTGGTGTTTGGTTATCTAGATAAGGTTTGAACTAGGAGATGTCTAGTGCCTATAAATAGAGACATGTTGAAAGAGTTCAAGTGTGCCTTATGGTGCCAAGAGAGGCCTCCCTTAGGGGAGATTAAGTGAGAGATATGTACAATCTTGAAGGAGTTGTACACTATTGTGAGAGAGAATCCTAGTGTTATCATTTCTTGTAATCTTTGAGTGAGGGGGAGACTCGGATTTGAGGGTGATACACTTTGTAATGTTGAAGATATATTGTTGATTGGTTTGTGGACGTAGCCCATTGATGTTAGGGTGAACCACGTTAAAATCTTGTCTTATTTATCTTTCCGTCATGTTGTTCGTGTCCAGATTAATGGTGTAGCATAACCTAATTGTTGGTGTGAATGAGAACCACTTCCGCGCCACGCACAACAATTGGTATCAGAGCTGATGGTTCAGCTCAGGGTGATGCGGGATGATATTAAAGATTTTTGGGTTATGCTTAATTTGTGATGTTTGTGAAGGACGGGAAAGATTTGGAGAGAGTACAAGATTGGATGATGAGTTGTAGATGTGCAACCTCGTGAATGAACCTTTGTGTCGAAATTCTTCCTGATATTGGTGATCAGGCGGCGTGTCCCGTTAGTGATAGCGGCGGTACAAGTTTCGCGGTGGTGGCAGATTTTCTGGTTCAGATTTTTCAGCGCAGCGGTAGGAGAATTGCTGGAGCGCATTCGTTTACCGTTGGATCGTTCTGATTTTTGGTGTGTGGCTTGGGTACTTACTGATCTTCAATCTGAACGGTGGAGATTAGATTTCGAGGTCCACAGAATTGGTAGTTGTGTCCGGACAGAAGCAGCAGATTTGAAGAAACTCAGATTTTGAAGATGACATTGATTTGGTGGAGCTGGTTTCTATGTGGTAAGGAACTTTCACCAAGGTGGAGATTGTTGGAATTTGGCTCAAGTTCAAGAAAGGAGTCAAATGCATTATCCCATGTGATTCATAAATGTGATGGTTAGGATTTCCAAATAGACTTTTGGTGTTTGGTTATCTAGATAAGGTTTGAACTAGGAGATGTCTAGTGCCTATAAATAGAGACATGTTGAAAGAGTTCAAGTGTGCCTTATGGTGCCAAGAGAGGCCTCCCTTAGGGGAGATTAAGTGAGAGATATGTACAATCTTGAAGGAGTTGTACACTATTGTGAGAGAGAATCCTAGTGTTATCATTTCTTGTAATCTTTGAATGAGGGAGAGACTCGGATTTGAGGGTGATACACTTTGTAATATTGAAGATATATATTGTTGATTGGTTTGTGGACGTAGCCATTGATGTTGGGGTGAACCACGTTAAAATCTTGTCTTATTTATCTTTTCGTCATGTTGTTCGTGTCCAGATTAATGGTGTAGCATAACCTAATTGTTGGTGTGAATGAGAACCGCTTCCGCGCCGCGCACAACAATATGTAAAGGTAATGATGAATGAACATATGGAGGTTTCAAGAAGACAGATCTCAGTTTGTGCAACTATTTGTGATCAGCTTGTTGAGATGCACAAATCCATGACTGTTCAAAATGATCTCACGGGTAAACCCTTTCTACTCCCTCCGTCTCAAAATGATCTTCTCATTTGCACTTTTTCATTGTCCCGAAAAGTTCTTCCCATTTTAACAATTTAGGCTTAAATGTGCATACACACAACATGGCTAGTGAAACAAGTGTTCAACCCTTAAAAAGTTTGAATAGTCAAATGTGAAGATCATTTTGGGACGGAGGGAGTATTATCTTGTGATTACTTACTCCCTTTGTCCCATAATAAATGACACATTTTCCTTTTTCGTTGGGGCGAAAGTGAATGTCGCATTTCTAAAAAAGGAAACAATTTTAGTGCATTTTTACCACGGTACAATCACTGTAGCAAACTCCTTAAAACGTTGCTAAGTCAAATGCAACATTTATTCTGGGAAGCATATAAATGTGTTGAATTCTTTATTTAAATCGTTAACATGTGCCCTTAGGGCCGGTAACAAATTATATTAGAGGTTTCCACCAATTGGTTTTAACGTGTGCCCTAAAGGGCACATGGTAACAATTTACTAATGTATATATTCTTTTGTCTTCTCTTTTAATTTTCTTATCATTAAAATTAATTTTAGTTTGTTTCTATGGGAGTGGAGATGCAAAACTATCATCATGAAGTTACAAAAGATCCTTGGCTTAATGGTCCTGAAGGGCCAAAGCATTCTAATCTGGTACATTGCAACAGATCTTTGCTACTACATGGATCAAGATCAATCTAACGACATTAGTTCCAGCTCTAGACTAAGCAAACACATGTCAGACTACATAATACATACTCCGGAAAGTTTGTCTCATGCTTGGTCAAAGTTCATTTATGTTAACCATTAGCTTTCCAGATATCAGTTGAACACAGCAAAAGAGACACCAGACACTAGTAGTGTATCTAGATCCACTAGAACACACAAAGATAATTCAGTAAGACAAAAATAAACAACCTTATATTAATAACCAAATTTGCACTTTGTGCTTACAGGTGACTTTTGCTAAGAGTAGCCTGACTTATTTATAGGACTTCTAGGAATAATCTAGATGCTAATTAGAAAATACATGAACTAAAGAAATACAATGAAACTAGATAATACATGAATTAAGACAATTCATGTGAAGGGACAGAACACACCAAGAGACTGATTAATGAACCTTACCAAGTAGCATCAGAATTTCAACACTCCCCTTTGATTTGATGCTAGCTTGGGAAACTAAACCAAGTTGGGCAAGAAACTTCTCAAACTTAGCTTTTGGCAAAGCTTTAGTGAAAATATCTGCTACTTGGTCGTTTGTGTCAATTTTGACCAGATTAATTTCCTGGTTCAGGACTTTCTCACGAACAAAATGATAATGAACTGGATTAGATGCTAACCGAATGGCACTTAAGTTGTCGCACCCAATATCCACCGGTTCTTTAACTGGATATAGAATGTCATTCATAAGTCTTTTGAGCCATATGCACTCTTGAGTAGCAAATGTAGCAGCATTGTACTCTGCCTCAGTGCTCGACAAAGCCACTGTTGGTTGCTTTTTACTACTCCACGAAGCAGCTGCTGAGCCAACAAAGAAAACAAACCCATATGTTGAATGTCGTGAAGAAGGATATCCTGCCCAATCAGCGTCCACAAATCCTCTGGGTAAATAGTGAGCAACACTCTTATACAGAACACCATAAGTAACGGTGTGAGACAAATATCGAAGAATACGTTTCGCTGCATCAAGGTGGTTTGTTCTATGACAATGCATAAACTGACTGACCACCCCAACTGCGAAGGAAATATCTGGCCTTGTAATAGTTAAAAACAACAAACTTCCAACAAGTTTTCTGTACACATAAGGATCTTGCAGTTCTCTTCCATCATGCATGTTATGTTTCAAATTTTGTTCCATTGGTGTAGTCATAGGCTTAGCATTTTGCATATTGAACCTCTCAAGAATCTTCTTGACAGACTGCATTTGTGATAGAAATATCCCAGCTTTGCATGTCATCACCTCCAGACCAAGGAAATAAGAAAGTTCTCCTAGATTCTTCATTTCAAATCTCGCAGCAAGCTCCTCTCGTAGTCTTGCAACTTCATCTTCATCATCGCCGGCAATTATCATGTCATCTACGTACAACAATACAACAACATGCAAGCCTGAAACCTTCTTCATGAATAAACTGGAATCAGCATCCGATGGAGTGTATCCACAAAATACTAGGTATTCTGTAATTTTTCCAAACCAAGCACGTGGGGCTTGTTTAAGTCCATAAAGCGCCTTCTTTAGTCGACACACATAATCTGGATATTTTTCTGAATTGAATCCAAGTGGCTGCTCCATATAAATTTCACGATCAATATCGCCATTAAGAAATGTGTTCTTTACGTCTAGCTGCCATAATTTCCATCCTTTGCAAGTTGCTAATGATAAAAGAACTCGAACTGAAGTCATTTTTGCTACAGGACTAAAAGTTTCTTCATAATCGAGACCATACTTTTGAGAGAAACCTCGAGCCACAAGCCTTGCTTTGTAACGGTCAATGCTTCCATCAGCCTTCTTCTTGATGCGATAAACCCATTTACACGAAATGGGTGTAACACCTTCAGGTTTGGGAACTAAATCCCATGTTTCATTCTTGAGCAGCGCTGCCATTTCTTCTTCCATTGCTGATTCCCATACTGCGATTCCTTGCGCTTCTTCATAGTGGTTAGGTTCATGATCATCATAAGGTCCAGCAAAAAAGCACTCCACTATATTGCAGCTATAGTCCTTGTACTTCTCCGGAACCCGCTTCGCTCTCGTTGATCTTCTAAAGTTCAGATCTTGAACTTCCTCCACAGTTTCTGGTTCTACGCTCCCCCTTGAATCAGACTCCTTCATTTCTTCATGAGAGGAACTTGAGGGAACTCCAACTTCATGATTTTTTTCGCCTTCTTTATTAGTAAAAGGAGCTGCAAAAGGGGTGAGATAATTGGACCCATAATAAGAAGAGACTTCATCAAAAATAACGTCTCTAGATGTCAGAATTTTGCGTGTTGTTGGGTTCATACACCGCCAACCCTTTCTCCGTGAGTCATACCCCACAAAAATGCACTTTGTTGCCTTCGCATCAAGCTTAGTTCTCTTTGAATCTTGCACATGGACATACCAAATAGATCCAAATACTCGAAAATATGAAACTGAAGGTTTCATCCCATACAAAATTTTGTACGGTGACTTCATCTTGATTGTACGAAGGGGAAGACGGTTGATCACATGGCTGGCACAATCCATAGCTGATGCCCATAGTTGTTTTGGTAAACTTTTGGAATAAATCCAGCTTCGACAAACATCTGCCAAATGTCTAATTTTTCGTTCACCCACCCCGTTTTGAGCTGATGTTCCAGGACATGTCATCTGCCTCCTGATTCCTTGTTCATGACAAAACTCAAAGAATTCATCTGACATATACTCCCCCCCCCCCCATTGTCTGTTCTCAAGCAGCGGATTTTCTTTCCAAATTCACCATCCACCATTGTTTTGAAAGATTTAAAGTGAGCCAGTACTTCAGACTTTTCTTTCATAAAATAAAGCCATGAATATCGGGTGTAGTCATCAACAAAAACGAGCATATAGCGAAATCCCGCATATCTTGCTGTCCTACAAGGACCCATGACATCTGAGTGGATTAGCTCTAGAGGATCTTTACTTTTGATGAATGATTTTCCAAATGGTAGCCGATGAGTCTTACCTAGCTGACAACCTTCACAAACAACATCTACTCGCAAATTTCCAAAGTTAGGGACACCATCAACTAGGCTTTCTTTGGAAATTTGCAGCAACCTGTCATAACCAACATGTGCTAGTCGAGAGTGCCATAGCAAGGCATTTTCATGTTGACTAGTTTTCTCCATATAAGAATCACTCGCGGAGAGAACATATAAGGACTTAATCCTTTTTCCTTTCACAATAACATCAGCATCCAAACTTCTAACATTTTGCAAAACTTTAACATCATCAGGACCAAATAGGACATAATTCCCAGAATTAGATATTTGTGAAACAGAGATAAGATTTCTTGTCAAACCTGGAACATGGTGAACATCATCCAGGGTCAGATCTCCTGATGTAGTACCAGAAGTTTCCACTTTGACACTTCCTTCGCTTTCCACTGCATGAACTGAGTTGTCTGCTGTTACTATTGCATCATTGCCTTTATGCTTCCGTAGATTAGAGAATAAAAAGCTATCCCCACTTAGATGATGAGAACATCCTGAGTCAATAATCCATTCCTTGCCGCGCTCCGTTGCTGCCATAGCTTCTTGTTCGCTGCCTTTTCCAACCGAGGTAAGTTTATTGTCAATCTTCTTTGCTTCTGTAACTACAGTAGCAAAACAAGTGTCCCAATCTCGAACAGACCCATTTTCTTCTTCATTTGTGGCTCCTAGATTAGCTTCATGAGACTTAAATCTACAAAACTTTCTGATATGACCAAACTCACCGCAATTGTGGCATTTGAAATTTTTACGATATTGAGGTTTCCCATCTCCAAAACGCTCTTCATCTTCTCTTTTCTCCTCAGCATTTTTTCGTTCATTCTTTTTGTAAAAGCGTTGATAACCCCCTCTTTGCTGGTTTTTAGAAAAAAAGACTTCCTCATTTGTTGAAGTTGAAACATTTTTTTGAAAAGAAACACCAGCCATTTGCTTTACCAAAGCCTCTTGATTAACAAGCAGATTTCCTAACTCTTCAACTGAGGGTTGGTTTGCCCAACCTTGAATTGAAGTCAGAAATGGCATATACTCTTTCTTAATACCCCGAATCAAAAGCCTTCACAGTCTATCATTAGTAACAGCCTCATTTGGTGCCAATTCAGCAATTTCAGAACATATATTTTTTATTTTGAGAAAATAATCAGAAACTGCCATGTTACCTTGAGTTGTGTTTGCAAGCTCATTTTCCAAGAATTGGAGTCTAGCCTCATTCTTCTTAGTGAATAGCCTCTCTAACGTGTCCCATACTTCAGAGGGATGTTGAATGTCACGAATATGCTCAATCAGCTCCTTCTGAATTGAACTTCGTAAAGCAAACAACGCCTTGCCACACCTTATCTTCCACTTCCTCCTTAGTTCAACATTATCAGGTGTGTCTTCTGGGATGCGAGTGTCATTTCCAGCGACAGTCTCCCATAAATCTTTCCCTTGAAGATATGCCTCCATACAAAGCCTCCAATACTGATAATTGGAGTTTTTAAGCTTCTCCACTCCGAAATGATTTAGACCACCATTAGAGTCCATCTCGATAATATGCACACAAAGGAAAGATAGCCAAGCTCTAATGCCAAGTTGAACACATCAAAAGAGACACCAGACACTAGTAGTGTATCTAGATCCACTAGAACACACAAAGATAATTCAGTAAGACAAAAATAAACAACCTTATATTAATAACCAAATTTGCACTTTGTGCTTACAGGTGACTTTTGCTGAGAGTAGCCTGACTTATTTATAGGACTTCTAGGAATAATCTAGATGCTAATTAGAAAATACATGAACTAAAGAAATACAATGAAACTAGATAATACATGAATTAAGATAGTTCATGTGAAGGGACAGAACACACCAAGAGACTGATTAATGAACCTTACCAAGTAGCATCAGAATTTCAACAATATCTTCTTGTCATGTTTCCTAAAGATGGGTCAGAAGCAGGGAGAGACTCAAGGCTGAGCATGAGCTCGACCGGACCGGTAACAAACTATATTAGAGGTTTCACCTTAAAACCAATTGGTGCTAATGGGAGTAGCTCCTCAAGTCTATATACCGGTTCATAATTCTCTATACGTAGATGTGAGATAATTGTATAACACGCAAAAAGAAAAGCCGAAGATTGTCAGAGATTGCTTGACGTCAGCACTGAGATACCACCGGCTATAGTGAAGGGAGACAGAAGCTTGTTTTGATGCTTACATTTCTAGCAAAGTCAATGTTGAACATGGAAAAGGAGAGAAATTGGGATGTCATGATCGAGTCATTTTATTGTTAGAACATGGCTTGCAACACAAATCATCTAGTAATTCCATAATAAAATCATACCTATAATGTTAATATAAAGTGTAATGAATTAAAATAATGTGTAGAATTCTTGGATGTAATATAACCTATTTTTGATGGGCAAAGTGGTAATTTGACATCACTAAGGTTGAAATGGTGTAGTCCCTACATGAGGTGCCTATTGGTTTCATATATAAAAGGTTCTCCATCAACCCTAGAAATCACTCCATTCATTTATTTATCTCCTAAATAATCTTCATATTGATAGAGACATTAGAGAGAAAAGGCACTCATCATTTAGAAGAACTCAGTCCCCTTAATTCCTCTTATTCTTCTTATTCTCCCTACAACATCAAGATGGATTCATCAGGTATTCTCGCTTCCGCCTTCATCTTCTTCCTCAATCTCTTTCCAGAAATGAGTTAGGCATTCAGAGTTAAAATTGTTCCAATAATTGGTATCAGGCCCCGGTCTTTTCTGGTTTGGGTTTGAGTTCTTTAAGAAAGCCTTAAAATGCTTTAATTTTGATTCATTTTTCCTGTTGACTCATCAAGTTTTGATGTTGTTTAGAATCACCAATTCATTCATATAGTGCTGATATTCATCATAAAAGTTTTAAAGAAATGGTTTGAAAAGTTTTGTTAATGAACACAATGGTTCTAGTTAGACTATCCCTTCATAACATGGTTTTATCTCTAGTGCATACCATGTGGATCTACTCACTTGATTCCATTATTTTAAAAATAAGATTATCCCTAAATAACATGGTTTTATATTGTAAAGAACATACCATGTGGATCTACTTGTTGTTCATTGGTTTTGGGAATAATTTAAACAAAATTTAGAATGCAGAAAAATCTTCTGCTCGGCCGTGTCTTGTGTTTTGCTCGGCCGAGCACTTGAAATTCTTGAATCGGTGCTACAGAAAGTGGGTGGTCCGGGAGGGTCATGTATTTGGTCCGGTATGACCCATTAGGGTTTTAAAACAGTGTGTAGAACAGGCATGGTCCGGCCGGATCTTTGGTCGAGTCCGGTCGGACCCCTTGCATAAATTCGGGCGGGTATTAGGAATGACCCGGGTGGACCTCAAGGCTTGCACGGTCGTGCGTTGTGTTTTGCATGGTCGTGCAAAGTGTGCCGAGTTCAAAAATGTTTCTGTAATTTGGTGCTTGGCCGTGTCATCCCTTGTGCTCGACCGAGCATGCACTGTTCACAGATTTTGGAAAATTTTAAGTTTCTGCACCATTTGTTTCCCCTTTTGAACAAAACATACATTTTTTCAAACCTTAAAAAGTGTTGATTAATTATATGCTTAAACAATTTTATTCATTGTTTAAATAATATTGTCGCCTAAGTGATTAATGTTATTTAAACCCAAAATTGTTAAAGTGTTGAATGTTTGAGTTGATATGTGAATGACATGAATTTTCCAAAGAAGATCTTGACATTTGACTAAACTTGGGCATTCATGTGGTAACAAATGAAATGAACATTAAGCCGGTTTTGTTAGATGCTTATGTCGGCCCAAAAGAAGATTAAGCATTTGATTAAAACATTGTTCAAATTGCTTGTTACCTAAGGCAATCATTTATGAGTCAACTCGCAATCCAAAGATTAGTTTTGATGTCATGTTGATTACCTTGTGATGGTTTTCATTTGATATAATTAATCATTTATTCATAGTGTAGTTATTTATTATTGTTTTGTATTCATTCTTATTCTCTAAATTCCAACAGATTTGCTCATTGCTTCGTCTATTATTACTGCTATGAGTACCGTACCGATGCTAAATGGGACTAATTTTAAAACTTGGAAAACAAATAATTATGATCTTGGGCTATATGGACCTAGAACTCGCATTAAAGGATCTGTTTCTCTTGTTATTGCTTAAGTGCTGAGAAGTGAAAATAATCCAACCGCGTGAGCCTAATGATAATAAAGAATGTTGTCCCAGAGACCTTTTGGACAGTGTCTCTGAGGATGTTGATGCTGAAACGTTCCTTGATACCCTTGAGGAAGCTTGTTTCCATAAGGTATAAGGGTACCGGGAATTTAAGGGAGTACATTTAGAAATAGTTCACCTATCGACAAAACTAAAAGCACTTAAGTCCGAGATATCGAAAGATATTCTTATGCATTTAGTTTTGATCTTTCTTCCTTCTCAGTTTGGTCACTTTGAGGTGACCTATAATTGTCAAAAGATAAGTGAGATATTAATGAATTACTTTCACTTATGACATAAGAGGAAGATAGGTTAAAGTGATTTAGAACTAAATGTGCTCATTTAGCATCTACCTTTTCTCATGGGACAAGAGAAGAGGGAAAGAAACTGTGGTTGAAAGTAATGAGAAGTCTAAGGCATCATCTAATGATCATAAAGAAATGCTTCTTTTGCAAGGACCTCACTAACATGAAGTTCGATTACCCTAAGTATCACGCTTGGCGTGAAAGGTATATCATTTGGTCTAGTTTGTATTGTATTGAGGCTAATTTGGTTTCAATTCCTACATATACATGGTGATTGGATTTTGGTGCAACCAATCACATAAGGATGTTTAAGTAGGATTGCCTAAATTACCGAAGACCTAGTAAAGATGAAGAAATTCATCTATATGGAAACTAGGAATCCGGTTGAAGTTATAGGCGTAAGGATCCTTTAGGTTATTGTTAAAAGTACTAAGTATTATTTGTATTAATAATACATTCATTGTACCATCATTTGAACGGAATTATGATATCTATCACAATATTAGACAAGGAAGGTTACTCTTGTTCTTTTGATAATAATATATGTGATCTTTATTTTAAATTCCAAGGTTATTGGTACTAGTACTTTGTCAAGTAATCTTTATTTACTTGACATTATTCAAACAATAATTGAGTCCCATAATAATGAAACCAAAAGTAAAAGCGAAAGTTATCAAGTGAAATTTTATTCATTATGACATAGGCGTTTTGGTCATATCTCCGAGAGGAGAATTGATAAGCTTGTGTCTAAAGAATCTTGACCATACTTGATATTCCGGAAGAGACTTTTGCATTAATGCCTTAAAGGAAATTTACAAACATTAAAAGAAAAGTATCCTCGAGAGCATCAAGCGTCTTAAAACTAATACATTCAGATATTTGTGGACCATTCATTACTCCTTCATGGAAAGGTCAACAATACGTTATTACGTTCATAGACGACCACTCTTAATATGAATACATTTATTTACTTCATGAAAAAGTCTTAAGTTTTGGACATTTTTAAGTCTTATAAGGTCAAAGTTGGAAATCAACTTTGAAAGACTATTAAGAACGTTAAGTCCAATCATGGTGGTGTATACTATGGTTGGAATGACGGTTCAAAGGAACAATGTCCGGGCCCTTTTGCTTGCTATTTTGAAGAGTGTGGGATTGTCTCTCTCTACATTAAGCCGGGTACGCCTAGCATAAATAAGTGTAATAGAGACATAATAGAATCCTTAAGGATATGGTAATAAGTATGTTCCTTGTACTTCTTTTACCTCACTCATTATGGGCGATACATTAAATACCGCAGCCTATATTCTCAATAAATCTCCCTCTAAAGCTACTATAAAAAACCCTTTATGATTTTTGGGACGAATAAGAACATGTCCTTAAATCATCTTCATATATGGGGTTGTCCAGCAGAAGCTAGGCCTAATAAGGGCAAGTTGGATATAAGACTGTTAGTAGTTATTTGTAGGTTATGCCGAGAGATCTATGGGGCTATAAATTTTACAACCCGAACACTAGAACATTTTAAAACGAGAAATGTTGGGTTCTTTGAGGATGTTGAATTTAGTGGGAGATTAGGAGTAATATTTTGAATTTGAAAAGGAAGAGGCATCCTTTTTATACCTCTTCCCTTAGTTCCAATTGGAAATCAAGTACTTGTACCTGAAATTCAAGAGGAACATACAATTCAAGATAATGATTCCCCATAAATATTGAACAACATGGAAATGCTGGTCATAAAAGGAAATTCAACAATCTCAAAATAAAGAAGAACCGGTGCCCTTAAGGAGATCCAATAGAGTAAGAAGAAGTGTTATTCCGGATAATTATAAAGTGTATCTTGCCTAGAATGAAGGACGCTTAGGTTTAGTGGGAGATGAGCTTCTCACCTTCCATCAAACCATTAATAGTCCTAATTCTCATAAAGTGAATTAATGTCATAAATGAAGAGTTAAAATCTATAAAGATAACAACGTTTGGGATCTTGTCCTATTACCTAAAGATGTGAAACCTATTGGGATTAAATTAGTCTTTAAGACCAAAAGGATTCACAAGGTAATATGGAAAGACATTAATCCCGTCTAAGTTGCTAAAGATTTTACTCAAAAGGAAGACATTGATTATAAAGAAAACATCTTTTCCGGTATCTTCTAAAAACTCTTTTAGGATCATTACGGCATATATGGCATATTATGATCTTGAGTTTCATCAAATGGATGTAAAGTCAACTTTCCTTAATGGAGACATTGAGGAATCTATGGCTGATTTGGAGCAAACTAATCAATTAGTTTGTAAACTTAAGAAATCCATTTGTGCGCTCAAGCAAGCTTCTCGTCAATGGTACTTAATTAAGTTATTCTTTCATTTAGTTTTGAAACGAATCTTTGTTAAGATTGTGTATACCATAAGTTCAGCGGGAGTAAATTTATAATTTTGGTCTTATATGTAAATGATATTTTGCTTGCTAGTAATGATATGAACCTTCTTAAGGAAACTAAGAAATTCTTGTCTGAAATGAAAGATCTTGGTAAGGCATCTTTGTATTAGGAATCCAAATTCACCATGATCGCTCATGAGGTGTTTTAGGATTACCACAAAAGACATATATGGAAAAGGTATTACAAAAGGTTTAGCATGCAAAACTGTAAACCACTTGACACCCCTAATTTTAAAGGAGACAAGTTTAAAAGTCTCAAACAGTGTCCTGAAAGTAATTTTGAATCCAAGTATATTGAAAATATCTCTTATACATCAGCAGTAAAGAAGCTTAATGTATGCGTAAGTCTTATATTTATTGTTGAGATGCTTGGTCAATACCAAAGAAATCCGGGAAAGAACATTAGGTAGCAGCCAAAAGAATGATAAAAGTATTTGCAAAACACTAAAAGAACTACTTGCCTATATTTGAAGTCGGATCATCTTGAGATCATTAGGTATTCCGACATTAGTTAAATTATATGGCTGCATAAGTTTATTAAGGGACTGCGAATTGTCAACAAGTGTCGAAAGACCGCTTAATTTTATGGTGACAATCGGACGACAGTCTTATAAAAATAAGAGTTAATCAAAGTCTAAGCATTTAGACATTAAGTTTCTTGTTGTAAAGGAACATGAACAAATAGAAATACAACGTATAGAAACAAACTCAATATTAGCGGATCCGTTTGAAAGCGCTATCATATTCAGTGTTTCACATGGGTGTAACATTCTTGATAACATTTAGTATAGTGGGAGTTTGTGTTGTTATTTCATTAATTGTTCTCTTATTTAAAGTTTTTTGATCTCATTTGGTTAAGTTGGACTAGTTGGAAGAATATGTATATATTCATTATTCCATGCTACACATCTACACTTTTGATCTATGTCATTTAGTTGGATTTGTATACGTGATTACTGTGGGTTTAGTTGCGAATCAATTACAACGACTACCCCTTTAGTCCTTATACTTGGATGACTAATGGACGAGATTGTTATAGATGACAACAAAGTGCGCACATTTGGGTTGTCATTTGTGTTATATTTATGGTTAAAGGAAAAACTTTGTTTTGCAACCCAAGTGGGAGATTGTTAGAACATGGCTTGCAACACAAGTCATCTAGTAATTCCATAATGAAATCATACTTATAATGTTAATATAAAGTGTAGTGAATTAAAATAATGTGTAGAATTCCTGGATGTAATATTACCTATTTTTTATGGGAAAAGTGGTAATTTGACATCACTAAGGTTGAAAGGATGTAGTCCCTAAATGAGGTGCATATTGGTTTCATATATAAAAGGTTCTCCATCAACCCTAGAAATCACTCCATTCATTTATTTATCTCCTAAATAATCTTCATATTGCTAGAGACATTAGAGAGAAAAGGCAATCATCATTTAGAAGAACTCCGTCTCCTTAATTCTTCTTATTCTCCCTATAACATCAAGATGGATTCATCAGGTATTCTCGCTTCCGCCTTCATCTTCTTCCTCAATCTCTTTCCAGAAATGAGTTAGGCATTCAGGGTAAAAATTGTTCCAACACTTATACCCAAATTATATCCAAGTCTGTTATTTTAATATCCAAATTATTTTATTTTTACCATTATACCATTATACCACAAATAATGGTGTCATTTTATACCCAAATGTAGTTTGATGGTTGAAATGAAAAAAAAAAAAAAAATCGATGGTAAATGTGAAACACCCCCACCCCCCCCCCCCCCTCAAAGGACTATAGATATAGACAGAACGAAATTTTTCTTTCATTTTAATGTAAATTGTACTCCCTCCGCCCCTGTTTAAGTTTCTTAGTTTGATTTTGCACGCTTATTAAGGAATTAAGGCAAATTTGAGCCAAGAATAGTAGTGGATGGAGAATATAATTGTACATTCATAATTCAAGTGGGTGAAAAGTAGATGGGTAAGTGATGGGTTTTTTTGTAATATATGAAATTTATGAGGATAAAAATGTCTAAAACATTGTTCATCCTTTGCCATTGAAAGAATAAAGCAACTAAAAACCTTAAACTGAGAAATACCAAAAAGGAAAGTAAGAACTTTAACCTGGGACGGAGGGATTACGTTGTATGAAATTGTTGTACATTGTACATTGGTTGGTACAAAAAAAAAAAAAAAAAAAAAAAAAAAATCTCGTTTCTATAAAACGATAAATAAAAGTGAGTTTGTGAAATGTCATGTTTTTGAAGGGCTTTGACAGTATTTTCAAGAAGTATGAGGTCCAAATAATCCAAAAAAATAAATTTAAACAAATAAATAAGTCAACTTTAATTCCTAGAGCGTGAGACCCGCAATGATTATCAATCATCCGCAAGAATGTCGCAGTCAATTTAGCCCTTTTGCTAAAATACGCCAGTCAACTTGGAGTCAACCATCATTCTAATCTATTTCCATTTTCCATATGGAAAGGATCAAGAATTTTGGAATTGAAAATTACAGAGTGATGGATTGGAACAAATACCCACTTCACCAAATCCACCAGAACGGCAGCGGCGGCGAAGGCGGCGGCGGTGGTGGTGCTGAGGGTGGGTTATATGTGAAAGTAATGACGGATGAACAGATGGAGGTTTTAAGAAGACAGATCTCAGTTTACGCAACTATTTGTGAGCAGCTTGTTGAAATGCACAAATCCATGACTCTTCAAAATGATCTCACTGGTAAACCCTAATTAATCAATCTGTACCGTTTTGACTGTTGATTCTTTGATTGGAATTGATTTATTTTTTAGGGTTTCTTGATTGCATAATTGTCTGATTCCCTGTTTTTAATTGGAATTTACTTTGCTAGATAATTATAGGAGTATTTATTTGTGTTGATTCCTTTGTTCAGTTCACAAATAATTGTACAATGCTAATTTTTCAATCTCGAGTTTCTTTTGTTTTCTTATATACAAATGATTGAGAAATTGTGTCATTCTTTTTACCTGCTTAGATGTTTATGAGTAGGGGACGTAGTAGATATGCAACATGTATGATTAGAACAACAGAACACATGCATTCGATATCGGTTTAATAGTCTTTGAATTTTGTTTGTTTCGCCTCTATTCAAGGTTACTTCTTGATTATTGCCCATAATATTATTCATCCATGACAAACAGGATGTTCATCTTATTTTGCAATATTGCTTCACCCTCTTCTCTCTACTGCTACTTTCCTTCTTAGATTGGGAGAGGGATAATATAGGAGGAACTAGATATACTCGAGAAAAGGGATAATATACGAGGGAGGAACTGGATTTACTCGAGAAAATCACTTGCTTTTGCCTTGTTCAGCGTTGCCAAACACTGTCTGAAAGTTGCTGGGGTCATCATTTTGTGGATCAATATGCACTATCAGCAAGAGTGTCTTCCAATAGTAATTCCAGAGTTTTTTTTTTTTAGTCTGATATACTCCCTCTGTCCCAAAATGATTTTCTCCTTTGTCATTTCTCATTGTCCCAAAAAGTTCTTCACATTTCTACATGTTAGGCTTAAAAGTGCATAAACAAAGCATAGCTAGTGAAGCAAATGTTCATATCCTTAAAAAGTTTGAATAGTCAAACGCGAAGATCATTTTGGGGCTGGGGGAGTATGTTTCAGTAATCCAGGATTAAGCACAAAGCGTGTACTCCCTCCATCCCAGTTAAAGAGATCCACTTTGACTTTTTTGGCAAATGAAGAAAATGGTTGGAAAGTTGGCATCTCCTAACATACCCACAATTTCAAGTGGGTATAATAAATTTGACATGGTGGTCCTTGTTCGTTAGCTTTTAGGCTTTTGTATTCACCATCTTGATTCTTAAGGGACGTTTCCTAATTTCGAAATGTAGCTCTTCAATTGCAAAGGAGGATTGGAGGAAGCAATTCCCCGTTAGATAGTCCTCCACACTGTTTCTATGGAGCTAAACTTAGTATTTATTTTTTTTAAGCTCTGAAAGCATTCTTTTCACATTTCTGAATTAGGAATAAGGCTGGGAAATCCATACGGTGATCCATCAATCGTATATGCTGGCAACAGCATCTCAGCTAGGCATCGGTGGACCCCAACACCCGTTCAGCTTCAAGTCCTCGAGCGTATATTTGAGGAAGGCAGTGGAACTCCTAGTAAAGAGAAGATCAAAGACATAACTTCCAAGCTATCAAAACATGGCCAGATTTCTGAAACAAATGTCTATAATTGGTTCCAAAACAGAAGAGCTCGATCAAAAAGAAAGCAATGGGTTGGTACACCAAACAACGCGGAATCAGAACTCGAGATTGCAAATGAAAAGAAGATGAAACAGGAGGGAAACAGGTCCCATGAAGAAAGAACAGACAAAGATGAGAATGTTGAATCTCAGAATCCTGAATCTTCTGCTAGCTTGGGCAGTTTAGCTTGGTATGATGAGTCCTTTCTAAGTATGTCTCTTTCCTTTTTTATACTTATCTGTTACATTCAAAAATACTCCATCCGTTCCAAAATGATAGTCCCATTTCTCTTTTTTGCTTGTCCGAGAAAGTTAGTCTCATTTCCAAAATTAAGGCTTCAAAATTACTGAATTTTCGACTTATAATGTAATCATAATATGTTTGAAATGTCAAACGGGACTATCATTTTGGGACGGAGAGAGTAAAATCTTTTGTGCATGCTTAGAAAAAGCTTTGTCGCTCGTTTTTTGTAGGAGTTGATGAGTTATTGATGGAGAAAATGGAGATTCCGAGGAGCTTAAGTCCTCGACAAGAGAGAGGAGACAACATTGTAGATTCATGACCCATGCGGATCTTATGCTACACGCAATGGTTACTGCAGCTTGAATGAGGACAGAATACGCGCCATCCAATATATGAAAACTTGTGGCGTTAAAAACATATGTCGCATGTAGAATTAGTCTAGTTTTATTGCTCTGCTTTCTTGATGTGGAAATACATGTCTGGGACATCAGAAAAGAAAAAAAAAATATCTTATCTTCCTATTTTTAAAATCACTTGTGTAGTAATTTGATGGGAAATTGTGCATTTGAAATGCTTGTTTTGAGGATTTTTATCACTCCCATCAAGAATCTCTACCATTTAGGCATATCTGTAATATCACCTTTTTGACCCAGTATACTATAATGAAGCTCCGGTTTTTAACCACTCAACGGGTTTTTAGCAGTTTTAATCGTCCTACTATGTTCACGCACTCAATTTCAACATACCCCGTAATGGCTTTCAGAAATGTTAGTTTTCGCCGATAAAACTTAACAAAACTAGCGAAAATGTGCCAAAAACTAGCACCATCCAAAAAAGTTAAACTACCCACTACTCAAATTTGTTGTAACCATGTCAGATTCGCCGCCAAGCACCACTAGTATTCACCAAGCTCGAGCAACGCCCTCTGTCCATATCTCCTCCGATCAAGTTGATGATAAATTCAAGCATGGATTGCAAGAAGGGCGCATGCTTTGACAAGTTAGGGATAAATCAAAGAACTAGAAAGGAAGTTGGATGCAACAGGGAAGGATGTTAGATTCATGATGGCCGGATAAAATATTCAGAGGATGGTGACGACTGTCGAACAGAGCTGTGGTGGCCGGAGGACCTATGCAACATTATGATGGGGCTTGGGGTATATGACAGTTAATATAGTCGGCCAGTGCCGATGGTGGATCAGATTTGTGTTGTGGGTTGGTGTGGAAGGAAATCTAACTTATTTGGATGTCATTAATTTTAGGCAAATTTTCATCAGTTTGTTAACTTTTATTAACGAAATCCAACTTTTTTGGATATCAAAGAAATTGAGTGCGTATATATAGTAAGATGCTTAAAACTACTAAATAAGTAGATGGATGATTAAAACTGCTAAATATTCCCTCTATTGCGATACTTCCGAAGACTCAACTCGATTCGCGGGGCCACTTGGGTAAGCGATTTGATTCTTTTTTTTTATTATTAGAATTAACTCTTTCTTTTATTATGACCCCCGGAGGGAAAATGGAAACGAACCTCCATTTTTGAGAATTGGCTGAATGGGTTTTGGAGTTTATTAACATTCTCTAAAAAGGGTTAATGGTATTTCATAACTAATTGCTTGAGCAGCAGCTCGTAGACCACCTAAAAAGCTAAATAAATAGAAGAATAACTGGAGCTTTATCATAGTCAAGTGGGTCAGAAAGGTGATACTCCACCAATTTATATGGGGGAAAATGATTCATACATAAAAAAAATGTACAGAAAAATAATCCAAGAACGGCTCGCCTGAGCAAAAATTCAGCCTTAGAAAATTACATATTTTCTGAGCCAAAACTATGCACTTTCGTCGACTAAGATGGCAATGAACCTCGAGAGTCAAAGGAGGGATGATCTAATATATACCCCAAATGACCAATTTTCCCAGCATTGATGTATACTCCATAATTTATTTTGCTGAATTTCATTCATTTATCCTTATGTCAGACTAGCCCTGTCAGAACATCTCCAGGAAAATAGCTGCAACAAATTAACTCATCTGACCGATTATAAACAACAGATATTGAAGCTGAATCTATGTTCAGTATCAACCCTTCTTTGGCAAACGCATCTGCAGATCAACCGAGAAACGATAATGAAAACTGAGTAAATCAACCTTAGACTAGCTTATGACATTTTAATACTACCTTTGATCTAGTGGTCCTCCAGCCTCCGGAGTTCTGCGGTTGTGGAGAGTACGCGAATTTCTCAATAGAACTGATTACTGGACTTCCACTGCCACATGAACCACTACTGGGAGACGAGCCCTGCAATTGATATTACCTCTTAAATAACCGCAAAAAGAGAACTATCATGATAAAGAATAAACATACTAGATTTTTTTCCAATCCTTTTATAACTCTATGCATATACATTCTGATTAGTACGCCACTATAGTGGTAGCTCTTGTAGCACCAGGTTGCCCTTTTTTTATACACTCTGATTATAACAAGGAAAACCTGTGGGCTATGACCTAGTGGAAAATGCAAGGTTGTATAGGAGTTTAGGTTTTCTCTTTTTCTTTACTACTCCGTCCGTCCCAAAATGAATGTCCAAATTTGCTCTTGATCACTTTGGGACATAGGTAGTATATTTAAGCTTCTCATACAATCTTCATTCTTAAATTAAGAATGAAGATTACTCCCTCCGTCCCAGCAAAAGTAGGACTTCTTTCCCATTTAGACCGTCCCAGAACAATTGAGACTACCCAAAATAGAAATGTTTTATTATATTTATATTCAACCAACCCCATCATTTAACCCCCCACTCATTCTCTCTCTTCATTTTCCACCACTCATTTTATTCAACCAACACTACTATTTACCCCACTCATTCTCTCTCTTCATTTTCTACCACAC